>JAUPMG010000017.1:2920957-2950285 GCA_031762675.1 Pachysandra terminalis
TTCATGAATTGACTAGATTAACTCAAACTTCAACAAAAAAGTTAGACAAAACTTTAGTTGAAATCTTTGAGCCTAGAGCATATGATAACGAAATCATACCAAAGTTATTAAATTGGAAAGATCTTGAAATACCAAAACAATGGTTACTAAACGATTTAATTGAAGATAAAGCCTTTTCAACAAAAAATAAAAATATAATTGAAATGCAAGCCTCAGGAAATAATCTCTATTTCAGCGTTTTATCCCCTTCATTGCCCAATATGGCTTCACACAGAGTTGAGCTGATCCCTCCGTGTTTGTATTTAGATGCTTCTCTCAGATGATCGTCCTTTTGCTATATGTGGACGATATTGTGCTCACCGGGAACACCCTGTCTCTGCTCTCTTCTTTTGTCTCCACTCGTGGCACAGAGTTTGAGATCAAGGACCTTCGCCATCTTCACTACTTTCTAGGTCTTGAGGTGTCCTCCCTGCGCTTAGGCCTGCAACTATCTCAGACTTGGTATACTATTGGTCTTTTGTGCCGCAACTCTATGGTTGAATGCAAGCCGTGCAGTACCCATAAGTGCCAAGTCACAGCTTTCCGCGCTAGAGGGGGACCCCCTTTCAGATGCCACTGAGTATTGCCGCTTGGTTGGTTGTCTACAATACTTGACTCTGACCCGTCCAGACATTGCCTTTGCGGTTCATCATGTTGCTCAGTTTATGAGTGCTCCTCGGACCACTCATCTTGCTGTTGTTAAGTGCATCCTGCGCTATCTCAAAGGCACTCTGGGCCTTGGCGTGATTTTTCGCCCTTCATTTGGTACCTTAACTCTTTATGCCTTCTCTAACACTGACTGGGCTGGTTGTCCTGATACTCGGCGTTCCACTTCTGATTTTTGTGTTTTCTTGGGCCCGAATCTTATTTCTTGGAGTGCCAAGAAACAACCTACAGTTTCTCGTTCGTGTACTGAGTCCGAGTATTGCTCATTGGACCAAGTTTGTGTTGAGACAGTTTGGATTTTGCATCTTCTTCGTGAACTCCATTTGCTTATTTCTACATCCGTCATGCTCTACTATGACAAAGTCAGCACTACTTACATGGCTTCCAACCTTGTTTTCCATGCTCGCACGAAGCACATAGAGCTTGATTATTACTTCATTCGCAAACATCGTTTATCTGGCAGCCACCAGTTCAGTTTGTTCCATCTGCTGATCAGACTACCGATCTCTTCACTAAAGGGCTTCACAAGCATCGCTATGAGCTTCTTCGTTCCAACTCGTCCTTCCTAGACGGTCGAAGGTGCGGGGGAGTGTTAAGTAGCCTCCTTAGTTTCGTACTTTCCATATTTGCACATATTCTAGTACATATATTTAGGCTGTGTTTAGACAATATCCTTGTACATGCCTTTTATAGATCCTTGTAATATCTATTTATACCTCACTTGAGATCAATAAATATTTATTCAAATTCCAAAATCCTGCAGCATCAAAATGTGCATCACTCATCTGTTGTTCTTGCTGATGGTTCCAGTTCTAGTGTTTAGGAGAGGGTGATGTTCTTGTAACTCCTGTCTCTTTCATCGGTGCTATATGTACCCTAGTTTCTTATGAGCCTTCTGTTTGTAGTTTGTTGACTAGATCCTTAAACTGGTCCATTACCTTTTATCCTTCTTCATTTGTTTTTAGGATCTCCAGACGAAGAGGATGATTTGTGGAGGGCTTGAATCGATTTAATTATATATAGTCTTGAAGGACAGTAGCGATTATTGATGATGCTCTTCATTCCAGTGTGTCTCCACTTAAATGACATTTTTAGCTTGGTTATCCCTTGTCCTATGTTGCATAGGTACAGGTACGGGTATCGGAGTCCGACACCGGTACGAGGTGTCGGATTCGTCAAACCATAAAAAATAGGATACGAGGACACAGCTATATATTTAAATTTTTTTTAATTTTATTAAGACCTTTAAAAAATAAGATTAGAGAACACATATTACAGTACAATTGGTAATACCTGAGCATAACTCAAATATTAAAAAATTTATTCATTTGTAAAAAAAAAATGTTTTTTGAAACACCTTCACACGTTTTTTAAGCTATAAAAAAAAACAATTCACACGTTTCCCACCCCTCTCTCTCTCTCTCTCTCTCTCTCTCTATTCACGCATGTCACGTTTCCCCATTTTTTCCCCTTAATTGCAGCACTCTCTTCTCTCGCCTTTTAACGGGTACAGACGTCACGTTTCCTTTTTCTTCTTCGATTCTCTCTCTCCTTGTTTTCTTCCTCGATTGTCTTCTCTGCAGAAATTTTTTTCCCTCTTTTTCTTCTTAACCTTGAGGTGAGAGTATTCTCAACGAGGGTTCTCAACTTCTCGTTCGTGAGCACGCCCTCTGCAGATGCATGTTGAAGGAGAAGAAAACTCAAGTATTCAACGAGGGTTCTCAACTTCTCATTCATGAGCACGCCCTCTGCAGATGCATGTTGAAGGAGAAGAAAACTCAAGTATTCAACGAGGGTTCTCAACTTCTCGTTCGTGAGCACGCCCTCTGCAAATGCATGTTGAAGGAGAAGAAAATTCAAGTATTCAACGAGGGTTCTCAACTTCTCGTTCGTGAGCACGCCCTCTACAGATGCATGTTGAAGGAGAAGAAAACTAAGTTAAATGGGAGAACGGAGTAGTTGAATAATCTGCAAATTTTTAGCCGAAAATAAAGGTAAGAGATTAGATCACAATCTTCTTAACCCTGAATTTCTACCAAAAATAAATGGTTTTTTTGGTTTATCTTTTCAAAATTTATGCGACACGGCTGATAGGTGAATCCTGCCGAATCAGTGGCGCGTCCGTGTCCGAATCCGTGTCCACACGTATGGACACATGATTTGGTAGGCTAACAGTAGTCTCTCTTCCTTAGAATGTAAGGCTTTTGAGTTTGGTAAACATCACATGTTAATGTTTAGGTCTTGTCTCAATAAAAGAAGTCCAACTCTTTTTTCATGTCCATGCAGATGTTTGGGGTCCGTGTTATGTTCCCAATATTTTTGGTTTTATGTATTTCATATCTTTTATGGATGATTACTCGAGAATGACGTGTTTATACTTGTTGAAAGAAAGGTCCAAATTTTTTCCGTATTCAGCGCGTTCTACAAAAAAAAAAAAAAATTCAGTTTGGTCTTGTTATTCCCATCTACACTTACTATAATGCTTTTGAATATATCAAAAAATGAGCTTGCTGATTTTTGTGTTCCAAATTGTATTCTTCATCAAACTTCATGATTGTACACTAAACAAAATGCAGTGGCAGAAAGAAAAAATAAACACTTGTTAGAAGTTTCTCGGACCATGATGTTTCATATGAGGTTCCAAATTGGGTAGATGCTGCTTTAACTGCATGTTACCTCATTAATTCCATACCTTCATTTTGTATTAGATCATGGATGGACAAATTCAGTTTCAGTGTCTTTTCAAATTTACCTTTGTTTTATGTTCCTCCATGTATTTTTGGATGTGTTTGTTTGTTCATTTATGGGTCCAGGGCTTGATAAATTGTCACCTAGTGAAGTTAATGTGTCTTTCTTGGTTACTCCCGTACTCAAAAGGGATACAAGTGCCTTGATCCTTTTTCTCGAAAATTATTTGTCAGTGTCAATGTTACCTTCTTTAAAACCACTCTGTATTTTCATGTGAATGAAACACTCTTTTTCTGAATTAGTTTCTTCTCCACTTGTGGATTTATGTCCAGTACTTCTTCTAGATGCTATTGATAGCTCTTTTGTTCATCCTACCAATGTTGGGAAGCCAATTCAAGTGTATATGCGCAGAAACAAGACAACTGTAATACAAAATATAGCAATTCAGCCCCCTACACAGTTGCCATCTTCTACAGGGGATTCTTCCGACTTGAATGTTCCTTCTGACTTGGAATTGCCTATTGCTGAACGGAAGGGTAAATTCTCTTGTGTTCTACAACCAATCGCTCAATTTGTTTCTTTTGACCATCTCAGTTTTTTGCATCTCCAGTTTGCCGCATCTCTTTCTACAACATCTATTCCCAAAACTATCAGGAAGCACCTTTCTATCCCGCATGGAAGAAGGCAATGGCAGAGGAGATGTCTGCCGCTCAATTTGTTTCCTTTGACCATCTCAGGTTTTTTGCATCTCCAGTTTGCCTCGTCTCTTTCTACAACATCTGTTCGCAAGAACTTTCCGGAAGCACCTTTCTATCCCACATGGAAGAAGGCAGTGGCAGAGGAGATGTCTGCCTTGTGTTTAAGAAATACTTGGGAGTTGGTCACACCTCAGGCCAACACAGATATAGTTGGTTGCTGGTGGGTATTTGTTATAAAGTATCAACGTGACAGTACTATTGACCGGTTAAAGGCATGGTTGGTGACCATGGGATATACACAAACCTATGGTGTCAAGTACTTTGAGACCTCTCTTGTGAATCGATTAAATTCTGTTCACGTTCTTATATCAGTTGCAATGACTAAACAATGGCCCTTGTATCAACTTAATATCAAGGTTTTAAATTTCGCCATTTTTCGAGTTGGTGGTATGAAATGGGGGTGTAAATCGCTGGATTTCCCCTTTTACACCATCTCGGCGACATTTCGCCGAAATGTAGTGAAATGTCGCCGAGATGGTGTAAATTTTGCACATGTGCCAAACATGTGCTAAACTTAAAAGCGACATGCCCCTTTTAAAGAGGGATTTCGTGGATCTGTTGCCATAGTTCGGCGATAGCTCCATGAAACTTCCCCCATAGTCCATTTTTTTTTAAGGTCTAAAAACCCAAATTTTTTCTAATTTCTCACTTTTGTGATTTTAAACAATCTTGAAGAATCTTCTTCAAGATCTAAGGTTCCGGTGCTTGTTGGAGATCCGTTCTTGAGTCGACTTTGAGGTAAATCTATGTTTTGCATATCAAAACTTAATCAAATGACTTCAGATCATTATATGACATATAACAACACCCGATCTATCAATGGGTGTTGTTACTTTGTTTTTTCGAAAAACAATATATTTTACTATTTTTTTACACGAAAAATAATTAAAATTAGATATTTTCATAAAAATTTTACCAAATCATATGAAATAAATATATGTTATGTAACAACACCCGATCTATCGATGGGTGTTGATATTTTGATTTTTCTTCAAAAACTTTTATTTATTTATTTTTTATTTCAAAAAAAGTAATTAAAAATGACATATTATTATAAATACTATATTTATCATGCATATATACTCCAAATGTATTTCGAAAAATGAGTGAAAAATTCAAGTGATTTATTAAATTTTTTATGATTTTATGATAAGAAATTTAGTTCATTATTTTTTAAATAATTAGTATTTTATCTGAAATTAAAATAAATTATTAAAATTTTTTTAAAAATTATATTTAAAAACTGTAAAAATTAGAGAGAATTAGTGAACTACTAATGATCAATTACTAATCAAATTTAGTAAATAATCAACCCTATAAATAATATATAATTAAATAACATTAAAAATTATTAAAACATTAAAAAATATATATATTTTTAAATTATTCAAAAAATACAGAGATGTTAAAAAAGCTTTGTGGTTCATACTTCTCACACTTCCATTCTTGTTATTGTTATGATTTACAGGTTTGTTCCTTATTGGGGAGTAAGGAGTCTTGGGAGTTGGGACGGGAGGAGGTATCAGATATAGCGTCCGGGGCACCGGCACGAAGGACGGATGTTGGTTGGAGTCATGGCATGCCATTGGCAAGTGACAAAAGCAAATCTGTTTGCAATTATTGTCACCAAGTTATTAAGGGCAGAGGGGTATCCAAATTAAAACATCTAGCACATGGATATAAAAATGTCAGTAATTGTCCTAATGTGCCCCCAGAAGTGAGGAAGGCAATAAAGGCCCACATGGAGGAAACTACCATTAGAGTAGAGAAGCGGGATAGACAGGAGGAGGTGAGGAGGAGATTGGCGCAACCCATGCATCCTCCCACCACTGCAGAAGTGGAGGATGATGACATCTCTTACCTTCCTGAGTGTATAACAGATGCCATGCATCCTCCCACCATTGCAGAAGTGGAGGATGATGACATCTCTTACCTTCCTGAGTGTATAACAGATGCAGATAAAGCAATCTATAGAGCTGCTTGGCATGCCTCTATGCAGCCTGAATGGAGATGAGAGAGGCCGAGAGATATAGGCTTCATGGGGGAGGGGCTTCAAGAGCTGGGCCTTCAGCTTCAAGATCAAGACATGGGTCTACGGGATTTGGTGCTAGAACAGGCACAATCCCAGATTTTTTTTCCACGATCCTAGCCTTTTAGCAGTATGTCAGATCCACCCATTGACACTTCGTTGTATAAATCTAAAGATGACAGACAGAAGAGGTTAAATGATGCGTCGAGTGGAGGCAATGTGCGAGATAAAATTGGAAAATTTATTTCAAGGTTCTTCATTTTCAGCCACATCCCAGTTAACGCAGCAGCCTCTCCTCATTTTAAGAACATGATAGATGTTCAGGAAGCTGGGAGAGGAGTGGTGCCCCTCACCCCCTATGAGATTATAGGCAAATACTTAGATGATAAAGCTAGAGAGATCAGAGAATACATCGATAGTTTGAGGCCACATTGGGAGGAATTTGGAGTGACTATTATGACTGATGGATGGACGGGACCTACAAGGTTATCTATCATTAACTTTATGATTTATTGCAAGGGAAGAACAATGTTTATGAAATCCATTGATGCATCTAATGAAAAGATAAATGATGCAAGGTACATTGCTGATTTTATGAGAGGTATTAATAATGAGGTGGGCTCGTAGAATGTCATACAAATAGTCATAGATAATGGGGGCAATTATAAGAAGGCTGGTTAGATGATGCAGGATGAATACAACTTGTATTGGACCCCATATGCTGCTCATTGCATTGATTTGATACTGGAGGAGATTGCACGCCGACCGACAGTAATGAGTGTGTTAGAAGATGCCCGGACGACGACGTTTATCTACAGTCATGCTTACGTCCTTGCAAAGATGAGAGAGATATGTGGTGGTGACATAATGAGACTAGGTATTACACGTTTTGCCACCAATTACATTGCATTGGAGAGTATTTTAAGGGTACAGAGAAGGATTGAGAAAACTGTTTAATGGGCTTGCTTGGAATAACTATTCTCTTAGTAAAATTGATGTTGGCAATAAAATAAAGGATATTGTTCTACATAATGCATTTTGGGATAAGGTCCGTGATCTTGTGGTTATGTTAGAGCCCATTTATTGAGTATTGAGGGCAGTAGATATGGAAGCATATCCTACCATGGGATTCATATACGAGTCCATGAGGATTATGAAGGAGCAGATTAAGGATGCTAGCCCAAGTTCATACAAATGGGTCCATATGATTATTGATAATCGTTGGTACAAGACGCTAGGATGTCCTCTTCACAGCGTAGGTCAGTGAGTTTTATAATTATTGCTAAGATTCTGAAGTTTAATGAGTACTATTCTTTAGTTTTTGCTAATCATGCTTTTTCATGAAATCCAGCATACTTCTTGAATTCCAAGTATCACTACACTCGTCGATTGGGATCAATACGATTTGCTTAACGCTGTGCATGAAGTATATGAAAAGCTGGAACCTAATTCGACGGGGAATGGTGATTTTGGAAATGAGGTAATAACAACTAACAACTGTATTCATAACCTTGGTATCTAGTTTTTTTTCTTCTAAATTTCTAGTGTCCAACATACTAGTAGTAGTACCAAATAGTAACTAAATACTAATACCTGGGATTGGTTGACAACAGCTTCTAATGTTCAGAGATGCGATTGGTTCATTTGGCCGGGAGTCGGCTATCGAGTCGAGGACTAGGATGATGCTATGTAAGTAGCTTAAAATGGCTTTGACTTTAAAGTGACATTTACTTTTCTAAGTAAATTGCTAAGTGCTAACAGAAACAAAACAATTCACAGGCGAGTACTGGTTGATGTATGGCACTGATGCACCCACACTTCGGATGTTAGCCGCCCAAATCCTTGCACAGACAACATCATCTTCGGCTTGCGAAAGGAACTGGAGCACCTTTACCCTCATCCACACAAAGCAGAGGAGTTGTTTAGCCTACGATAGGTTGCAGAAGCTCGTATTTTGCCATTATAATATGAGTTTGAGGACAAGGGACCTTGAGATTGAAGCCGAGAATATTATGCCAAGGGATCCATTAGATGCCATGTACAATGCCAAGCTTGATGACCCCTTCACAGAGTGGGTCATGTACAATGCTGAACTTGATCAGCCTGACAACCAGTCCAATCCTGAGATTGCTAGAGCTGCCACGGAGGCTGGGATCGACATTGACACTGTGCTGGAAGAGGAGGTAGGGGCAGTGAGCGGAGACTCATTCGATAGAGCAATGAATATCATCCCTCCGTCACTGGCAACGAGATGGAGGCAGGGAGGTGGTGAGAGGCAGAGTGAGGATGCCTTAGGAGATGATGGTGGTGATGCTGATTATGATTGTGGAGATGGTGATGATGGTGATGGTGATGGTGAGCAGGGAGGTGGTAGTAGTGTTCCTAGTGGTAGTGGACGGTCTGGACCTAGTGGTAGTAGACGGGCTGGACCTACATCTACTAGTACTAGATTTGGTAAGTAGGCGTACAAGGTCTCAGAGCCAACGTCAGAGATCGACTCACGTTAGTGGAGAGCGTGATCATGGACATGGCGCCCTCTTTACAGACCAAGAGCCTATTACAACCGCGTCGTATCATTTCCAATGTAAGGGAAAGGGGAAGAAGCAAATGGGTGCACGGGATGGGACATCTTTATCTCACAGCTTCGGGTCCATGGATGTTGGATGTGAGCAGCAGGGTTCATCGTCGTACGGAGCTGGAGGACATTTTCCATACATACCTTTACAGTCAGGCTTCGAGAGCTATGGTTCGAAGGGAGGATAGGAGTCGGGATCATATGGCCATAGGTATGCGCCATATGGGTATGGAGTTGTGCCACAAGGATATGGACAGGTCAAGGAGGACCAGCAGGACTGCCACTACCGACATGTTGGAGAGGGCTAGCAATATGGATATCGTCAGGGGTTCTTTCCAATGAACCCACCATTGGCATCAGGATATGAATCATATGATCCCTATGGCCTCGTTCAACCTCAAGCTATCACCGTCTCATTCACCTACTATTCTCAATATCCACCCATGGGGATGTTGATGAATATCAATTTAGAGGAGTATGAGAGATATGTCAAAGAATATACGATCTGGTATAATCCTACCATGAGTTGGCAGTAGTACTGCCATTATGTTGAGTACTTGAGTTGAGTTGTGACTTGTGAGTTGTGTGTCTTGTGACTTGATGATGACTATTGGTGTTGGATGTTTCACATTTAGACTTTGGGTTGTACATAACTACTTGTTATTAATTTATTGTATCATTGTGATTGTTGTTTGTGAGTTGTTATATGGTATTTAGGCTTTGGGATATCATTTATGGAGTTATTTGACATTTAGACATTTTTAGTTTAATTTTCATTCTTGTATAAATGATTAAATGCAGTATAAGTATGCTTTATTTTTGCATATTTTAGGCTTGTTAGATATATTTTAACCTCATTCCCCATTTAAACCCTTAAAAAACAAAGAAAACTAATCAAAAATCCAATTTCTCTAACCTGGCGAAATATTTCACCGGCATGCCGCTGACATTTCGCCAGACTAGTCTGGCGAAATCGGCATTTAGAACCTTGCTTGATATCAAGAATGCCTTTCTATATGATGATTTGAATGAAGAGGTTAATATGGAGCAACCACTGGGGTATGTTGCTCAAGGGCAAAATGGGAAAGTATGCATTGTATGGTCTCAAATGGAGCCCACATGCATGGTTTGAGGAATTTAGCAAAGTGGTGATGGAGTTTGGATATCGCAAAAGTCATGCAGATCTTCAATTTTTATTCGTCAAAGTACATCAATTGTAGTGTTCCTGATTATATGTGTATATGATATTATCATCGTTGGCACTAATGTTCATGGGATTGAAGCAACTAAGCAATATTTGAAGCAACAATTTCATAACAAGAATTTGGGACAGCTAAGGTATTTTTTGGTATAGAAGTGGTTCATGGACAATAAGGTGTAGTTTCTTTCTCAAAGAAAACCTTTTTCATGTGACGGGGATGGTTGGAGCCAAGCCTGCCGATTCACTGATGGAACCCAATCTACATATGGATACTGAAGACGACAATGCATTTGATAATAAAAAGCAGTAAAGACGGCTACTTGGGAAACTTATATAACTAACTGGCACTAGGCCTGATCATCTGGTCAGTTCATGGAGAATCCCAAATAGTGTCACCGAGATGGAGTATGCAGAATTTTGAGGTATTTGAATGGTGAACCTGGGAAAGGACTGGTATATCGTCCAAGTGGAAACCTTTATATTGTTGCCTACTCGGATGCAGATTGAGTTGGTTCTAGATCTGATAGATGTTCTACTACTGGGTACTGCTCATTCATTGATGGTAATTTGGTTACATGGAGGAGTAAGAAACAAAGTCTGGTTGCTAATTCAAGTGCTGAAGCGGGATATCGAGCTATGATTCATTGATGGTAATTTGGTTACATGGAGGAGTAAGAAACAAAGTCTGGTTGCTAATTCAAGTGCTGAAGCGGGATATCGAGCTATGATTCATGCTGCATGTGAGCTGATGTGGTTGAAGACTCTTATGTGAGAGTTTGGTTTTGTAAAATGAGACGCCTATGACTGTGTTTAGTGACAATCAAGCAGCTATATTCAATGCCAGTAATCCAATTTTCCATGAGAGGACCAAACACATAGAGGTGGATTATTGCTTCATTATAGATACGGTTATGACATGAGCAAGAAGATATGTACTCCAAATGTCAAGTGAAGTTCAAGCCGATAATATCTTTACCAATGCTCTTTCTCGTGGTCCAATTTCAGGTGTGTTTGAAGCTGGGTATGGGAAATTTATATTCTCCAGCTTGAGGGGGAGTGTTAGAGTAAGGTATGACATAAGTATGTAAGGATAATTTAGTAAATATTCATTATTACACTGAAGGTTGTAAACGAACTGGATCACGTACCTTGATGCACACGAACCTGGATTTGCAGTGGAAGATCTCTATTGAACCGGATGTCGTCCCATGTCTGTAGCATGTGATTCCTAGAACCACACACAATGGTATTCGCACTCAAATGACCTGATATCAAGTATGGGAATCTAGTAGCAAAAACTAGATCACTAATGGAAGGAGAGAGAGAGAGAGAGAGAAAGAGAGATTCTCTAGGATTGGATAATATGTATGGAACGTTGGGGAAATGGGAGGAGTCTTCTATCTATAGAAGACTCAACTCAACTACACTATGGACTCTATCTTCTAAACAATAGGTGAGAGTCAAACCACAGTTAATCTCTCACCAAGTATGGACGTCCCAACCAATTTGGGGACTTGGGTCAGCCCAACCTAGTGGGCCAACCGGTTCGACCCAACTCTCATATCCAACATCTCCCACTCGTCCATAGTGGGCACGAAGTGTGCTTCTCCCTCATATACATCAAATCTTCTTATCATGGATGCTAATCATATAGGTCGTTGAGCGTGTGAACGACGAGCATAAAGTAACGGGCGAGCGACTCCATATCAAGTTCCATAAAACTGATATGAAGATACACTCAAAAGTCTCGCCTATGCCCCAAACCCATTTGGCCACATCGAATTACGTGTTTCTAAATCCCTCATGAGCTCAAGCTTGGATCTCTATACTCAATCACTAGATTCATAATAATGTGCTCATTTAAAATAATTCATATAGTCTACATATAAGTTAGATACATATAAGTAAAATATGTGAAATAACAAAATGATAATTTTAAACCATGAGCACATTTCTCTATGAATCGTATCTCTCTAATGTGATACCAAATAGTCTTCCATAAGCCTCGTGCCATTTAGCTTCAACTTAATTGCTTTCTCAATCAAGCCCCTTTAGATCGTATGATGCATGGCCATAGGAAAGTATGCTTGAGTAGCGATCATCAGATCGTTCACGATATGGTCAAAGGTAAATAAGGGTATAAGTTGATCCTCACAAGGATCATCCTGATCTCCACAACAAGAAAATAGGGATCAATTCACTTGCTCTTAAATGTAAAGTCGCTACTAGAATATGTGGTATGCAACACATGCTACGGTGGAGCTCTGGCCCCAGCCAAGAGTTTGTCAACCTCCAACACCATACGGATCTTAGTATAGTCACAATCCATGTGCCTAACTTGAGCTCCTTAATCCAAGTCATAACTATCAAGTGCCTTGATTAAGGTCTCACATTCGGTTTCATCAGGTAAAATTCAATTCTTTAAGGAATCTCATCCTGGCTCTTCCAGGGCGACATATAACTCACAAAGTCCTGCAAATGGCCCCGATGACACAAATCCTTTTAATGTCTTATCTTGCTCGCAATGCATGCACCAGGGCTGGTTGTTATGTGAGAAGTCGACCACTGGCCTGGTGACATATCGTTTCCATATCCTCATAATATGGAGGTAATGTGTGTATGTAATACACAATCTTATGCCTCATGAAACTCTATTAAATTCTCACCCATTGAATATGGGAGGTCTACATATCAAATGTAAATAAAAATTGTACCACCTAACACAAATAACAATCTACGTCATCTTGAGCTCGAGGCAGACCTTCCAATTTCAAACGGGAAAATTGGAATTGGAGGCTCCAATTCCACTAACCAATTGGACCCTGAGGAATTAGAATTCGAATTGGGGCCTACCTCTTGGTTCGGGTGGATTGGTTCCAAGCGACCCATTTAGGTTCGTGGAATTGAAGGTGGAATTGGAATTGGAGCCTCCAATTCCAATTTTCTCGTTTGGGAGTGCACCAAGGAATTGGAATTGGAATTCTACATGAATTCCATAGAATTCCTTTGTAGGCCATTTTTGAAGCTGTTGTATTCATGGGGGGGGGCGCTATTAATTGCAATTCTCTACCCCCGGGATTTCAAATGGAGATTGCAATGGGTCGAGTTGAGTAAGGTCCTAATTACAATAAAGTCAACCCGAACCCGTCTATTTAATAAATGGGTCACTTGGATTCGGACGGGTCAGCAAGTTTATAACCAAAACCCACCAACCCAACCCAACCCATTTATCCTTAGGGTGGGTTTGGGTCGATCCAATAAGAAAAAATAATTTTTGTTAACCAGAACCTGTTGAAATACCGGGTCAGCTCTGGTGGGCCAAATCAGATTTGGCTAGAACTAGCAATGGGTTGGGTTCGGATCGGGCATGTTGACGGATTTATAGTGTAAAATCTGCCAACATAACTCAACCTGTTTATTATTCGGATGGATTCCGGTTGACCCGATTAAGAAATTTCTATTTTTGTCGACCTAAACCTGTTAAATACTGGATGGGTTTGGGGATGATTGGCGGGTCGGGTCAGATTTTACCACCTCTATCTTTAACCCAATAATAAAAAAGGGAAATTAAAAATCATTTCTTACACCACTCTCATCTTCCTTACTCATCCTCATTCCTCATAAGATCAACAAGAAAAAAATCTAAATTTCAATAATTTTTTGACGTCCAATCACGAGAATCTCAACTCTACTTGATATCAATTCTCAATGAATTAGAATTGGAATTGTAATTTCTAACATCAATTCCATTTCTTCAAAACAATCGGACTGGTAAAGCTTGTTGGAATTGGTAAGAGAGAATTTGTAATAATTGATTTCACTTTACTAATTGCATCTTCTTTCTGTACTTTCGACAAGTATCGGGATGGTTGGATGACTGTTTTCTTTGCCATAAGAGATATTCTTTAAGTAATTGAGTGAGATAGGTGATTTTTTTCTTAGGGGAGAGTACAATTGCTTCTTTCGGCTGATTGACTTGAACTTTATTTACGATAAAGTAAAGAAAGGTAACTTTAGAAATTATCTTTTCAAAACAAAAAGATTATCCTGGTAAAAGTAAACATATTATGATGAGGTGATTGTATTATTGAAGATAAGTTGGCAGCCATAATTGGAATATTACATTTTTTTTTTGATCAATAACGAAAATTGTATAAAAAGATAAAAAGAATGCACAAAAGGCAAAGGTAGTCGGTTCCTATAATATGATGAAGTGATTGTATTATTGAAGATAAGTTGGCAGCATAATTGGAATATTACATTTTTTTTTATCAATAACGAAAATTGTATAAAAAGATAAGAAAATTGTATAAAAAGATTATCCATACCTTCAATTTTTTTTATTGAAGGTATGGATATAAAATGGCCCTATAGTGGCCAAGACAACTATTGCATTTGCATAGCCTTAGAAGGCACTGTTGGTAGAAGGCATTAGTTGTAACTTGGTGAGTTCCAAGTGCTTTTGTAAGTGTTCATGTGTTCATGAAAGAGTTTTGAAGTGTTGAAAGTTTTAGGTGTCTGAAGAAGTTGAAGAAAGCTTGTTATAAGTTTCTCTTTTTCTTCAATTATATCTATGTTTTCTTTACATCTTGTGTAATTGTTATCTGTATAATAAAATCAAATTTTGTAATGCTTTATACTCCTTTATGTGATATTTATACAATATTATTTATGTACTTATGTATGTTCATTATATAGAAGATAAGGCTAAGCAGATGCCATAACTAGTCATTGAATATGCTTCTACAAACATATATGATGTGTTTTCTTATATTCCATTTATGTTAGTTGAAGGCATACTACCAACAATTATTGCATTTATTTAGTATTATCTTTATATGGTATATGTATTTATATACACACGTCCATACATACATGCATACATACATATATAACATAAAGGATTATAAAACATGAAGAAAATTTTATTATATAGTAAAAATAACATTAACAAAAATGTGAACAAATTATATATATGATTGAAGAAGAAAAAGAAACAACAAATTTTCTTCAACTATTTTAAAGACTTGGAAATTTTAAGACTTAGAACTCTCACAAGAACACTTAAAAATTCTGAAGAGATTGAAGAAAGCTTCTTGTAAATTTCTTTTCTTTTTCAGTCATATATATGATTTGTTTACGTGTTGTTTTTATATTTTCTTTATGATATAATAAAATTTTCTTCATGCTTTATGATACCATATAGAAGATAAGGCTAAGCAAATGCATAGTTATTTTATAGAATATATATATCTGTATGTATGTATATATGCATATATATGTGTACTTCCACTACTTATGGTGTTTTTGTATGCTTCGCTTACATTCTAAAATGTGTACAAAAAATCTTGCAAATTGATGAAGTATCTCCTGAATTTTGAGATTAGTATTACCTTAAACAGCTGGGATAATGTTCATTCTTCCAAATCCTTGTCAGCAACTTTGTCAGTACTAGTTCAAAGGAAAAGCATATTTTAAGTCCTGATCTGAAATCTTAGATTCATTACTGTTTGAAAGGTTTCCCGCTAGACATCCGAAGTCTTTTTAACTTTTGTTCCACTCTTATGAGCTTCAGGTTGATGTGGAAAGGATGAGGGGCCGGGCCCATGATAAGCTAATGAACAAGCTGGCAGCTGTGAGGCACAAGGTGGAAGAGAAACGGGTTGCAGCAGAAGTGAAGAGAAGCAAGCAAGCTTCAAAAACAGAGCAGCAAGCAGAGTACATTCGGAGAACCGGCCGCATCCCTTCCTCCTTTTTCTGCTGTAATTGGTGGTGCCCCTGAAAAATACAACTGAACGATATAATTCTTTTTTGTATCCATCCTGCTCGCGCATTATGGTTAAAACTAAGTTTTCTTGATCATGCTAGTTGTTTCTACTCATCACTTTTGTAGGATAAATGAAGATGAGGAATTCTATTTTGAAGATAATTCCAGTATTCCATACTTTCTCACGCACAGATCAATCTTTCAGAAGAAAAATCATATTTCGTGATTGTACACGTTGTTAGACACTGTTTTGCTCTGGCCCCTCTTCTCACCTTTAAACTAGGGCTGTCAATGGGTCGGATCTAGATCCGATATCGATCCAAATTTGTTTAAATTTATCCAATTAAATCGGATCTTTATCCGTTTTGATGTCCGTCGGATCGGATTTGGATTCGTTTATAATTGGATCAGGAATTGGATATTGGTACATCCGACATGATTAAGATTCGAATCCGATTAAATTAATATATATGTGTAGTATTTTTTCTCTTTCTGCCATCCTTCTTTAGTTGTTTGGGATTATATTTTTAATTTAAGTTAAATTATATTATTATCCACTGATATTTGACAATTGCATTTTAAATAATTTATTAATTATTTCATTCTTAAACGTTTTTACTATCGAATTTGATATAATCGAATTCGAATACGAATCGTATAAATATAATCGGACTTGGATTTAGTTGCATATATTTCCTTTCTATGAATAAGCCATTAATAAAGGAATGAAATATTCTTTGATAGCTTACCTCTCAAATTATTTCAAGGACAAAAAAAGCCTTCCACTTAACAAGTAAGGGCTTCTGCCAGCATAGTCAGTAATAACTTAACCGGTAGAAGAAAACCACAACAAATCCAAGGAAAATGAGATTTTCGAAAGAAAGAAAAAGAAGAAGAAGAAATTGTTATTTTTATTTTTGGATTGAAAATATAATAATTCACCCTTTTTGTATAAACTTCTTATTAGTCTTCTAAAATTATATTCTTACACATGTTTAAAATTACAATCTTACACCTATTAGTTATTATATACACCTGTTTATAGCTTGAGTTTATATTTTGTGTTTCTCTCTCTCTCTCTCTCTCTCTCTCTCTCTGTCTCTTTCTCTCCAAATATATCTGTTTTGATATATTGTTATATTTTTTTTGGTGAGAGATACATTTCATTAATATTTTGTATTATCATATTTTATATTTATATTCTTATAGTTTAAAAGTCCTTTGTAATCATATTCTTATATCTAAAAATCTGTTAATGCCACTATTCTAAAAATAAATATGATCAAAGCACCTTTGATCTCCATCACTTTCACTCATTAAGTACTATCCACTTAATAAAAGGATCATAAATTATTTAATATTTACATTGCTTTTTAAATTTTAGTATTTATATTACAAAGAAGACAATATATCTTTTAAAAAAATGCTAAAGAAAAGCCACGTTACAAAAGTTACATATATACCCGGTGCAAATTAGTTGATTAAAAATTAGGGGTGTCAATGAGCAGAGCTAGCTCGGCTCGCATGAATCCAGCTTGACCTCTAATTAGGCTCGCGAGCCAAGTTTGAGCCTGAAATTTTGCTCATTATCTTAACAAGCTTGAGCCGAACTTAGATAGGCTCAGCTTAGTTAAAGCTCGGCTCGGTTTGTACATGAGATTATATGTTCATATTTCTATATACTATATTATGTATTAATATTAAACACACGTGTTAACATATTATATTACATATAATAATAATTATCAACTATAATATTAATGCATTTGTACTACTGTAAGCTTTTTTATAAGTCGAACTTCTTGCGAGCCGAGCTTGAGCTGAGCTGCTCGGAGCCTAGAAATTTTTAACGAGCCAAAACCTTGCTAGTAATTTATGAGCTTGAGCCGAGCTGGACAAAGTTAGGCTCGGCTTGGCCTGTTTACAGTATTAAAAATATTGTTCTTTTGATTTTCTTCGAGTAATTTACACTTGCCTCCATTCATGTTTGCTTGAACCACATAGACCTACACTGGAACAGCTGCTCAACCTTCTTGGTGGCTGCATACTCTACTGGCGTGCCAGCCATAGTTTCGAACAAGTTAGGATCATTTGCACCCATTCCTGCACCGAGTCTGTGATTGGTTTAATATGTTTAAAAATAACAACTTTTTTTTAGTAGAATGATTAAAGCTTTGTTTTTTTTTAAATGGAACGAACCAACCACCGACGAGTCCGTTTCTTCTACAGCGTTTGTGTCCAACCATCTCCTTCTGCACAGTGGGATGGTTGTTCCTTGTGGTCATCTTAACAAATTTTATAAGAACAGAGGTTTGACTATATGTTATTTTGGAGAGCATTTCGTCTGGTCTAAAAAGCCTGAAATATTTGCTACACCCTCCGTTGCAATGCTTGTACTTAGTTATAATGCAAGGTACAAGCATTGCAACGCAGGGTAGTGTAGCTAATATTCCAGACAAAATTTCACACGAAATGCTCTCGTTATTTTGCACCTTCCTTTAATGGGCCTTATAAAAAATTGATTAACCCTAAAAAATAAAAGGAATTGACCGAAATTTTATAGTAGCCATAACAGATCTCTCCATATCTTCATGAAAAAAAAAATAAAAATCACAGATACAAATTAAACCCAAAGGCTCCAAACTGATTGATGGATAAAAGTTAACGCAGCCTACATGCTGCACACGCAGGTTGGATTGAACACGCGTCATCATCCCATGGCACAATAACGATGGTCGACGCGAACAATACTGTAGAAGAAATGGATTCATCACAGACTCGATACAGGATTCCCCCGATTGAAACGATCCGGGAGGGCATTTAATAGTGAATGGTCCAAGTCGAAAGGAGAGAAGAATCGAGGAAATTATAGAGTTGATTTAAAGTTTATATAATTGACTTGAATAACGACTTTCTGGAGAGAAGAATCGAGAAAGTTATAGAGTTGATTTGGAGCGTCATTCGTGGCGAAAGAGAGGAAAGTTTATATAATTGACTTGAATAACGACTTTCTGGAGCTTTACAAAATCCTTTCCGTGGATGATGGAGTATAGTTTATACAGTTGACTTGGTTGTTGAGCTTTACAAAATCATTATTTGTCTTCCTCTCCAGCCTTCCCAGTGTTAACTCTGAAATGGGCAAAGGAGGAAAATGGATGTTGTTCGTTGGTCTAGGATTCTGCTACCATGTTCAGCTCTTGCGTTGTCTAGATCTCACCTGCAATTCAAACGACTTGATAGCACTGCATGGATTCTTAGGAGGTCTGGATTCAAAGCTAAATGGGTGGCGACAAAATGCTTCTTCAGATTGTTGTAGTTGGGATGGCGTCTCTTGTGAGTCTTTTTCTTACATGGGGTTGAATGACTCCATGGTTTCAGGCATGAGGGTAGTTGGTTTGGAGCTTGGGAGAAGAAAATTACAAGGTGAGTTGTCTGAATCCTTGGCTGGTTTGGATCAGCTCAGAACTTTGAACCTCTCACACAATTTCCTCACAGGCTCCATTCCTTCCAAACTATTGCACTTGCAGAATCTAGAGGTCCTTGACTTCAGTTACAATGACTTCTCTGGGTTGAGCCTAAGAGAGACTGATCTCCCCTCAATCCGGTTTCTCGATGTATCCAAAAATGCCTTTACTGGTTCTCTCAATGGAGGTATCTGTAATTCCTCAACTCGAATTCACGTTATGAATCTCTCTAGAAACTATTTTTATGGCTTAATTCCAGCTGGTTTCGGTAATTGTATTTCTCTTCGGCGCCTCTCTTTGAGTTCAAATTATCTCTTTGGTAGTATGCCTGAGGATATATTATCCCTACGGAAGTTGAGTCACTTGCATCTTCGGGGTAACAGGCTTTCAGGGTCATTATGCAACGGATTCCATAACCTCTCAAACCTCATTCAGTTGGACCTGTCGTTGAATGAGTTTTCAGGACCTCTTCCAGATATCTTTGGGAGCCTCGGAAAGCTGCAACATTTTGCAGCTCATTCCAATAATTTCACTGGTCATTTACCTGCTTCCTTGTCGAACTCTCGAATGATCAAATTGATCAATTTAAGAAATAATTCTCTGAATGGTTCAATAGATCTTAATTGTTCTGCAATGGTCCATCTGACAACAGTTGAACTTAGTTCTAATCAATTCCATGGGCCACTTCCCGATAGCCTATCTTTGTGTCGGGAGCTTGAAACTATAAATCTTGCGCGTAACCACTTCAGAAGCCAAATCCCTGAGAGCTTCAGGAACTTCCAGTCCCTCTCTTACTTCTCACTATCAAATTGCAGTCTTTATAATATTTCATCTGCCCTTCGGATTCTACAGCAGTGCAGGAACCTGACCACTTTGGTTCTTACCTTGAACTTCCGTGGTGAAGAAATGCCTGTTGATCCCAGTTTACAGTTTGATGGCCTGAAGGCTCTCATAATTGCTAATAGCAGACTCACCGGTTCAATTCCACCATGGCTGAGAAATAGCACCAAGTTGCAGCTGTTGGATCTATCATGGAATGATTTAGGTGGAACAATTCCGATCTGGCTTGGGGGACTGACATTCCTCTTTTACTTGGACTTATCGAACAATTCCTTCTCTGGGGAGATACCGAAAAGATTAACTGAATTGCCAAGCCTCAATAACAGCACTATTTCGCTTGAAGAGCAGTCAACTGGCTTCGATTTTTTTAACCAAATAACAATTGCTTTGCAATACAATCAGTTCTGGAAACTTCCACCAACGCTGGATTTGAGTTACAACCTGTTCACTGGGCCAATCTGGCCAGAGTTTGGTAATCTAAAGAAGCTCTATGTGTTGGATCTGTCACATAACAGTCTCTCAGGGATCATTCCCAGTGAATTGTCATCTATGAAGAGCTTAGAGTTTTTGGATTTGTCCCATAACAATCTGTCGGGAACGATACCTATGTCATTGGTCAATCTCAACTTTCTATCAGAGTTCAGTGTCGCCTACAATCAATTAGTTGGGAGGGTCCCTTCAGATGGTCAATTCTTAACCTTCTCGTGTTCGAGCTTTGAGGGGAATAAGGATCTCCTATATAATATATGCTTTTCTAACGACTTGCCTGACTTGATTCATCCCGAGTTAACTGATAAAACAAGGAGGGACAAACTTGCCATCATAGGATTTCCATTCGGATTTGGAGGACTGACTGGGTTTCTTCTTACTGTCATTGTTTGTTTCACGTCTGGGTGGGTGTACCCAACGGAGGGCAAGAAAAGAAAACACAGAACTCAAAACAGAAATCTGAGGTAAACTTTTATGTACAAGCTAAATTTGAAAAAACCCCTGATTTGTTTACTTCTGTTGATGCCAGCTTTGAGCTGCTTAATAAGAAATGACCAGCGGAAGCTGGTTGAGCAACAAACCCGACTGGAGATGGGGTTCAAGCTTGTCCAATAGATAGCCTAATCTGATGCAACAACCATACTATCTTTGGTATTCTTTCTCTGTCTATTACAACAAGACAAGGAGAAGGTGACAGTCACAACAAAGTGATGGGTTGAATAGGGCACATATACATAGAAGAGGACCTCAAAGAGAACAATACCTATGAACTAAAGTAAACTTCCCCCAACCCATGGCTTCTTCAAATTAAACGCTGATGGATCAGCTTCCTCTTGTACAGGATACTCCAGAGCAGGAGGACTTATTCGAAATGAAGAAGGGAGATTCATGGGAGGCTTTACAAAAGGACTGGGAAAGACCACCAAAGCAGTGGCTGAACTATGGGCAATACGTGAAGGCCTCACCCTTGCAAGTCATTGGGGTTATAGAAGGTTGATAGTTGAGTGTGACTCCAAAGTTGTCATCCAAATGATAACAGATCAGACATGGCACCTAGAAAACTTAATAGCAGATATTTTGGCCATAATAGGCTCTTTTGATGAAGTTAGAATCAAGCATGTATACCGTGAAACAAATTGTACTGCATATTAGTTTGCTAAGCATACTACTCGAACCCAATGTAACTTTGTTTAGGAGAAATCCCCTCCACGAGGTCACTAAATTGATGTATTGGGATGTTATAGGCAGATGGTCTACCCGTTTGTATCTTTTGATTAATATTATAATATGAATCTTTTTTGGTTTTCAAAAAAACGAAAAAGAAAAAAGAAGTAAACTTAAGTTTTGATCCCTTTCTCTTCATGCTCCTCTTATTTGTAGGGATAGATGAAGAAGGTGACGTGTCAATAGTTATGACCCGCGAATAAAATTGAATACTAAATGACAACTCTATGCACGTGCACGAGATTTTCTTCAAACGTGGGCCCACTTAGCACATGTTAGGTAATGTGTGCTCAGCGGCTCATTTGAGACAATAGTCTCTTCTCTGATCCCACCACTCCTTGATATGTCAGATTTTTCTTTATAGCAGTTAGAGAACTAAGGTAATAACTTCATTAGAAGATTCAAAACATTTCATGTTTTGGTTCTTTTAAGGAAATTGTCTTTGAGATTGATATGTTGAGATATATGTAAGAGCTTCCTTGTCGAGGAGAAAATGTTGAGAATATTGAGAGATGATATATTGATGATTTGACTAACTTGGAGTGACCGTCCTGTTGTATTGAAAAATGGATTTGGCCATCTAAGAGTAGTCAATCCGCTGTGATGAAAGCACTGACAAAATGACCTCAAATGATAAGTTGGCCATCTCAGGATGGCTAGACCATTGAGGGGTGATATACACTAAGAACACTAAAAATAACTTGAAATGACGAGTTAGCCATTTCGGGGTGGTTGACCCACTAAGAGATAATAACATGCAGCGACGAGTTGACCATCTTGGGGTGGTTAGCCTGCTAAGAGATAATACCATATAGTGACAAATTGATCATCTTAGGGTGATTAGCCCCGTGAGAGATAATAAGATGTAATGACAAATTGACCATTCAGAATGGTTAGCCCATTGAGAGATAATATGCGCTAAGAGATAATATATAATGACGAGTTGACCATCTTGGGGTGGTTAGCCCACTGAGAAATAATATGTAATAACAAGTTGACAATCTCGGGGTGGTTAGCCCGTTGAGAGATAATAACATGTAATGATGAGTTGACCATCTCAAGGTGGTTAGCTCACTAAGAGAATATGTAATGATGAGTTGACCATCTCGAGGTGGTTAGCTTGCTGAGAGATAATAACATTTAATGACGAATTGGCCATCTAGGGGTAGTTAGCCCGTTGAGAGATAATATGCACTGAGAGTGTTGAGAGATAATATGTAATGGCGAGTTGACCATCTCGGGGTAGTTAGCCCATTGAGAGATAGTATGTAATAATGAGTTGACCATCTCGAGGTGGTTAGCCCGTTGAGAGATAATACGTCGAGTTGACCATCTCGAGGTTGTTAGCCGGCAATGCCAAGAGGCATGATATTGACCTTGTTTGGGTGGTAAGCTAAAGTATTGACTTTATTTGGGTGGTCAACCAAAGTGCCAAAAGGCATAAAATTGACCTTGTGTCAGACATAGTGTCAGAAGGCATAAGATTGACATTCTTTGGGTGGTCAGATAGAGTGCCAAAAGGCATAAAATTGACCTTGTGGTCAGACAGAGTATTTACCCCTACATGTATACATATATATATTATAAATATTGTTACTGAGGCATGAGTAATACCCCTGATCACCAATAACAAGGAATTAGGCATCTTGCAGATGTAGGGATAAATACTCATGGTCACCAAAAGAAGCAATACATGAATGTTTTTTTAATTTACAGTAATGTTCAGTGATGCCAGTGATGGATGATGCAGTGTTCTTTATTAGGTGTGTCTCATATGTTACAGGTGTTGATAAGGAAGTATACCTTATGTATCTGTTGTTCATGTAATGCTGTTGTCAAGTTCGACTATGAGTAAAATGGTTCTATGTTGACGGTAGGTAAACTCTTGGAACAATGTCTGAAGTTGTGTCTTTGGGAGAGTTAGTAGTGTAGATCAGTAATAATATGTCCACACTACTACTATTACTAATTGAGGGGCCTAGTCTTTAAAAAGTCAAACCAAGGGGCATGCACTTGAAGTAGCTCGAGGGGTGATTAATTAAGGTCTGCCATCATCATTAGCCACCTGCGCATGTGGCGATGAGAAAATGGCATGTGTGCACTAAAGATGGTGGTCATGCATTAAATGCATGTCCCCTCAACTGTTGCACACTTAGCTAATGACAACAGGTTTCTAGGGATTTGTGAGCACTTTTTCCTCGTTTCTCCTTTGCATCATGATTGCTCTGCTTTTCTTTTTAAATAGAAGATCTAAGAGCTTTCAAACTTCATCTTCTTCTCTTAATCTTCTTGCCCTAACCTTTCTTGTTTTTTCTTCTGCCGTGCGTTTTCTACAACTCCGAAACTCTTTCCTCTTTTGATTTCAGTTGTTTTGCTTCAATAGCTTCTACTTCAAAGGCCAAGGGTAAAGTGAGCAAGCCTACCACTACTGAGTATCTTTTGAAAGTAGATGCATGGCTGATTCAAGATGGTTTTTGGTCCATTGTGGATTCATGGATTCCTCCAACTGCTATTGCTGAAGATAAAATATCCCTTCCATACCCTGATTCAGAGACCAATGATGGCACCCTTCACCATTGAGCATTCTCGTTTTAGAGTAGAGAGAGGAGATTCCGTAACTTCTCATGTAAGTTTCAAATCTCAGATTACTCTCTTGAATGGATGGATGACTTGGGTGATGTATATTTTCTCTAATGAGAATATACACAAAAATTGAGGCAGAGTCGTGTTTTGGAAGCAATCCGGGTGTTTTTAACTGAATGCTCTCGAGATAATGAAGGTTTGAATCATTTGATTTATCGCTAGAACAGAAGGGAGAAAGTATTTGTTACATCTTTTGGAGAGATTACTCCAACTTTAGAAGATGTTGAAATATTGAGATACTTACCAATGATTGGGAATCTTAATCCAACAAACATAGAGTTATCCGAGGAGGAAGAAGATATTTTCGATAGACTTGAAAGGAATCTAAAAAATCTTTGAAGAAGACATTCTTTAACTCAAGTGGAGATGATGCTGAACGAAAGAGACAGACCCTTGCTGGATGGCTACGTTATTTCTGGAGAGAAGAGAGAGCAGTGAAGAAAGGAGAAACAGATATCCCTTGTGTATGGGGTGAGAGAAAGAAAAAAGATGTAGAACTAAAGGCCTTAATAGCATACTGATTAGCAAAATTTGTTTTGGAGGGGTTTCCCATCGACAAAGTTAATGGAAGAGTTTGGATTGCAGTAAAAGTTGCTCAAGGAAATAGGGTAGCACTGACTCCCTTATTTTTAAGTACTCTATACGAGGCTTTACATATAATTCATATAGATTTCATCCGTTCGAGTGGGAAAAAAAGATAGAGAGACTTGCATAAACACATCATTCCTACAAATTGTTCCTTTGGGAAAGATATGATAAGTATGCCCCCTCAAGGGTAAAAACATTTGTTGATAGGGGAAATATGGGAAGGGAAGTGTACCTAGGGCATGATCTTGGAAAGGCAGAGTGCCACAATCAGAAATGCCCTTAGGGTCTATGTTTGACAGTATTAAAGAATTTAAATTTCGTCCTTACTCAGATTCAACGAGGGGATTTTATCAAGCTACTGAAGGAAATCTAGAAAGTTATATTCCTATTTGAGTATAAGATTGGAATGGACTCTCTCGAGCATCAAAAGCCTTAATGATGATTTTGAATCCAGGGTTTGTAATTGTCTTAGCTTGAACTAATGAAGGTGTAGAATTGTCCTACAACCCACGAAGAGTATTACGAAAATTTTGATTGGATCAGATAGCACTATTCAGACGGGTAGCTAATCCTCCTTCGAAATCAACAGAGAAGTTGTGTTGCAATCTTCTTGCTCTTGAGCAATTCTTCTAGACTTTTTGGGAGATAAATCTTGTATCAAGATGAAAGGAAGGAGGAGTTTTTGAGAAATGGTTATCATATTAGTTGAAGGTCTTGAAGAGCTTCTCCAAATTTGTTGATAGTTTTGTTGAGCCAGTACCCAGGGAAGAGATCCCTGTGATCACCCTGGGTCGGGTGGACCCTAGGTTGATCGGCTGAATTTGGAGTCGCCACCATCCATTGGGTCAGGGTGTGGATGTTCACCCATGACTTGTCAATTAATTATGAAATTAGACCAACATTGTGGAATTTGGGGTGGTCTAACCAGATTTTCAGGTAAGGGGGTTTATTTGAGAGGGTGGAAAGGTGTTAGGCACCACCCTCTCCCGGTTCAACCAGTTACTTGGTTCAAAGTTATTTGGCAAATTTATTTAAATCTAAAAAAACAAACTAAAATTAATTAAAATTCTAGAATATTCCTAAAAAGATTTTAAAAGAAGAAAAATACTATAAAACTAAATAAAATAGAAGATCTATACCTGTGATTTGAATTTAGCAATCCTTAATCTCTCCTTAGATTCCTGCTTTGAGCTCCTTCCATGGGGCTTGCTTTGAAGAATGACAGGAATGAAGTGTGCTCTGCTGCTGTAGGGGATATTGGGTGATGAATTTGTGGAGCTGTTGTGCTGTTGAAGCCCAGAAAACAGAGGTGAGGTGACTGAGAGGGGGATTATGGAGGGAAGTGAAAGAAGGGTTGTGAGGGAGAAAAGAGATTTCAGGTGCTGCAATGGGAAAAGAATGAGAGAGTGAAGAATAGAAAAGAGGTATGATGGAGAGATTGGATTGGAAAAAGAAAAAAAAAATGGAATAGGTATTGCTGCTGTTATCACAGCAGCAGCAGGGGTGCTCCGATTGGTTTTCAGGTGGTGGTGGGGCTTCAAGCGGGTGGTGCTGATGTGGTTGGGTAATGGTGGGTTGAGGTTGCTGAACCGAGAGAGGGACAATGAGAGTGGAGAATAAATAGAGTGAGAGCTTGAGAGAGTTGGTTTCTCTTTTCCTCAGAGAAGAAGGTCCAGGAGAGCAAAATCCAAACAGAAAATAATCAGAGAGAGCCAGCCTTTATAGCCGCATCAAATTGATAAAAGAAAATGTTTTGGGGGAGGATTTTGAAAATATAAAGTTGAATGAGACGAAAAAGTTAAAAGGGTTTTTTTAAAATAATAAAAACAATTAATTTTTGCTTTTAAAAAAGAAAAATCTAATTTGTTAGGGTTACTTTTTGGTGGTTGGAGATTCTTCATCACACGCGTGGACGACAACTCTGAGAGCACGACATCATCCAATATTGTACACCTGTCAAAATATTTTCTCAAAAACTGTTAAAAGGAACCCTCGGCTACTACAACCTGGATTTTTGCAAATTCATAGTTGTTTTGAAAGTTTTATTCTGCAGAACTCAAATTCGAAATCAGAATCTTATTTCGACCTTTGAAAATTGTTGATTTTGGTTAAAAGACTGTCGAGGGTAAAATGATCATTTTTGTCCCAAACCTAGTTAATATGGTACTCGTTTGAAAGTATTTTTCCTCAACAATTCAGATTTTGAGTCAAAAACATACTTCGGATGAGGAATAGAGTAAGTGGGATCACTGGAGATATTTTGGTCATTTTCATGGGAGTTTCAGAGATTTTCAAGAAATTTGGATACATGGCAGACGTGAGATTCAAATGATGATTACGTAGCGACTCGTGTCATTAAATTATAATTAATATAATTTAATTATAATTAACAATGAAAATCCTTTGTGAAAGATTATATAGGGTTATGTATCTAAATAATTGAAATTAATAAAAATTATAATTACAGTAAAATATAGGATCCATTGTGTAATATTATAAACAATTGGGTTACTTGAGATATTCTAAAACCTTATGGAAGTTAGGGTTTGTTTTGAACATTTGAAACAAAGGGGATGGATGTGCCATTTAATTTATTCATTAAGGTTATATTAGTCTTTCACCTTAGAAGTTAGATTAGGAAGTTAAGGATAGAGTTGGGAGGGACACATGTAAGCATGGGAAGGTTCCATAACCTATTCTCTTGTTTGGTATACACGATCAAGAGAGAAAGAGATTGTTTCACATAATCAAGAGAGAGAAACGGGTTTTGTTGTAGAGAAAAAGTTAGAAGAAGAGAAGATGAAAGAATGAAGAAAGGTTATGGAGGAAAAATGAAAGGAGAAGAAGAAGAAGGAAGTGAAAGTGGTGGTCTGCCATTGCTGGAAATTCCGTAGGAAACATATTTAAAAGCTTAGGAAGAGTGGTAGGGATTGTTTTGGACGTTTGAAACAAAGGGGATGGAGGTGCCATTTAATTTATTCATTAATGTTATATTAGTCTTTTCCCTTAGAAGTTAGATTAGGAAGTTAAGGATCGAGTTGGGAGGGACACATGTAAGCATGGGAAGGTTCCATAACCTATTCTCTTGCTTGGTATACACGATCAAGAGAGAAAGAGATTGTTTCACACGATCAAGAGAGAGAGAAATGGGTTTTGTTGTAGAGAAAAGTTAGAAGAAGAGAAAAGGAAACAAGGAAGAAAGACTATGGAGAAAAAGGAAATGAGAAGAAGAAGAAGGAAGCGAAAGTGGTGATCTGCCATTGTTGAAAAAATCGTAGAAAACAGATTTAAAAGCTTAGAAAGAGAGGTAGGGATTCCTGCGTTTCTACAGTAACTAGATTTATGTATCTTTTAATATTATAGATACAGTTGGAATGCATGATCTTGAATGTGAAAGCATATTAGAATTTAGATCTAGTGAAGCTATAATGAATGTATTCCATGTTATTTGTTGGATGATTTATATATTAGAACTAAGTTGTTGTGTATTTTGATGTTTGTATGTTCATACGAATCTAGTGAAGTTCTTAGATCTATAGTTAATTATTTGTTGATTTACTTGTTAGATCTATAGAATAAAATAGATTTTTGTGTTTATGAAGTATGGATCATATGGATGTGTTGTATAGACTGAAAAATGTATGTTAGAGCCTTAGGAAAACTTAGTTTTAGTTAGAGGCACAAAACCCTAGAAGAAAACCCAGAAAATTGGCTGAAATTGGCATTCGATAGCTACCTAGCCATCTATCGAAATTCCACAAAAAAAACTAATTCTCTGGACTTGCTATTGAGCCTCGGTAGGACATCTACTGAACTTTGGTAGGAGCCTCAGTAGATAACAAGCATCTACCGAATGTTGATTATTTATTTTATATTTTTCTTGGCTTCCCTTGTCAATTAGGAACATGATGATTCAAGTTTGGGGTCAATCAGATTAGTATAAAAATATTTATGAATTAAACACTGACGAGTTATCAAAACTGCAGAATGCACTTCGGCAGGATAGTCGGCAGCTACCGAGGTCCAAATGGATTAGAAATATGAGGGAAGATTCCCTGGTGAGTTGAGCACATGTCCACATAATTGGTTTGTATGCAAAAGACCTAGATTTTGCCAAATTTTGAAAAGTATAGAAAAAGATCTTAAATTCAGGATTATTGGACTGATTTGAATGAAATATGAGACGATATCAACTCAAGGGTATTGGATATGATTATAGGACCTCAAGATAGGATTAGTAAGATTAGAAATTGTCACATAGGACTTGATTGGTTGAATGATGCTTATGGCATCTAATGTTGACTTATGTTTGACTTAGGTTGACTTATGTTTGACTTGTGTTGACTCTGTATGACTT
>JAUPMG010000017.1:2965495-2987840 GCA_031762675.1 Pachysandra terminalis
TGTCCATGCATCCTAATTGTAGAAGAATTTTATCCTTCCACACCTTATAGTTATCACCACTCAGATAGGGAACATCATCCTTATTATCAAAGTAAATCACAGGTTGAATAAATGCAATTAAATATATATGCTTATGTTCACCAAATATTGAGGCAAATAAAACTATATAGTATGTTTACCAATGTAAGTCATACTGAATCATATAAATCAACATGTCATAAAAACGACCTGTGAGCCAAGCTTTTAATACAAATATGATTCATATAACTGTATGGTAAAACTAACAAATTATATGCCTTTCTTAAGCCCTGTAGGGTAACTTAAGAAATAATTTGTTATCTCATCCTAATTAATCATGACAGGCATAATAAAATTCCTGTGGGATAAAATTATTATACCGATCATAATTAATTACAATTGATGTCATTTACTAAATATGTGATCTAGAAAAACTTAATATATAATTAATCATAATCATGGATGCTGTGGCTACTCCTTAATTAATCAAGGTTATATATATCACATGACATCAAAATTTATGATAGGCCTTGAAGTACTGTAATTATGAAAGTATGTACCAAGGTGGTTCCCAGGAAAGACTGGGGGGTCTCAACGGGCCGCTTAAGGCCCAGACTCCTTAGACAGAACTCTCTTAAGTAAGAACACTTCTATAGATAACGACACTACTCTTCCAACACATAAATATAACATATCATGAATTAAAACTAATTTATTATGCTAAAATTAGAATTATGGACCTTAATCTTGGCCAAATAAAACTTCTATATGATTAATTTAATAATCGAGCCACTTAAAATTAAATTAGACTTAGAAACTAAATTAAGTTTATTTAATTTGGCTTTTCACTTGAGTTTTATTCACTGGATGACCCAGGAAAACACTGGGTCTCATCTGGATGCACTTGGGCCGTGCCTAGGTGTGTTGGGTCACGTCTAGATGCGCTTGGGCACGTCGGGCCGCCCTTGATAAGCATGGGCCACGCCCGGATGCACTGGGCCGCCCTTGCAAGTGCTGGGCTGCGCCTGGATGCTCCTAGGCCGCCCCGGATGCGCTGGGCCGCGCTGGGGCCTCGCCTGGATGCGCTAGGTCGCGCTTGGATGCGCCTGGGCCGAGCCTGGGCGAGCTGCAGCACCTACTCGCTAGTTTGTTTTTTGTTTTTTTTATTTTTGATGACTAAGCCTTCAAGCTCATCTTCTTCTCCATGAGTTCAAAAACAAAGAAAATTTTCTCCATGGCTAAGACTCCAGATTTTCAGCAAATCACAGACCAAGAATCTAATCAAAATACTGGCTAGACAGAGGCAAAAGCTTGCTCTGATACCAACTGTTAGAATTTTGTACTAAATATTTATGCAAAAAATCCAAATAGCATAAATAATAATATGCAGAAAAAGAATCTACTAACCTCCAGCTATAGCCAATATATTGAGATATGAATACCAATCTTTTATCTAGAAAATTGCAAGCTTTAATCAGATGGAGTCTTTTGACCTCTAGCACTGCATCGCCAATGGAGCAGGAAAGAATATTGCAGTTCAAAAGTCAGGGACACTATCTGCCCTTTACCTCATATTTATAGATGCACCTCTCCATCAAAGGTGTATCTTATGAGATCTCATATGGCAATTACCAGATAAGGATCATAGAGTTAATTGAGAAAAATCAGGAACATTTGAATTTAAATTTAAACCAATAACTAAATGACTTATCTTGATCAATTCAAATATCAAAATAAATCTGAATTTAAAATTTAAAATAACAGAATAATCCTTCAATTAAAGAACAAAAGGTTTATCTTCTCCCCCTTTATTAGTATTCATGCATATTTATACCCTTACCGATAATCTTTCCAATGATTTAAAATTAAAAAAACTGGACTAAGAGAACCATGAAGCTCACAAGGGCTTTATTTTATTTCTTTTTTATCATTAGTCTTTCAATAATCTAATCCAACTTTTAAACACTACTCCAATCAATAGCCAAGTACGTGCATTTAAGCCGAATCTTATTTATAAATCTCTCTCTCTCTCTCTCTCTCTATATATATATATATATATATATATATTATAAGATTAATCAAGGTTATTAAAGTAATTAAGAATATACGAGCTTGCTTCTTTGGAGACATGGGGGGCCAATTTTTAAATAAAATTAAAATTAGTCATTGATTTTGCAACATGCTACAAATTCTCCCCTATCAAATTTTGTTTTTCGCCTTCTAGAGTTTTTTTTGTTGACCCCTCTTAATAATGTTTTTTTTACTTGTGTATCCTCACTCACTAGGGGTGTCAATTGGTTTTGTCTAAACCGAAAACCAAACAAACCAAACAAGCAAAGTTGGTTTGGTATGTTTCTTTTTTCTTTTTTTTTGGCTTTAGAAAACATAAAACCAAATTAATTTGGTTATGTTTACAATTAAAGCTTCAAGCCTTCGACTAAACCAAACCAAACCAAAAAAAATGAAGTAAATTATATATATATATATATATATATATATCTATGTGTGTGTGTGTGTGTGTATAATATAGAAACTAGCTGTAATGGCCTGAACTTATTAATTATGTATGCTTGATTAAATTAACCATTATGATGTTTGTTTGCCTTTGCTTGGATTAACCATGGGGTTAATCGTGCTGTGCGATTGGTTGTGGATCGCCATATTTATTGGGCGTTACACACCATAGTAGGACCCATTTTAATTGTGATGAGTGGTTTGAATGTTTTTTGCTTTTTGCTTTTGTGTTTGTGATGTGTATGGTTTAGATGCTTTACTTTTGATTCTAGGGCTTAGATTGGTGGAGACATAGTGTGTGGAGGGTTCTAGTAACACCCACATGTGTCTTGAATCAACACATAGTGTGTAGATGGTTCTAGTAACTTCTACACATGTCTCTCATCCAATGGTTAGATTTGTTTTGGTTGGGATCAAGGGCTCTCATTGAGACATCAAATTGAACCCAAACACAAGAGGTAAGGGTTTCTCTTTGGTTGTCTCTTTGTTTGGGAGAAAGCTTCTAAACCCTAGCCTTGAAGTTTTGCTTGTTTGGAGGAGCTTGAAGAAGGAGAAACCTTAGAGCTTGGAGAAGAAGGAGAACTTGAAGCTTGGATTTGCTTGATTTGCATCATCTTCCATCTTCTCAAGGTAAGTAATCAAGTTTAATATGCTCTTTGAAAGAATTAGTTGCACAAGGACACTTTCTTTGATAAATTGATTAGAAGTTGGTTCTGCCTTGATTTTAGAACTTGATATTGTTAAGTTTGTTTTGATGATAACTGTGGTATGAAAACGACTGATCCTTACGAGAAATTATGTATTAAGCATGTTTATTTACCGTATATTTTGTTTATGAGGTTGTATGAGACTGAGAACCACCAAAAATAACTAGATCCGTGGTTCGGCGACCTTCTCGGTGCGTTGAACTGTTCGCAGAACAACCCAGAAGCTTCCTGTGACTTTCTCGGTTCACCGGGGAGTCCACCAAGCTCAGAATGTTTTGAATTTGGTATTGTTGGATTTTCGTTAAGAATCCAACAAGATATATTTGAGGTAAATCCGACTTATACACACCATGTTATGACCTTTTTAGTGTAGGGGTGTCAACCTAGAAATTCTGCTCAGAGCGCCGAGAAGTACGCCAAGCAGTGTGCCGAGGATTCTGGGGATTTCATGGTCCCTGGAAAGTCCACCGAGACCATTTCGGTGCACCGAGAGGTGCGTCGAGGCTGACTTCAATGTGCCGAAAGATGCGCCAAGCCACCCAGACTTGTCCCTTTTGATTGAAAGTTCACAAACAAGTATATATCGACGTAATTATATCAAATATGTTGCTATTTGAGTTCATTTGTGATTGTTCATACACTTACTTCTTCATGGTCCCATTTCCACGTGTTTATGAAATATGAATGTTAGGTTTTGGATGATTAATATACTTATAGTTGATAATATGTCTGATGCATTAAATGTGATTGCTCAGTTAATTTTATATGATTGCTTCTCATTGGACCATTTTTCATGTGTTAAGAATATGAATGTTAGACTATGGATCATATGCAAATGTAATGGATGGTTGATATGTAAATTGGTCGATAGTGCACATTATAAACTAAATGTGATCGTTTAGTTGAGTTTATATGATTTCCTCTTTATGGACCTACTATCCATGTTGCTTAGAATGTGATCCATATTACTTGTGAAATTGATAATCTACAGGCTTGTTGGTTATTATAGATTACACCTTGTACACAAACATTGATTGTTTAGTTAATGTGCACCCTCTCACATACACTGTATTGGCTCTTGACCATGGATTTGGTCTATGAGTAATACCCTATTTCCTAAGTCCATATTTCTGGAACTCAAGATTAGTACATGAGAATATTATGATCTGAAAATCATAAAAAGTGAGGAGACTTATATTTATGTGGGTTGAGGAACTGATTATCCCAATAGCCCAATTGTTTGTTTTTTCCCATGGTGAGGGAATCGTCCTAGGTGATGATCTAAGGGACATGTGGAAAGATGATATGTGAGGGCACCTCATGTTGATAAGACCCAATATCCGAATCATGCGAGTGAGCTCTGATAGTTGATCGGTAATGTGTGGTTCTCTGAGGATTTTCTGTGTGATGCCTTGGGATTCGTCCCTATGATCGAAAATAAGATGAGGCGATTGTGTCCTATAGGTTGAAACCCCTTGAAACTATGTTGCGCACATAGAATAATCTGCTATTACCGCCATATATTTGGGGATGGTTCTGTGTGAGCATCCTTGGGTAGCTTAATTGAGATCATATAAGGAACCGACATTTAACGATTACTAGACAGAAATGATCTTATCTTTGAGTATGACCCTGCTTAAGGAGGGATGGTCTGTTATGACATCTTGCCCTAAGGATGGATCAATCTATGTGCATTCCACACAGACTCCATTTCAGATTAGATTGTTTGTTTAGATCACATTGGTGATTTTATATGGTAAGTGCACAGCATGCATTAATTAAGACTCGACCTCATGCACCCATGATTTGTATCATTTCATTTTCATAAATACTGTTGTTAGATAGCATCTTAGATTTATGTTATTTCATTCACATTTTACTATTGTTGTATATTATTGAAGAGTGGTCTTGGCCCTACTTTGATCATAGATTATATTGGACTTGGATTTCTTATTGGCTATGTGTAGCCCATGCTTTTAAGCAACCACTTTCAGGTCTTTTAGATGAAGTTTAATTGAAACATGAAGATCAGGACGGAGCCTAGAAGAAGATGAAGATATCTATTTTGTTTGATGTAATGTAATAGATAAATAGTTGTTTAATTTGAATTACTTGTTGTATGAATGTTTTATAGGAGATTTGATTAAGTACAAAACTTAGTTTTTATCATTTGTCTTCCCGTTGTTTAACTTTGGATTGAATATAATATTTTTCTTATTATTATTCAATAGTATTATCTTCTAATATGACCTTGATATTCTGATGTTGGGTTTCATATAGACATTAATCATTTCTAGGATTTTATTCGATATTTTACCAGAACTCATAATAGGGTTTCTTCACTATAACTTACATGTTTATTTAGTTGATTTTCGATAATTATTAGGATTTGATTTGAAAACACTAGACTAATGTAGAATTCCGTTGTTTTTGTTTGAAGGTTGTTGTAATGAGTATTATTCTAAGTATACTATTTTTTCCATAATTATATCTTGTCTAAATTCTTTTATGTTTTAACAACCTTGGTTTAATATTGCTTCCACTTCCAAGTTTTATTTGGAATGAGAGTTACGAGTTAAGCTTGAAATCTTAGAATTGTGATTTTCTGGTTTGGTTCGTGACACTAGCATTATTTTTGTCTTCTTTTAAGGGGTGTAATTTGATTGGTTTGGTTCGGTTTAGTAGTCAAACCTAAACCAAACCGAATTCTATTATACTAATCCAAAAATTGGACCACACCGAAATTGAAACCAAAATGTTCAGTTTGACAAAATTAATACTATTTTGTATATAAAACACACATACGCACGTATATATGTTTATAGATATAATCTACTTTGGCTTTTTCGGTTCAATTCGGTTTAGTCAAAGCCTTAATTGGAAACCAAATCAAATTAATTCGGTTTTTTGTTTTCTAAACCGTAACCAAATCAAAATGAAAAAAAATAATAATAAGAGAAAAATAAGCAAACCAAGCCATCTTTTGTTGGTTTGGTTGTTCGATTTTTGATCTAAACCGAACCAATTGACAGCCCTACTTCTTTTTGTCAAAAATAGCATTAATTTTGTCAAATCGAAAACCGAACTTTTGTCAAATCTTGCCCCTACAATAGAATCCTAGCTATGCCCCATTTCAAGAACTTGTTTCTTTAATCGAAAAGGAAAAGGCTATTGATATTCCCAAGGAAAATATTTATAGGTGTTCTTTAATTTATTGATTAGGAGGAATTTCATTGTTAGTATAAATAAAACATACGAGATGATTAAAAAAATTGTGGAATCCCAGTTGCCCAGGTTCGTGCAGTTAAGTCGAATCTTTTCTATTAGATATTTTATAAATATGCATTATATATATATATATATTAAAAGATTAATTAAGGTTATTAATTAAAGTAATTAAAAATATATGCCAGCTGTTTCTTCCACGTTAATTTCTTTTAGAAATGTTCTAGAAAATCTAGTTCCAACTTCAAGTATGGCTGTCAAATGGTTGGATCTAGATCCGGTACCAAATCCGAATCCGTTTAACCTTTACAAAAAAGAAAAAAAGAATCTGTTTAACTTTATCCAATTTTTTAGCCGATTAAATCAAATCTTTATCTCATTAGGTGTTCGTCAGGTTGGATTCGAAACCAAATAATTGATCCATTTATAGTCGGATCCGGATTCGAATCTTGGTATATCCAACCCTATTAAGGTTAACATATATGTGTGAGATTTTTTCCTATCTTTTGTCTTATTTCTTTAGTTGTTTGGAAATATATTTTTAATTTAAGTTAAATTGGGTTCTAGTAATCTATTTGCACTATATTTTAAATAATTTATTAATTATTTAATTCGTAAACTTTTTTATTATCAAATTCGGATATATAATCAGATTGGAACTTAGTCAGATTCGAATTCGGATCTATAGATATAATCTGACTCGGATTCGATTACTTATATGGAAGATCCGACAGAAGGGTTGGTGGTTAAGGATGAAACTAGCCAGCTACGAAGAAGAAACATAGATAGAAAATCTAAAAATAAATGAAAGTCACGTTTGAAGTCGAACGAAAACGATATTGCGAATATCAAAAATTTTCATTATCACGAGAAAGAACACATGAAAAGGGACTGGAAGCAAGGAAACAAGATTTAGAGGAAAAGAAAAAGAAGATCGAATCTCAAGATCTAGATCAAGTAAATGTTGCAATGGATGATTCAGATGGGAATGGTGATTACTTGTAGTCATTACAGGTATGAATTATCTTGCTAAAACATGGACTTTAGATTCTAGTTGTTCTTATCACCTTATAGGGAGTGGTTTGATACCTACAAACCCATAATGGTGGAACGGTTATAATGCCTAATGATATAGCATATAAAACTATTAGAATAAAAAATATTAAAATTAAAATGTATGATAGTATGATGAGAACATTACCTTAAAAAACTATTTCTTTAGGTACAATGAAATCAAATGGTTTCACCTTCATGGTAGCTGGAGGAACCCTTAAGTAGGTATATTGTGGTATTGACTGTGTTTGCTTAAAAAGATTTAGGCAATCCAGCATTTATCCTCAAGCTTCTGGCATGTCCAGTAATTGTTTTGTTCATTTTTTCAGTTACCCCATTTTGTTGTGGTGTCTTAGGAATCGTTTTCAATCTTCTGATCACATTCAAAGCACACCAGTTCTCAAATGCATTGTTGCAGTACTCTCTACCATTTTCTGATTTGAGACTCTTCAGCTTCAAACTTATTTCATTCTCAACAAGTGCTTTCCACTTTCTAAACAAATCAAATACATCCGATTTCTGTTTTAGAAAATAAACCCAAGATTTTCTAGTATTGTCATCAATGAAAGTAATAAAATAACGAGAGCCACCAAGAGAATGTACCTAAGATGGTTCTCACGCATCAGTATGTTCCAACTCCAATTTGTTGGATTTTGGAGTTCTTCTGACTTTTGAGAAACTCACCATTTTTTGCTTGCCAAAGGTGCAATCTTCACAAAAATCCACATCTACCTCTTTTAATTCGGGTAGCTTGTCTACCCAAGTCTGCAGTGTCATGTGTTTGCCTTCGTCCTTGTAGATGCAACTGAAATGTAGATGAAAGGAAGAAACTAGATCCTAAGTCTAGGTGAAAGTTGTAAACAATCCGGATTACGTACCTCGATGCATATGAATCCAAATCTGCAGCGGAAGATATCTATCGAACCAGATAATGTCCCACGTCGAAATACGTGATTACTAGAACCACATACATTCAATCCACACTCAATCGACCTAGGGCTTTGTATGGAACCCCAATAACAAATCCAGATCTCTGTAGAAAGAAGATAGAGTTCTCAAGGGGTGGATTCCCAAAAAAGTGAATAGTAAACTTATGGGTAGGGAGGAGGAGTCTTCTAATATAGAAGACTCAACTCAACTCCACCTAGGACTCTATCTCCTAATCTCATTATGAGAGAGCTATCCACATCCACACTTCTAATCAAGTATGGACGTCCCATTAAGTGGGAACACTGGGTCGAGCCAACCGGATTGACCCATCTCTAAAGTCCAACATCTCCCACTAATCCATAGTGGGCACGAAATGTGCATCTCTCTCATGTACATCTTATCTTCCTTTCATGGATTTTAATCATACAAGTCGTTGAGCGTGAAACTAACGAGGACAAAGTAACAGGCAACCGACTCCATATCAAGTTCCGTAAAACTGAAGTGGAGATACACTCTCAAAAGCCTCACCTATGCCCCGGACTCATTTGTCAACATCAGATTGAGTATTTCTAATCCCTCATGAGCACAAGCTCATATCTCTATACTCAACCACAAGATTCATGTTAATGTGCTCATTTAAAATAATTCATATATGGTACATATATATCAGATACATATAGGTAAAAGATGTGAAACATCATATGATAATTTTAAAACATGAGTACATATCTCTATGAATTGTCTCTCTATAAATGTCATGCCAAATAGTCTTCCCTAAGCTTCATGCCATTTTGCTTCGACCTAACTGCTTTCCCAGACAAACCCCCATTAGATCGTATGTGCATGGCCATAGGAAAGTAAGCTAGAGTAGCGATCACCAGATCTAACCTCACGGCATGATCAAAGGCAGTATGGGTATAAGTCGATCCACTCTAGGATCATTCTGATCTCACAACAACAAGGAAATATGGATCCATTCTTTTGCTCTCAAAGGAAAAACGTCGCTAATAGCACATGTGGTATGCAACACATGCTACGGTGGAGCCCTAGACCCAGCCAAGGGTATGTCAACCTCCTTCACCGTACGGCGCTTAGTCTAGTCACAATCTATGCGCCTAACTTGAGCACCTCAATCCAAGTCGTAACTCTTAAGCGCCTTGATTAAAGTCTCACATCTGGCTTTAATCAGGTAATATTCGATTCCCTAAGGAATCTCATTTTGGCTCTCCCAGGGCAACATATAATTCTTTAGATTCCTCTAAATTCCCCCGATGGCATAAGTCCTCTTTATGTCTCATCTTGCTCGCAATGCATGCGTCAGGGTTGGTCACTGTGTGAGAAGCCGACCACTAACCTGGTGACATATTGTATCCACATCCTCATAATATGGATATAATGTGTACATGTAATACACAATACCATGCCTCATAAGAAGATAAACTCTATTAAATTCTCAAGCATGAAATATAAAGTAATATGAGATGTCTACATAACAAATGTAAATAAGACTGTACCACCTAACACAAATCACAATCTACGTAATCTCATCTCTCGGACATGAACCTTAAAAGCTTGTCTAGCTAAAGGTTTAGTCATGGGATCAGGTACCATATGCTGAGTAGGCATATGTGTAAGAGACGTTTCCATGTGCAACTCTGTCTCTGATGTAATGATAGTAAATGTCGATGTACTTCGTCCTGTCATGGTATTTGGGGTCCTTGGCGTAGGCCAATGATGCCATGTTATCACTATAAATGGTGATCGGCCCTACGTCAGTTCTAAAGACTCCAAGATCCTGTAAGAATCGCCTCAACCATACGGCTTCAAGGACGACTACACAACAAGCCATATATTCCAACTCCATAGTGGACAAAGCGAAGCAGAATTGCTTCTTTCTACTCTAAGAGATGGCTCCGCCATCTTGCAAGAATGTGTATAGTGACGTCGACTCTCAACCGTCTATATCACTTGCCTAGTCTACATCACAGTAGCCTCATAGCTGCAAATCTACTCGATGGAAGCAAAGCATGTAGTCTGCTATGCCACGTAGATATCCAAGAGTACGGTTTCACTACCTTCTAATAAGTCTTCCCTGGGTTACTCTGGTAATGGCTGAATAACTCAACCGCGAAACTGATATCAGGTCGAGTACACATCATAGCGTACATCAGACTACCTATAGCATTAGCATAGGGAACACTAGCCATCTGTTCATTCTCTTTCTTTATCTCTGGACAAAGACCAAGATGAAATGAAGCACCTTTCTCGACAGGAGTGTCAATGAGTTTAGCATCGTGCATTCTAAAGTACTCATGTACCTTCTTTATGTAAGTCTCCTGGGACAAACACAGAATCCTCTTAACGCAATTTTTGTAAATCTTAACACCTAGCACATAATCTACTTCACCCTTATCCTTCATCTCAAAATTGAAGGAAAGCCACTCTTTAGTGACAATCATCTCCTAGTCACTCCCTGCTATCAAAATGTCGTCAACATACAGCGACAAGATAAGAAAGCTCCTACCATGATGTCTAACATACATACAATGGTCTTCCTCGATCATCATGAAGCCAAACTCTATAATGGCTCGATGGAATTGAAGATACCACTGCCTAGATGATTGTTTCAGGCCGTATAAAGAGCATTTGTGTCTGCAAACTCTGCCCCATGCCCCTCAACCACAAAACCCTCTGGCTGATCCATATGGATCTCATCATCCAGTTCTCCATTGAGAAACACAGTTTTGACATCCATCAGGTAGAGTTTCAAATCAAGGTGTGCGACAATAGCTAGAATGAGGCGAATGGAGGCAGATCTCACGATTGGTGAGAACGTCTCCTCGTTGTCTATACCCTCTCTCTGGGTATAACTTTTCGCCACGAGACGGGCCTTGTATCTCTCTACACTTCCATTTGCCTCGCGACCTTTAGAACCCACTTGTTTCAATGATCTTGCATCTAGGGGGAAGATCAACAAGTTCCCAGACTTGATTCTTCGCCGTGGAAGTCATTTCATCTTGCATTTCAATTATCCACTTCTGCGAAACAAGTGATGATAATGCCTTCTAGTATGAACCAGGCTCATCATCATCAAGCATGGCAATCATGAATGACTCACCCTCAATCGTGAAATGACAACGAGGAATCTGCCCACGACTACTCCTACATAGGGATTATTGGAATCCGTGTCCTCTGGGACACTCCCACTAGCCAGTAATCCATTGCCACTATCCATAACATCCGTAGAATCCATAGGATCTGTTGAGAACTGACGTTCTCAATGGTGTTTGGATATGGGGTGATCTCCGCTGATCCTAATAGATCTGGCTCATTCACCTCGAAGAGCTTCAGATTCATCCTTGATATCTTCCTGCTTGAGAAATCATCCTCGATGAAATCCACATTTCGTGACTCAATCTATGTTAGTCTCCCGTCGGTTTGTTCATGGACAAAGACGTAGCCCTTAGAGTGCTCTGAGTATCTCACAAAGATGCACATAATGACTTTCTTGTCTAGCTTCCCTTTCTGGTGGGAAAGCACATGAATATTACATGTAGATCCCTATGGCCTCATGTGGGTTAGGTCAAGCGCTCTGCCTGTCCATAACTGGTATGGTGTGCTAGGATCTTACTTTGTAGGGACACGGTTTAAGATGTAGGCTGCAATCATAAGTGTCTCTCAAAAAACTAATGGGTAAGGACGCATGCGCCATCATCGACCTCACAATGTCAAACAAAGTACGGTACCTTCTCTGCTACACCATTCTGCTGAGGTGTGCCTAAGATCGTCAATTGCCTACGAATTCCCTTTTTCTTCACATAACTCTTGAAACATATCAGATAAATACTCACACCCTCTATCGGTACGAAGACACTTCATGTGTAGATCCAATTGGTTCTCGACTTCCGCCATGAAGCGACTAAAGCAATCTAATTCTTCTGACTTGTGGAAATCAAGTACACATAACCGTATGGCGTGTAATCATCGATGAATGTGATGAAATAGGACTCTCTGTGGCGGGTCCTAACATTAATTGGTTCACATATGTCAGAATGGACTAACTCTAAAGGAACGTTTGCTCTCACTGCCTTACCGAATGGTTTCCTACATGACTTACCGCCTAAACAATGCTCACAAATGGGTAACTGAACCTTAGCAAGTGATCCTAGTAGACCTGTTTTGGCCAATCGGTTTATCATCTCTAGCACAATGTAGTCGAGTCTAACATGCCATCTTAATGGATCATAAATAATATCATCATCATGGGAAGTCAAATTAGAAACCAAATTTGCATCACTTGAATTTATCACTATCAAGTTTAAATAGACCATCAGAAATAAATCCCTTATCGTATAAAACCGACTCTAAAGAAGTGGAGACGCAATCTCTACTAAAAATAATGGGAAAAAAAAACGGGTCTAAGTATCTCTACTAGATATAGTAGATTACTTTAGACATGTCTCTTTCCTCTACGCTTCCCTCTCTAGGGAACTTGGTACGTCATCATTACTGGTGGCCAGGCATGAAGAAAGAGAGCGCTCAGTATGTGGCACGGTGTCTCACTTGTTAGCAGATGAAAGCCGAGCAAATGAGATCAGCAGGACTTTTACAGCCATTGCCGATTTCAGAATGGAAGAGGGAGCATATCACCATAAACTTCGTGAGCGGACTACCAAAGACTCGCGGGAGCTTGGATTCGATTGGGTGATCGCTGATCGATTGACCAAATCTACAGACTTTTTACCGATTTGGACTTCAGCTACGACCGAGGAGATTGCTAGACTATACATTCATGAGATCTTGCGACTACATGGAGTTTCGGTAAGCATTATATCCGATCGTGGGTCTTTGTTCACTTCGAGATTTTGGGAAGCATTGCAGAAAGCTTTGGGTACGAGGCTTGATTTTAGCACTGCTTATCACCAGCAGACGAATGGTCTGACTGAGAGAGTTAACCAGGTCCTTGAGGACATGTTGCGAGCTTGCAAAATGGATTTTGGAGGGAGTTGGGGAGAGCACCTACCGTTGGTGGATTTTTCCTACAACAACAATTTTCATGCGAGTATTGGCATGGCACCTTTTGAGGCGTTGTATGGTCGAAAGTCTCGTTCACCTGTGTGTTGGTCAGAGTGGAGAGGACAACATCCTTGGACTCGAGTTAGTGCAGCAGCGCATCGAGACAATGAAGCTTATTTGGGAAAGATTAAAGGTGACTCAGAGTAGGCAGAAAAGTTATGCAGACAAGAGACGGTGAAAGCTAGAGTTTGCGGTTGGAGATCGCGTATTTCTCAAGGTTTCACCGTTGAAGGGAGTTATGCATTTCGGCAAGAAAGGGAAGTTAGCACCTCGTTTTGTCAGACCCTTTGAGATACTTGAGCGTATCGGATGTGTTGCTTATCTAGTGGCTTTACCATCTCAGTTATCGACGATTCATGACGTGTTTCACGTATCACTTCTACAAAAATACGAGCCAGATCCTTCGCACGTGCTTGATTGGATGCAGCTATTCAAGAAGATGCCACTTACGTTGAGAAGCCGATACGGATTCTAGATCGCAATGAGCAAGTGTTACGGACGAAGACGATACCATTGGTGAAGATTCAATGGGGACATCATGACGAAACAGAAGCTTCTTAGGAGCGAGAGTCAGAGATTCGGGAGCGCTACCCACATTTGTTCGAGGATTGAGGTACGCAATTTCGGGGACGAAATTCTTTTGAGGTAGGTTGTAATGACCTAAATTCACTAAAAGAACACCCATATTTAATGGTTTGAATTTTTCCGGATTTAATGGTATTTTTCTGCATTTATTTAATATACATATGTATTATTATAAAGGCTAATTGGATTAATATGTATTACTATTTATTTGTTGGGGTTATTATGATATTATGTAAAGTATGGGGTTTTGATTTGAAAAGAATCAAAACAAAATTGTGTTTCCGTTCTGAACACACAACCCAAAGGGATGTGCATATCGTTTTGGCAGTTTGGCTTTGTGTTTTGATAATAGGTCTAAAAGAGAATTAGGATTTCATTCTGTCCTATTGTTTTGGGTTTTCTAGATCTGAACTCTTGTGAGTTGCTGGAGAAAAGAAGAGGAAGACGTTTTCGTGAGAGACATTGAAGCCGAAGCTTGTGGAAACGTGGAGTGTTGCAGCCCTTATTATCAAGACGAAGAGCATTCCTGAGAGTGCTAAGAAACTCTAATCGAATTAGGTAAGTTGCGTTGGGGTGATCATAGTCGTTGATTGAGATCGATGCACTTATTTGGAATATAATGAATATATGATTCTAACTAGTGATTGAATGATTAGATCATTGTTTGAATGTGTTTTGAATGTTCTAATCATGCTTAATGATGTTTTCGGAAGTCTAGAGGTGTTTACATGTGGTTTGAATGTATTAGATTTCCTAAGTTTTGATTTCAAGACCCATAAAAAAAAAAACCCAGAATCTCGCAGGTCGGTAGGCTTCAGTCCACTGATGCCTCTGCCAACAGAGACCATATCCTAGGCAAAATTTGCTATTCGGCAGGCTTCGGTCCACCGATGCCTTTGCCGACGACCACTCAAATTTACAGAGAGGTTCGGTCCACCGACACCTCCACTGATAGAGACTGTTTTCTAGACCACCTTTGCTATTTAGCGGGCTTCGGTTCACCGACGCCTCTGCCGACCGACCAGTAGTTTGCACAGTAAGTAGTGCTTTCGCGTGGATGATTTAGATGGATGGTGTAGGGCTTCGGCCATTATTGTTGTTGGTTTCTGGAAGTAAGACATGACCATGGAGTGTCAATCTTGGTGATCCGATGTTCTTGTGACCACCATTCCATCTTAGTTTATCCCTTGTTGTCATAGACTTGTGGTAATCTAATGATTGTTGTGTTGTTGTGATAATGATGGAAGCAGGTGAACGTACACAATCAGATTATCCGGGGGTATGGGCGCTCGGATAGTTTCTGTTGTAGGCCTTCACATGATGTCCATTTAATGAATTACATACTAGGTTGATGTCTAATGGTAAGTATACTGGGAGGTGGAAATCTATGGAGAAACAACTGAGATACCTCCGGACTGGGATGACTATATACCTTGTGGGGTGAAAGGGCCCGCAGAAACTAGGGTAGGATGCTTGTGAGCACCTATGCAGGTTCGCTACCCCTCGAGTATTGTTCACTCGGAAATTAGCCATATTGTATGGTAGCCTTTGTGCCATGGGTTAGCGCCGGAACGGAGAGGGGATTCCGGTATTTCCTTAGATACGTTCTAAAGTTGGCATTGTTGTTGGAAGTGTTGTATGAGGTTTGCTTACCATGCGATATTAATCTTAGTTCATGACATTAATGCATATCTATCAGTGTTTGCGTATGTTGCTCATTGCATCCATTTTAGGTCATGTGAATGTCTACATGTCATCTCATATCATCTCATAAGCTACTCATCTTACATTGTTTATGTTGGATTTATTATGGTACTAACCCTTGTGTTTGATTTCCATGAGAGGACGGATGAACTTTCCATTGCTTTCTTACTAAGCATCATAGGCTCACGCAACGTTTTATGTTGTAGGATGGGAAAAGGAAGGTCCGCTCTAGTTGGGGATGCTGCGTTTGGACTTGATATGCTGTTTTTCTATGCTTTCCAGTTTTACTGCTATTCACTCCCTTGGGAGTTAGACTATGGCGTTGTTTATGTGGTTGTTATACTTTGAGGATCCTGTGGATGTTGTAGTTGTAGATTTGATTTAGTTTTAGGCCCTACTGAGGCGATGAACTGTTTTATTTATACTTTGAATTATATGTAGTTGTTTACTTCCGCACTCTGATCTTTGAATGAAAGTATTATTGTTACTTTTATTTGCTTATGTTGTGGTAGCAATCTGCAGTCCAGTTGTGGATCCCGAAGGTCTCACCTTGAGATCCGTGCAATTCCCTCAATGGGATTCATGTTACGAATCTGGGGCGTGACACTAACGCATTAGGCATGCGTGGCATCCCAGTAGCCCAGGGGCCCTCGCAGCACAACAGCCCAGTAGCCTAGGGACTCTCGCAATGCAGCAACCCATTGGGTGCGCGCGGCAGCCCAACGCGCAGGTCCTGAAGGGCACGCGGTGCCCATTGCAAGCATAACGCAGGCCCAGCCCTACAGGTGCTCACAGGCAGCCTAGCGTAGTAGGCGTGCGGCCCAGTGTAATAGGCCCTACGAGCGGCCTAGCGTAGCAAGCGCGCGAGCGGCCCAGCGCAGCAGGCACGCGCGCCCAGCCCAAGCGTAGGAGACGCGCAAGCCCAGAGCACGGACAGCCCAGCGCAGCTATGCGCGCGCAAGCAGCAAGCCTGCAGCCCTTGTGCACAGGCCGGGTGGAGGCACAACAGGGGACGCGTGCACAGGCACCCCAACCCAAGTGCGCACAAGCACAGCAGCCTAGAGTGCCCAGCAGCGCGCACACGCAAGTTTCTGCAGAAAATCAGCAACTCGATTGCAGATTTGATGAGGTTTCTCAACCTAACTCAATCTAATGAAGACGTATCGCATCAGTTCTAATACTAAGGAAGGTTGTAAACGATCCGGATCAAGTACCTCAATGCACATGAACTCGAATCTGTAGCGGAAGATCTCTATCGAACCGGATAGTGTCTCACATCGGAATATGTGATTACTAGAACCACATACATTCAATCCACACTCAATCGACCTAAGGCTTTTTATGGAACCCCAATAGCAAATCCATATCTCTGTAGGCAGAAGAGATGAAGAGAATAGAGAATTCTCAAGGGGTGGATTATGGGTAGGGAGGAGGAGTCTTCTACATATAGAAGACTCAGCTCAACTCCACCTAGGACTCAATCTCATATTCTCATTAGGAGAGAGTTATCCACATCCACACTTCTAATCAAATATAGATGTCCCATTAAGTAGGGACACCGGGTCTGCCAAACAGGTCAACCCATCTCTAAAATCCAACACTAGGAAATGTATTTTCATTGGATATGGCATTAATGACTTTGGTTATCAATTTTGGGATCCAGAAAATTGAAAAGTCATTAGAAGAAAGGATGTCATATTTAATGAAAATCTCATGAATAAAGAAAAGACAAAGGAAGTTTCTATAGAAAGTCCATGAGAAATACGTGGAACTTGATGAAGATACGTCAAGGGGTGTATTGGAACCACTAGATGAAAACAATGAGGTAGAAGTTCATACCTCTCCTACTCAAGTTTCACATACTGAGGCATCTCCTCCTTTAAGGAGATCAACCAGGATCACCAAATGAAAGACTCCAGCTAAGTATTTGTCTTCACTTAACTATCTGTTAATAACTGAAAATGGCGAACTTGAATGTTTTGAGGACGCTATACAGGATAATGCAAGGAATGAGTGAAGTCTATAATGGGTGATGAGTTGGACTCCCTCTCATCAAACAAAACATGGGACTTGGTTAAGTTGCCCAAAAGAAAGAGAGACTTATAGAACAAGTGGGTTTACAGACTTAAAGAAAAGAATGATGGGTTTAAAAGGTGCAAGGCCAGATTGGTTGTGAAGGGTTTTCAACAAAAGGCAGGTATCGACCACTCTGAAATATTCTCTCATATTGTGGCGGCAAATGACTTGCATCTAGAGCAGCTAATGTAAAGACAACATTTCTTCATGACAACCTAGATGAAGAAATTTACATGAAGCAACCACAAAGGTACTTGGTACTAATGATGAGCCAATTTGAAAATTGATTTGATCCAATGACAATGTGACATCTGGCAAGGTCAATTATGTGATTATACATTTCATTATTCAAAATAATGAATAAAGAATGTATATTCGAAATTATGAATGTCTCTTCGAAAGCCCACTTTTGTTTGGAGAATATTTTTGGAGTAGTATATTTCGAAAGCACGCTTAAATCAGGGAGAATCATTTCAAAATCAATAATACATTTTGAGGCTTTACATGAGATAGACCTCAGACCATGCTTTCAAAGGAAAACCTTCGAAATAAGAAATAAAAATTACTTCATAAGAAGTAACTTTAGGTTAGACACCTCCAGAGGGCCAATTCGTCATCTTAAGGTTAGCCACCTTGAGATGGCCAACTCGTCATTATAAGTATTATAATAATGTTATTTTGAATGAGATAGTTATTTTAGGCATTTCGAGATGATTTCTCGAAATAACCGTCTTAATATATTGATGTCATTGATTTTCTGAATCATATTTCGAGATAACCATATTAATGACTCAAAATTACTCTTCGAGATAGTCACTCAAAATAACCAATATGACACTTCGAAGTGTCGATGTCTTGAATTGTATTTATTTAAAGAAATATTCCCTAACATCCAATCATTCTTCGAGGAGGTTAACTTTAAAGTCATTTACTTAAAGTCTAAGGAGAAATAAACATTAGACTTTCAGGAATTGAGGGCCAGAGAGATAAGTCATATTAAGATCCTCGAAGATCTTATAGCATTTAAGGACTAAACAATCACAAAATAGTAACGTATCATAATTTTATAACGTTATATTCATTACTGATCCAAACATTTTGAAAGCATTATTGAAACGTTGTATATCTTGGATTAAGCGTTTTGAATATTCAAATCAAAACGCCTGTTCAATCAAACATTTTGAATCGATTCATGAAACGTTGCAAACTGCTAAGTAATGAGCCTGAAGCTATAAAAGGGCAATGATGCATCAGAAAGAGGGATTGGATTCCTTGGAATTTGACATTCTTTGAGAAATTGCAGAGCTTCGTCTTGAGAATCCTCTGTTTTGAAATAAGTTTTGTGGTGATCTTTTGTTATTCCTGACTAATCTTAGTTTATTCTCTCTTTGTTTTTTTCAATTCCCAAAAGGAAAACTTACGCTGGAACGGTTGGCTGTTGATTTAGGCCAGTGAAAGCAAGTATTCAAATCCATTGTTGTGCAAACCAAATTGGTTAATTAACATTTTGGTCATTTACAGGTTTGTGCATCACCAGTACTGGGTAAAGAGAACATGGTTTGCAAACTCAAGAAGAGTTTGTATGGATCAAAATAGACTCCTAGACAATGGTATATCAGATTTGATACTTTTATGTCTAGTAATGGGTACAATAAGTGTAATGTTGATCATTGTTGTTATTTCAAGAAGATTGATAATTCTTATATTATTCTACTCATGTATATAGATGATATGCTTGTGGCAGGTTCAAGCATGGTTGAAATAACAAGGCTGAAAAAGCAATTGTCTAAAGAGTTCTCTATGAAAAATTTGGGTGCTGCAAAACGAATCATTGGTGTGCAGATCAGCAGGGATAGCTCCAAGAGAGTTGAAGATGCGGCAATCAATGTACATTAAGAAAGAACTGGAAAGATTCACCATGAGTGATGTTAAGCCTATTAGCATCCCCTTTAACATGTCACTTCAGACTGTCCAAAGAGCAGTGTGCTTCTACAATTGAAGAGATGGAATACATGACGAAGGTTCCTTATGCATCTGTAGTGGGGAGTCTAGTGTATGTCATGGTTTGTACGAGACCAAACATTGCACAGGCAGTTGCTGTATTGAACCAAGTCATGAGCAAATCGGGAAAAGATCATTGAAAAGTCGTCAAATTGATAATGAGGTACTTAAAAGGTACAGTAGATCATCACTATGTTATGGAGGTTCTAAAATTTTTCTACAATGATATGTTGACTCAGACATGGCAGAATACTTAAATGCAAAAGGAGCACTACAGGTTATATGTTTACTTTGGAGAGTACAACAGTCAGTTGGTTTCCAGATTGCAAAAAATTATTGCTCTCTCGACTACTGAATCAGAGTATGTAGCAGCTACAGAAGCTTGCAAGGATATCATTTGGTTACAGGTCCTAGTGAAAGAGTTGGGAATGGAGCAAGAGGATTATTATCTTTTACTAATAGTCAAAGTGCAATTCATTTTGCAAAGAATTCAATCTTTCATGCAAGGATGAAGCACATTGATATTAAGTATCACTTCATACGTTCACTTTTAAAAGAGAAGGTGATTAATTTGGAGAAGATTCACACCAGTGTGAATCCTATAGATAAGTTAACCAAGGTGGTCACAATTGAGAAGCTTAGGACATGTTCAGCTTCTGTTAGTTGTCTTAGCTTGAAGACAAGGGATGATGCACATCGGATTGATTCTGTTATTCATGAGATTGTAGATGGGATGGTCGCTCGCATTCAGTCTCCAAGTGGGAGATTGTTATTATGTGGAGACTGATGCTACAGAGGTAATCAGGAAGTACTGATGATCTAATCACCACTATCATCGGTCAAGCCCGACGTTGAGTTCGCGGGTATTGCAAGGGGCAATGCCCCCGGCCCAAATTTTTTGGGTGGTCTAGGGGTATAATAGTAATTTTATGTCTATTATGTTTATCCCTAATTACAGGGTATTTATCATACTTTTGTGGCTGCTCTTTGTACTCTTTTTTCTGATCTTTGGAGGAAAGTAGAATATTTGGTGCATCCATGGACGTAGGCACAATTTGTCGAACCACGTAAATCTGTGTCTTTGCGTGCCCGATTTCTTCTTCATCTCGTTTTATCTTTCTTTCTTAACACGGCCACCAAGACCTACATCCACTCATGAGAGGATCAAACTCTAGGTCATCCGAATTCAATAAGGAGGTTCGACAGGTGCACCCCAAACCCTTACACTTTGGTTTTATACCTGAGTTCTCCCAAAATCTATCTAGTTTTTTACATTGGTTCACCGAAAAACCATTCGGTTTTGTACTCTTAACACAATTGAAAAACTTCACTAAGATATTTTTTTATGATGGCTCGGTTACATAATCCTACATCCACCAAAAACATAGGTTTATAGATAAAACAATAAACCAAAATGACACTTGCCTTTATGAAGACGAATTTGACTATCTTGTGTTCTTCGTTGCTTGAACTTGATCTTCAATCTTTACCGTCCTTTTCTTTAGATTCTCGATTCTGAAGATGTACCAATCATGTGCTCAGCCAAGGTTTAGGAGGTTCTATTTCTAAGAAGTTATTAGAATATATCAATATTTTAATCTAAATCCTAGAGGTTTGAGGGTTTTGCACTTCTTATTCCATTAATAAGATTTGAATGCATCCACCTAAAAATAGGTTTAAAGAACACTTGCCTAGACGAATTTGACTATCTTGTGTTCTTCGTTGCTTGAACTTGATCTTCAATCTTTACCCTCCTTTTATTTAGATCCTCGATTCTGAAGATGTATCAATCATGTGCTCAACCAAGGTTTAGGAGGTTATATCTCTAAGAAGTGATTAAACTATACCAATATTTTAATGTAAATCCTAGAGGTTTGAGGGTTTTTTCACTTCTTCCTCCATTAATGAGATTTGAATGCACAATATGATTTTTCTATAAAGGTTTGTAGTAGTGGGAGAAGTGTTTGTAAGAGTCTAATATGAAAGCTTATAACTATGATCTCAAGGTTTCTCAAATATAACACCCCAAATTCAGGGTACACCTCCCTATGTACCCATACCGTAAGACTTGCAAATGAGACTCATCCCTCCAAGAGATGGATATCCAAACAATAAGTAATTACAGGTTACACGTCCCTAGGTTAGGGGTGTCAATTGGTTCAGTTAAAACCGCAAATCGAATAAACTGAACAAAAAAAAACCGGTTTGGTTCGATTATTTATATTTTCGATTCGGTTATGGTTTAAGAAATGTCAAACCGAATTAATTCGGTTTGGTTTATGGTTTAGACCTTTATTTAACCAAACCAAATCATAAACCGAACCGAAATAACTGAACTCACCTAAACCGATAACCAAACCGAATTAAATCGATAACCAAACCGAGTAGCAGGGGAGTGCAGTAGCACCCCGCGCAGGGGCTGCCGCGCGCCCCGCGCAAGGGTTGCCGCGCGCCCC
>JAUPMG010000017.1:2992078-3002954 GCA_031762675.1 Pachysandra terminalis
TAGGGTTTTCTAAAGGTTGATTGCCACTCATTTGAAGAGGATTCAAGTAAATTAGCCAAAATTGGGTGTCTACACCCACCAAAAGGTGTCACATCCTAAACCTGTAAATCTCATAGGAGTCTCCAAATTTAAGATATAACTCTCATCCCATATCCCTATGAAAGTGGATAAGTAATATATCATCAAACCATTGACTTAATTAAGATAATTGTAAAGTAATATTCTGAAAAATAATGTTATTAATAATAATATGCATCCAAAACAATCTTCAATCCGAAATCAGTGGAAACAAAATTTTACTCTAACTCTCATGCTTCAATCAAAATCCTATTAAACTAGTCAAATCTGGTCCTAATGATAACAAGTCTTTAAAAACATAAATCCAACTAATCCTATTACAAATTCTACTAAAATAAGCAAATAATAATCTAAATATAACTAAGGTCTTCATCGTCTTCTTGTCCTCCATCTTAATCACCGTAGTCCTGCTGTCCCTCATCTATAAGTCCTGAAATATGTTGCTTAGATATAAGTCCTGAAATATGTTGCTTAGAAACCGGAAGTTACACTTAGCTTAGTAAATAAACGAATATAAACCGTATTTTGAATTGAAGTAGGGTCAATGCCACTCACCAATGGTATCCATAAAAAAAATAGAAGTTAGTATATGCAATTAATAACATGATATGAAATATAATATGATAATGATGTGCAATGGAACGTGATGGTTCAATTATTAAATAAATGAATGCGTGCTCATGCAACAATAAATATATCACCACATGTGATTCATGCACAATAATATGATATGCAAGTATGCATGCTATTTGACATTCGATTAGTGTATGTTCACACCCGATCGAACCCCTGGTTAAACAAGATGAACACCATCCCCCAAACACATGGCTAGAATAGGGGATTATTCAATGTGTGCATCATATTTACGAGGGTTTGCAAGCAAATGGGCACAGTTCTCATACCTTATTTCTGATCATAGGGACAAATCGCAAGGCCTCACTAATGTGAACTTTCCTTTGTGAACCATATATTAGCCGATCTACTAACATATTTCACTATTATGATTCGAATATTAGGCCTCACTAATGTAAACTTTCCCTCACCTATCATCTTACCACTAGTCTATTGGGATAACCGTAAAAGGTATAGCCCTCACCAAGGGTGTTAACAAAAATTGATCTATCGGGATGATCAATCCCTCAACACATAAATTAGTTCTTCTGGGACTTCCTCACAATTTTATAATTTTCGAATTATAATCACTCTCATCATAAACCATAAACTCTAGCAATATGGAATTATAGAGGTCAAGTCAAGCATTAGACCCAATATAAGGTCATTATACACAAAATGCCATGTGGTGCAAGTGAATTGTGCACAGTAACTAAACAATCAACTTGTGTATATGTGCAAATGTAATTTAACATAATAAACATGTCTATAATGAGTTTAGAGTTCAAACAAGTCCAAATCAAAATATCACCCGTTGGTCGGCTATAGCAAATCTTCAACATAAAAGCACATATGCAAAATATTCACAATTTAGCAAAACTAACATCATAGTTGGTCTAACTAGGCCAAATATAGCATGCATGCAAAGTTTCAAGTCATTCGTAGTACTTTCATATTTTTCAATTGACCTATGGTCAACCTACAACAACCTATAGCCATCAGTTGACCCTGTCGGCTGACCGATGGTGGTTGGCTGCTCGGGCAGAGAGCAAAACAATGCCCAATGGGCATCGGTTGACTGACCCCTGGCTGGTTGCTTGGCCAGTGACCAAGAAAACCAGCCAAAAACCAAACATACTGGTCAGCTGACCGACCAACCCAGAAGCCCATCGGCTGACCGAAGGGCCAACCAACCAGCCCGGAACCTAGAATTTTGAAGTTTAATATTTAAATTTTGATAATTTAACAATATTTTATTTAAATACACATGTTAAAACACAATTTCAAACAAAACCCAATAATTTACTTCACAAAAACACCCAATAATTTATCTAATGAATTGCAAGATATTAAAGCCAGAAAATCATGTTTTTATGAAGAAGAATCAAAATTTATAGTTTTTAAAATCGTGCTATGTCATACTCAATGAATATATAACATAGTCACCTTGTTCAAATCAAAAATAAGACTTAATCTGAATACTTACATCGAACTTGAATTGGTGTTGAGATGGACTCAATGATCTTCTTCTTCTTCTTCTTCTTTGATCTTCTGAAGTTCCTTCAAGCTCCTAAAGCTCCAACAAATCCTTATCTCCTCTCTTAGAATTATAACTCACACGTCCAAGGTGTTCTTATATAGATTTCCTACAATTTCAAGCTTAGTCTAGGAGTTGTTCTTAGTCTAGGATTATGTGTTAATTTACAGCCCTTAGATTAGATTAGGCCAATTCTAACCCTTAGATTAAAGTGTTCTAGTTCTAGATGAATTTATCATTGACCTTATCTTACTTTAGTCTTAATTAGATTTAAACCCTTTTCTTTTAATTCTAAGCTTCTAGATGAATTGTTTCTAAGAAATCCTAACCGTTGATTTTAAGCATCCCAGTCTTAATTGGATTATAAGTTAACCCTATCTAATCTTAATCCTTGTTAGTTTAGGATTGGTTTTAATTCCCTAATTAATCCTAACAATTAGATTAGTTTAGTTTAATCCTATCATTTAGATCTAGATTCCTAGTTGTAGTTAAACTAGGCTTTGATTATCCATTAAAATATGATTTTAATTAATTTATAACTATAATTATTCTTATTGAATCTAAGCCATTGATTTAGATTAGAAGTTCCTTCAAGATCCTAGCCACACATTATAACTTAAAGAGTTATGATTGTGTATAAAGCACTTTAGTTTCCTACAGTGCAACCCACTAATCACAATCAGTCCAAGTCAAACTGTAGCTAACTTACTAAAATTTTAAATTAACCCCTATATTTTTTATTAATTACATATTAGCCCTATTACTTTAGTTTAGTTTATTACAAAAAGAGTCCTGAATATCTGTTTTAGGAATAGGTTTACTGAGTATAGTTTTAATAATATTGTCATCCCTTATAAGTTCTCTTAATTTTGTCAAATTTCAAGTTTTAACATCCTGAATATACTCCTTAACATTCTAATTTTTATCTATCATATCTATATCTATATCTCTATTGAGCTTGATTAAAGGCTTATCCCCAATCCATATTTATGTCCAAAATTTAATGTCTTTTTCCATTTCCTATAACCCATTTCAATCCTCTTTTCAAAAATTATCTACAATTCAATTTTTTTTCTTCCAAATATGCAAGTCATTATTGTTTTTCTTGACATCCAAAAAATTATTCCTCCTAAGATATTTATTTTTCTTTAATCTAATCCATAAGTTATCACTTTCCATCAAAATCTTCCACCCAAGTTTCATCATACAAGAATGTTGACATCTTGAGATTTTCCTAATTCCCAAACCCCCTTCTTTCTTGGGTCTACATATTTTATTCCAATCTAACATATGAATACCTTTATCTGTATTAGAATTATGCCAAAAAAAATCTCTCTAGAATTTGTCAAATCTTTCCTCAGTTTTATTAGGAAGCCAACATCATCTTATTGTATATTGTGGGATTGCAGCCATGGTCGATTTTATCAGTGTAACCCTTCCTACCATGGATAGAAGTTGTGATTCCCAATTGTTTAGTTTCTCTTAACTTTATCCTCAGATAAAGGAAGTACTCTCTTTTTATTATACCCTTAATCATAGGAATCCCTAGACTTTTTCCTTGATCTTGATTTATAGGACATTTGATGATTTTACTTGAAAGTTTTTTATGTCTATGAACATTATTTGAAAAACAAACAGTGGATTTAGTGTAATTTACTTTTTGTCTTGAATCATTGCAATAGATATCAAGAATATCTTTAATGTGTCCCATGGCTTCAGGTTTCGCTTTCGCAAACATAATACAATCATCAGCAAACATAAGATCACTAATTTTAGGAACATTTTTTGAAATTTTAATGCCTATATTATTTTTTGACATGTTTGCTTTACTCTCAATGTTCTGAGATAAAACTTCAGCACATATAATGAATAAATACGGAGATAGAGGGTCACCCTATCTAATGCCTCTAGAAGGAAAGAATTTCTCATATGGACTATCATTGACTAATATAGAGTAGTTTAATGTTGTGATACATTCCATAACCCAATTGATCTATTACTCATGAAAATCCAATGTGGCCATGACAACCTTCACAAACGACCATTACAACCTATCATAAGCTTTCTCCATGTCAAGTTTAATGCTCATCCATCATCCTTTTCCTTTTTTTCTTTTTGAAAGCATTAAGTATCTCATGAGCAATTAGTATGTTATCAGTGATACATCTACTAGGGACAGACGATCTTAGTAGTATTTATGTAGTTATTCTTTCTTTAGTGGTCTTTAACCATTGACCTAAAGTTTAAGGATTTATGTATCAGTAGCTACAACAATCCCATCACCTTAGAAGGAAAGTAAGGATCACAATCCCATGTTTGTTATGGAAGGTTCTATTCATCAGATCACACAATCATCATATGGTTCTCACCTTGATGTACTAGTCCCAAATGTCTAATAAAACTCATATAAGTAAATCACATAACAAGCAAAACATGCACCATGCCATCACACAACAACAATAATCTGAACTTCTCCATCTATATATCACACATACCACTCAGCAAACACAATGATCAAACAATTCACATGTACACACAGCACACAATTCACAACATTTCACAAGAAGCACACAACACTCGTTTCATCGATGTGATTCCTAGGTTAAATGTTTCTATGTTCTCTTCCTAGGTTTCACTAGACTCTAGAGCCTCTAGATTCACAACTTAAACCTAGAGCTCTAATACCAATCTATCACGCCCTGAATCCGAGATATTTAATCTCAGGATATTCAAGGTGTGACCTTCGGATCCAAAACAATGGATGTGGTCCAACACATAAATACCATTCCATATGGTCCCTCAAAGTTAACTAATAACAGCGGAAGTCTCACATAAAATTAAGCCAAGTACATTACATCATGTCCCAAAAATTTAGAATAATATAAACAACTAAAACATAAACATCAAGCCTTTATGGGTCCATTACATCTGTTCCCATAAACACCAAACATAGAAACTAAAATAATCGATCAGCCACATGCTTGAGTCCAAGTCCATCCAAATCAAGTCCACATCCAGCTCCCCACTCTTACCGGTAACTTGCTCCAAGTAGGCGCGAGCTTTGGAGGCTCAATAGGAAACCAAGGACCATGCCTCTTTTCATAATCACAGACATACAACATTAACTCACTCAATGCAAAACCCGATATTAATACATACTTTTAATCTCATACTCATAATAATGATAAACAACAACCATATAATCTGCATTAAAGAACATATTGTTGGATGATATAGGGGTTGTAGACAAGATGAGAAGAGGAAAGAGATGAAATGGGTTTAGACAGCTATGTCACTGTCCTTGAAACCAAATTCGCCCCCTTTTGGATCGTATCCGCAGTGTACCGGGTCTAGCGGTTGGCCTCCAAGATTCAACGGTTTTCCCTTCCGGTAGATTACACGGTCGTACCGGGATAAGGATGAAAAAGTTGTTGAAGCGCTTGACTAGAACTTTGAAAACTAAAGAATTATGCTCTTCTAGAAATTGCAGAAAAATTAAAAAGCAGAATGGAGAGGAGAGCTCAAGAACTGTTGCTTGAGTTGTGTGTCTCAACAAGGAGGAGGGTCCTCCTTATATAGGCCAAGAAATACCCGTTTGGGCTTAATGGCCTAAACGGTTATACATTAAATGTATAAACGTTTTGAACTTGAAAGTCCAAAACGTCCCCCACATTCAAACCAAAATCCAAAACTGCCCCATATTAATAGCAAATTACAAAAATGCCCAAAACTGAAAATTGATTAAATACAAAACCATTTGATTTTACAGAAACCGTTTTTTCTTGAAATCAAAACACAAGTTTGAATAATGAAAGTCAAATTCCAACAATCCCCCACATGATTCAAAATTCAAAAACAGTGTCTTAAAAGAATATGATGCAGTCATATCGGTGTCTTTTGGACTTAACCGTAATTAGGGTTTTTCAATACAGTGTCTACAGAGACCATAGTGTTAGGGATCGGACCGAGACGATCCCCAAGTTGATCCCGAGACATAATTAAACCAAAAATCTATGACTCAAGATCGGACCGAGTTGGGGTTTTTTTAACTTTTTTAATTAATTTAAGATGGACCGTCTCGGCCAATCCCGAGTTGAATCACCGATCCAACTCGAGATTGGCCGAGAATGATCCCGAGATGTAATTCGAGTTTAATCACTATGACAGAGACGAGGTGGAATAAATTCTTGAACCTAATCTATTTTATATAAACAGCTAATACTGAGACCCACATCATACCCTAACATAATCTTCTTCTAGCGGGTTGACACATTTAGGCCATGCGTCGCTTGGATTTTCATGAGTGCTCTAGAGAGTCTGCCTAACTCTCAACAGAAGCGGCCCCACTTCACACTCACATAGGTAAAATCCATCAAGTATGTAATTGCAGCTAAACATACCACCTATAAAGGATATAGACTTTATTAAGAGTTTTGAAAACTCATCCTCACAACTGCAATTAGCACTGTATACATCATAGGGATAGGTTACTATTCAGTGCTATCGAACTCCTTAAGTGACTTGTTATACCCATTGAACCTATTTTCTGGGATCTCCATTCATGTAGGTTGGGTTGCCATCACTGGTAGTTCATTCTAAGGGCTTTAATCCCATCCCCCTCGATGTCTCAGAGACTAACTTTCTAGTTAGTGGTTTAATCAGAGGATCTGCTAGATTCTTTTCTAACCTCACAAAGTCAACTGTTATGACTCCATCAGTAAGCTGTTGTCTTACTATGTTATGTCTTAGACGTATATGTCTGCTCTTCCCATTATAAATTTTGTTCTTTTCCTTTGCTATAGCAATTTGGCAATCACAATGTAGTGACACAGATGGTACTGGTTTGGTCACTAAAGGAACATCTGCCAACAAGTTTCTAAGCCACTCAGCCTCTCTACCTACTAGTTCTAAGGCTAAAACTTCAGACTCCATAGTAGACTTAGCATTGTAAGTTTGCTTAGTGGATTTCTAGGAAATGGTTCAACCGCCCCAGATGAACACATAACCACTCGTAGATTTTATCTCATCATTCCCTGTTATCTAGTTAGCATCACAAAATCCTTCTAACAAGGAAGGAAAGCCAGTATAGTGTATGATATAGTCTATAGTCTCCTTTAAGTACTTCAATAATCTGGATATGGCGATCCAGTGTGTTTGGTTTGGATTATGAGTATCTCTACTCAATCTACTTACTGCATAGGCCATATCAAGTCTAGTGCAATTCATCAAGTATATAAGGCTTTCAATGATTCTAGAGCATTCTAGTTGTGATGTACTTTCACCTTTGTTTTTACACAAGTGAATACTATAGTCATATGGAGTACTCGCAGGATTACAGTCAAAGTGCTCAAATTTTCTCAAAATCTTCTCTACATAGTGAGGTTGTGATAAGGCTATACCATTCTCATTGTATATAATTTTAATACCTAATATCACATCAGCTTCTCCCAAATCCTTCATATCAAATTCGGAAGTTAAGATTTTTTAGTGTTTTTTACTATTTCAAGATTTGTTCCCATTATGAGCATATCATATACATATAAGCAAATAATTACACCATTATTATTTTAAAATTTATGATATACACATCTATCAGAATCATTTATCTGATTTCCACTAGATACTAGCACACTATTAAATTTTTCATACCATTGTTTAGGTGCTCGTTTTAATCCATATAAATATTTTACTAGCTTACACACTTTCTTTTCTTTACTTTGAGCTATAAAGCCTTCATGTTGATCCGTATATAGTTCTTCTTATAAATCACCATTTAGAAAAGCTATTTTAACATCCATTTGGTGTATAACTAGTTTATGTATAGAGGCTAAAGCAATCAACACTCTAATGGTGGTCATCATAGCTATACCCTTTTGACTATACCCTTAAACCATTAGTCTTGCTTTAAATTTATCCATTGAACCATCAGATTTTAATTTCTTTTTGAATATCCATTTACAACCTATGGTTTTACAACCAGGAGGCAAATCAATCACCTCCCAAGTATGATTTGACATAATTGATTCAATCTCACTATTGATTACCCATTTCCAAAATACCGAGTCTGGAGAAGACATAGCTTCCTTATAGGTTGTTGGATCATTGTCTACTAAAAAAGTATAAAAATTATCTCCTAAGTTGGTTTCTTTCCTAACTCTCTTACTTCTTCTTGGTTCAATTTCAAGGGTTTCATCTTCTTGTATTTCTCTTTTTTCACTTGCTGATTCTTGGTTTATTGTTTCTTTAGATACTTTTTCCCTCGTAGGAAAGATATGTTCAAAGAATTGAACATCTCTAAATTCAATTATTGTGTTTGCTTGTAGTATATTATTCTCAGATTTAAGTACTAGAAACCTATACGCTGAATTGTTACTAGCATATCCAATAAAGACACAATCAGATGTCTTAGGTCCTATTCTTTTTCTCTTAGGATCAGTTAGACCTAATTTGGCTAGGCACCCCCACACTTTTAGGAATCTGAGATTAGTGGATCGACCTTTCCAAAGTTCATAAGGTATTTGACCTGTTTTCTTATGAGTATATTATTACATATTACACAAACAGATAAGATGGCTTCCCCTCACATGTTTGTGGGTAGACCAAAGCTTATTAGCATTGCGTTCATCGTTTCTTTTAGAGTTCTATTTTTTCTTTCATCTATTCCATTAGACTCAGGTGAATAAAGTGGAGTTACTTCATGTATTATTCCATTGCTCTCATAGAATTCCTTAAAAAGAATAGACCCATACTCACCTCCTCTATCAGTTCTAAGTCTTTTAATTTTCTTGTTTAGCTGATTCTCTACTTTAGTTTTATAAGTTATGAAGGTTTGTTCAGCTTCATCCTTAGTTCTTAATAAGTATATTCTAGTATACCTAGAGTAGTCATCTATAAAGGTTATATAATATTTCTTATCTCCTCTAGTCATAGTGTCTTTTAAGTCTGCTAGATCACTATGTATTAATTCTAATAGTTCAGTTTTTCTTGCTACAGATTTATGTGATTTATGTGCAAATTTAGCTTTTACACAAGTTTTACATTTTTCAAAGTTCATATCACTTAGATTTTTTATTAATCCTAAGTATTTCATTATCTTAATGTATCCTATGTTTGTATGCCCTAATCTAGCATGCCACAATTTCAAATAGTCATTCATATAAGCAGAAGAAGAAACTTCATTAATTTCAAAAGAATCATTCAGTACAAATAAGCCATTATTACAATATCCCTTCCCAAGAAAGACACCATTCTTCATCATGCTGACCTTATCTGACCCAAATACCAGTTTTATTCCAGCCATATTGAGCATTGAATCAGAGACTAGATTCCTCCTAATTCCAGGAACATACTGGAAATCATTCAATTCTAGGATCTTCCTCAAAGTCAGCCGAATCTGAACCTTACCTTTGCCAGCGACAGAAAAAGTACTAAAGTCTGCAAGAAAAACTTGCTCTCTATCCCTCACAAGTTTGTAGGAGGTAAACATTCTCTGATCACTGCAAATGTGTGTGTCTACATCCCAAAAATTTGAGTTGGAGACAAAATTCTCCTCAGTGAAAACAACAGCTATTATTTCAGTTTCGGTCAGATTGTCTTGATGAGGTTTCCATAAGTCTTATTTTTTCTGTATTTGTATATAGCAGCATGATGCCCTGGTTTTCCACAGACAAAACAGTTCCCTTTTGATTTTTTGAAATCCTTCTTTTTGTCATCTTTTCTATTTTGAAAATTTTTTTCTTTTGGAAGAATTTCTAATCTCTTCTTCAACCAAGTTAGCTTTTAACACAGTATGGTTGGCTATCTTTTCATCATTTTCCTGGATTCTAGAGTTCTCTTCTATACGAATGGGTATTATCACATCCTCTAAAGTCAACTATTTTCTTTTATGCTTAAGAGAACTCTTATACACTTTCCAAGATGGTGGTAATTTCTCAATTAGAGCACCGGCTTGGAATGCATCGGGTAAGGACATCACTTCTCTTGTGAGTTCATACACAATTTTTTGAAATCCATGGATTTGGTCAGAAACGGGTCTAGCAACAATCATCTTAAAATTTAAAAATTTGCCTATTGCAAACTTCTTAACTCCAGCATCCTTAGTTACATACTTCTTTTCTAAGGCATCCCAAATATCTCTAGCATGTAAATGAAAGCAATAAATATCATATACATCATTTGATAAGGTATTCAAAATGTAATTTTTGCATATCCTATCTGCCTTCACCCATTTGGTGTGTTCAGTATTGTTTTCTGTATCGGATTTGGGTTCGGGTACAGAAAGTGCAAAAGCTATTTCAAGAGTCTCAAGTAGAAAGAAAAGCTTTTGTTTCCATCTCTTTTAATTGCTACCCACCAATAGTTCAATTTGTGGGTTGAAAAGGTTTGGGTTTTGGGTATTAGGAATGAGATTCATCTTGTCTTAAATAAGAACATAACTTTGGTTTCAAGTTTGTTGGATGATATAGGGGTTGTAGACAAGATGAGAAGAGGAAAGAGATGAAACAGGTTTAGACAGCTATGTAAAACTTATAATAAAATAAATAAAACTTATCTGCTTTGATTAACCGAGGCGTGACGATGTCACTGTCCTTGAAACCAAATTCGCCCCCTTTTGGATCGTATCCGCAGTGTACCGGGTCTAGCGGTTGG
>JAUPMG010000017.1:3005645-3021790 GCA_031762675.1 Pachysandra terminalis
TAACCATATTCATTAGGTTAGAGGGATCATCAATATTTCCACCTTTTTATCCTATTAATTTAGATTATTTTAATTTAGTTTAAATTAGTTTTTAGAATTAATCACATATTCCTTTTCTTTGTTTAATTAATTTATTTAGAAATAATCTGGTAAATTAACAATCTTAAACCCCTTCAGTCGTTGAGGTTCGACACCCTCAAAATATCCCTATCCTACAAGGATTCGTCCTATTGCGAGTGGTTAATAATATTATTAACACATCAACTTCCATCTTCTGGCATGCAATTGGTACAATAAGAACGGGTGCCAGACGTCAATTTCTTCTTCAGCTCCTCAAAAGCAGCTTCACACTTCTCATCCCATACGAATTTGACTTCCTTCCGAGTTAAGAGAGTCAAAGGCGCCAAAATCGATGAGAATCCCTTGATGAATCTTCTATAGTAACCCACAAGACCTAGGAAAATCTTAATCTCCGATACATTCTTAGGTCACTCCCAACCAAGAACTGCCTCAACCTTGACCCGATCCACAGAAATACCATTTCTGGATACTACGTGCCAAAGAAACTTGACCTCGTCCTTCCAGAAGTCACCCTTCTCCAGTTTAGCATACAACTGGTAGTCGAACAAAGTCTGAAGGAAAATCTGCAGATGCTCCTCGTGCTCCTCTACAGATCTCGAATAAACAAGAATATCATCCACGAAAATAACCATGAAGCAATCAAGGAAAGACCTAAACACCCGGTGCATAAGGTCTATAAAGGTTGTTGACGCGTTCGTCAATCCGAATGGCATGACAACAAACTCATAGTGACCATATTAAGTACGAAAAGTCGTCTTCTAAATGTCTTCATCATGAATCCTTAGTTGATGATACCCCGATCTCAAATCAATCTTCGAAAAGTATTGAGCCTCTCCCAATTGGTCGAATTGATCATCAATCCTCGACAATGGATACTTGTTCTTCACAATGACTTAGTTCAGTTGTCTGTAGTCAATGCAAAGTCGTAGAGAACCGTCCTTCGTCACGAAAATAATTGGTGCTCCCCAAGGTGAAGTACTAGACCTGGTGAATCCAATGGCGTTCAACTCATCCAATTGTGCCTTCAACTCTTGCATTTCGATCGGTGTTATTCTGTAAGTCGTGAGTGAGATGGAACTAGTACCAGGAATAAGTTCGATGCAGAAATCTACCTCCCTTTTAGGTGGTAAACCCATAATCTCTTAGAATACTTGAACATATTCTCTCACCAAAGGAATCTCCTCTAAGGACAGCTTATGAATGCTTTCCGTAGCAAACAAGAAGTCGGACTGATAACGATCCTTCTCTGATCCACGGAAAGTCAAGTAATGGCCTCCAGGAAGACGAAACAAAACTGATTTCTCAAAACAGTTAATCTTGGCATGATAGGCTGAAAGCCAGTCCATACCAAGAATCACCTCAAACTCAGGCATATCTAACACAATAAGATCTGCCTTCAAGTAAATGTCGCCTAACCTCATAGCACAAGCTCTACAAACTCTGTGAAGAGTTGCGATACCCCCAACTGGGTTGGCAATACTCAAAGGATGCTCTAACACACTAGGGCGTAAACCCAGAAAAGCCATGCAGCTAGTTGAGATAAATGAATGGGATGCACTAGAGTCAAATAATACACGAACTGGAGTATGAAACAGGTGAATGATACCTTCCACCATGACATTCGTAACGCAGTCGTCTTGAGGAACATCGGTGTCGATCAGGGCATGAACCGTGCCGTGCTGCGCAAGTCGAGGCTGTGCTGGTCGTCCATCTCTCTGTGGTGCTCTGCAAAATCACTGAAGGTTCTCTTCCTTGCCGCAGTTGTGGCAAGTTCTCATCTCTTTCCCAGGAAATGCCTAATGCTGAGGTGGTTGGGGCAGATGTGTCATATCACGTGTTGGAGCTGCAGGTCTTGCATGTGCTACAGGTGTTGCTGCATCTCTGGGAGGAGTCCTCTCTCGTCGATAATGCGATATCTGCTGCCTGTCCCGGCCTGGTCTCGAGTGATAGGGCTGGTATTTTCCACTGCCATTGCTGCCTCTCTTGCCTGACTTGGGCTGATCCCTCGGAACTGCTGATCTATCCATATCTCTCTCAACATGCCTAGCGCATTCCAGAACTTCTGCGTAGGTCTTCAGATGCTGAGGAACGACTTTAGATCGAATGGCTGGACGTAGACCTTCTTCGAACTTGGCTACCTTGCCTACCTCGTTAGCAAACATGTGCGGCGCGTATCTGAATTGCGTCACGAACCGATCCTCGTACTAGGCCACCATGAAGTGCCCAGCTCAAGTCACATGACCTCGGGAGCCATCTGCCTCCTGTAGCTGCTCGGCAAGTAGTTCTCCAGAAACTATAGACGAAACTGCTCCCACGTCGTCTCGGATGTCAGGCACCTCTTGATCATCTCCCACCAATGGAGGGCTTCACCTTTCAGCAAGAAGGTGGCAAGGGAAACACGCTGCTGCTCTGGGCACTCCATAGTCCTGAAGATCCGCTCTATGTCAAGGAGCCAGTCTTCTGCAAAGTGAGGCTCTCCCCGTCCTGTATAAGTCGGTGGGGTCAACTTCTTGAACTTCTCAAGCCAAGTCATCGCTGAACTCTGCACACTCCTCCCGATTAACACTGCGCGTTGCATCTGATCGCATTGGTAAGCAGCCAGATCGCCAAGAATCTGAAAGACACTCGCCATATGTGGGTCTGAATCAACCCCTGTTACAGTGGCTGAACTCTCCCCAATGCTAGCGTTCCTCCTCCTTCCTGCCATCTACATACCCGAACAACCATTTAGGTTTCAATAAGGTACACCTCCTAGTCAGCATAAAACACTCACATAATCACAGCAATGAACAAAATCACACAACACACAATCCTATAGTTCTTCTATGTTTCTCCACCTAACTTCAGTTTCTATGTGATACCTAATGCTACTAGTCTCTATAAACCATTCTCTGAACAAACCATATGCTCTGATACTAATCTGTCACACCCCGAGTCCCATGGCACGATTCCCAATGAGAGATTGAACGGATCTCAAGGTGAGATATTTGGGATCCACAACTAGACCGCGGATTGCTACTACAACATAAGTAAAATAAAAGCAATAATTACTTTTATTTAATAAGAATCAGAGTGCGGAAATACTACAACAAAAATAATCCAACTTAAAATAAAATGTTATCAAAATCAATGTATGGGCCTCAGCTGGGCCAGCAATCTAACAAGTCTAATCACAATATCAAACATGTTCAAATACCACATGATAACATCATAAAATAATGTCTAACTCCCTCGAGAGTACAAACAACAATACTAAAAGAAAAGAAATCAGCAAGTCTATAAGCAGCATCGAATGCAGCTTAAGCAATCACTCCTCCTCCATCCTACAACATAAAACATTGCGTGAACCTATGATGCCCAGTAAGAAACATGGAATGGTCACCCGTCTTCTTATGAAAATCAATTACAAGGGGTTAGTACGATAATAATCCAATGCCAGATGAGTAGTTTAATGTGATGGAATGAGATGAGATGAAATCATTCACATGACCTAAGATGAATGCAATGAGTATTACATACAATTAATGATAGATATGCACAATGTGATGCACTAAAATTAACATCGCTTGATAAGTGGACCTCATATGACGCTTCCCACGACAATGACCAATTTAGGACGTATCCAAAGAATTACCGGAATCCCCTCTCCGTCCAGGACGCTAACCCATGGCACGAAGGCTACCATACAATACGACTAATTTACGAGTGTACAACACTCGAGGAGTAGCAAACCTGTATAGGTGCTTAAGTGGGACCTTTCACCCCACGGGTATATAGTCAATCCAGTCCAAAGGCATCGCAGTTGTTTCTCCATAGATTTCCATCTCCCGATACACTTATCAATTGACATCAACCTAGTATGTAATGCATTAACTAGGATATTAAGTGAAGGCCTACAACAGAAATTATCCGAGCGCCCATACATTTGGATAATCTGATTGCACACATTGATCACAAGCTTCCATCCATTATCACAACAAGCACAACAATCAAGTAGATTACTACATGTCCACAACCAAACGGATGAACCTAAGATGGATATGGTGGTCACAATAACCTCAAAACACCAAGATTGACTCTCCATGGTCAAGTCTTACTTCCGGAAACCAACAACAACAATGATCGAAGCCCCACACCATCCACATAGGTCATCCTCCCACAAATTCTATTTATTGTGCAAGTTACAAGGTCGTCGGCAGAGGCGTCGGTGGATCGAGGTCTATCGTATGGTCAATTTGGTCTAAAAGCATGTCTCTGTCAGCAGAGGCATCGGTGGACCAAAGGTCACTGAGAATTCACAGGGTCATCGGCAAAGGTGTCGGTGGATCGAAGCCTGCCGAATAGCCAATTTTGCCTGGAGGTGCTTCTCTGTCGGCAGAGACATTGGTGGATTGAAGCCTGGCGACCTGCGTGAAATCTGGGTTTTCTGGGTTTTTCTTTGGGTCTCGAAATCCAGACCTAGGTTATCAAATCCATTCTAAACAACACAAATCCACTTCTATAACTCCGAAAACATAAGTAAACATTCAATACATCATTTAAAGCCAAAATAACGAGGATCTAAACATTTAATCATCAAAAAAAGCAAGTCATCATTCAAATAAAAAACTTAAGATATGAACATCGATAAGAGAGCTATACTCATTCCGGCAACTTACTTGAACCTTCTTGAGTCTCGAAATACTCTTTTCAGATGATCTTCTTCGTGAGAATCACCGCTGCAATGATTCAAGCCCTCAACGATCTCTGGCTTCAAAGATCTCCTCATGCTCTTCTTCTTCTTCTTCTTCTTCTTCTTCTTCTTCTTCTATTTTCTCCCCAACAATCTCCTCAAATCTCAGATCTAAAACCAATGCAAGTATGAGGTGAGATTAGAAACCCTAATTCTCTTAAACCTCTCTTGCTAAAACGCAAACCACAGTTGCCATAACCGTCACACACTTCCCCTTGATCGCGCGCTCAAATCCAAGATTCCAACTGATTTGATTTTCTTCAAATCAGTCCCCCATACTTTCTCGTATTAACAAAATAACCCCACATATATAATCATATTACACATATAATCATATAGCATATTAATCTCATTTATATACCAAATAAATCCAGAAAAATATCATTAAATTCTGTAATTTCAAATCATTAAATATGGGTGATCCTTTAGTGGATTTAGGTCCTTACAACCTACCTCCCTTAAAAGAATTTCGTCTCCGAAATTTGCGTACCTCAATCCGTGAACAAATGTGGTTAGTGCTCCCGAATCTCCGACTCTCACTCCCTAGAAGCTTCTATCTCATCATGATGTCCCCATTGAATCTTCACCAATGGTATAGTCTTCGTCCACGACACTTGTTCCTTGCGGTCTAGGATCCGCATCGGCTTCTCAACATAGGCAACGTTTTCTTGAAGTTGCAACTGCGTCCAATCTAGCACTTGAGAAGGGTCTGGCTCATATTTTCGTAGAAGTGATACGTGAAACACATCATGAACCACAAATTACTGAGGCGGTAAGGCTACTTGGTATGCAACACGTCCGATACGCTCGAGTATCTTGAAAGGTCCGACGAAACGAGGTGCTAGCTTTCCTTTCTTACCGAATTGCATAACGCCTTTCAACGGTGAAACTTTGAGGAATACTTGATCTCCAACAAAAAACTCTAGCTCTCGCCATCTCTTGTCCTCATAGCTCTTCTACCTACTTTGTGTTGTCTTCTGTCTCTCCTGAATGAGCTTCACTTTCTCAATACTCTGTTGTACTAGTTCAGGTCCAAGGATACTATCTTCTCCCACTTCGGACCAACACACAAGTGAACGACACGGCCGACAATACAAAGCTTCAAAAGGTGCCATGCCTATATTCGCATGAAAGTTGTTGTAGGAAAACTCCACTAACGGTAGATGCTCTTCCTAACTTCCTCCGAAATCCATCACGGAAGCTCGCAACATATCCTCTAGAACTTGGTTGACTCTCCCCGTCTAACCATCTGTCTGAGGGTGATAAGCGGTGTTGAAATCAAGTAGTTTGGCAGCTAACATTAAGGCCACCACTGCTTGGGAAGACAGATTTAGGGCCAAATAGATACTATGGAAAGAGCGAACCTGATCCATCTGCACCCATAAAAACTCCCTTGCCTGGCGTTCTATCCACTCAGATATTGGGACATGAAGCTTAAGGACTCCCATAATGTGTTGGGTCTGGCGTGCTAGGGTCTACCATCTTGGTTAAGGACAACCGGTTTCCAACTAGAAATTTTTGAGTTGATCTTGTTAATCATATCAACGGACATCCCTTTCCTCAAAGCTGGACCCATAGGCATTCCTAGGTAGGTTCGGAACGCTTTGGTCCATTTACATCTGAAGGTATCCACCATTTTGCTATATCTTTGCTTCTTAAGTTGGGGCTAGTAATGAATGATGATTTTTCATTGTTAATACTCTGCCCGACATCTTCACAAAACAACTCCAAGATCTTAATCATGGTATCACACTCACTCTGACTAGATCTCCCAAAAAAGAGAATGTCATCTGCATACATCAAGTAGGTCAATGGTTGGAAATCTCTTCTGAGTTTGATACCTTTAATCAAACCCAAGCTCTCAGCTCTAGCTAGCATGATGGAAAGGACTTGTTGACAGATGATGAAGAGATAGAGTGAAAGAAGGTCACATTGTTTGATCCAACGGTTAGGGATTATATTGCCACATGGGGATCTGTTGATTAAGATATAATAAGTAACTGATTAAATGCAGAACATAATCAACTTCACCCATCTAGCATGGAATCCAAAAGCAAGGAGGGCTTTTTCAAGCAACGTCCAGCTAAGCCTGTCAAAGGCTTTGTAGAGATCCAATTTGAGTGCAAATAGACCACCTTTCTCCTTTATGCTTTTGGAGATCGTATGAAGTGTCTCTTGTACGAGGATGATGTTGTTATAAATACATCTTTTAGGAACAAATGCACACTGATTAAGGAAAATGATCTTATCCATGAGCCCTCTCATTCTGTTGACCATAATTCTTGTTATAATTTTATTGCAGAAATTGCAGAGACTAATGGGCCTGAAGTCTTTTGGGTTTTTACTATTCCCAATTTTGGGTATAAGAGCTATATGTGTTAGATTTAATCTCTTCGAGAACTCCCCAAAAGCAAAGAAATCTTTAATCACTTCACACACGTCTTGACCAATTGAGTCCCAAAACTCTTTAAAGAAGATCCCTTGGAACCCATCAGGTCTAGGGCTTCTACGAGGACCCAATTGGTCAATCGTGGGTCGAATCTTTTCATCAATAACATGTCTCAACAATACTACATTATAATTGTGCGTGATACTCGAGGTGATATAGTTCATATTATCAACATCCACAGGATTAACGAATCCATCAAACAACTGTTCAAAATAGTTTATAAAGGTCTGGTCAATATCTTCTTGCTCAGTGATTATCTCTCCATCATCTTTCTAAATGTAATTGATTTTTTTCATTTTCCTCCTACCTAGAGTCGACTGGTGAATGAATTTAGTATTTAGTATTTAGGTCCCACACTTGAACCATTGGACATGAGAGTTTTGGGCCCAAAGTGTTCCTGTTGAGCTAAGGCTTTCAAATATTCCTGTTTGATTAGTCTTTCTTTAGCTGGAAGATAAGCAGTATTTGAAGATTCAAGTTGCTTATGTGTATCTAACATGACCCTCTTTAGGTTTTGAGCTTTATGGTTAATGCCACCAACGACTCTACGATTCCATTTCCTTAAGGTCTTGGTTGTATGTTCAAATTTTGAATTAAGAAGCCAACCAAAATTGTCTCTGGGCCCTAGGCAGACTGAATCACCTATTTGCAAGTAACTTCAGCAAGCCAGCAGGCTTCAAACCCAAATGGCATATCAATTTTTTTTTTATTATTATTTTAGAGACTGTAAGAACAACCTGGAGAGGGCAGTGGTCAGATTCCACTATGGGGTTGTGATAGATGAAAGCTTCCGGGAAGTTTTCATTCCAATCAAGGTTGGAAAACCTTTTGTCAATCCGCTCAAGGATTCTACTAAAAGAGTATAGAGAAGGAAGAAGATATGAAGGAGAACAGAAGAATAGAAGACAAAATCTGTTATTTCTAAAATGTCACAACAACAATACAAGAGCTCCTTTATATACATAACTAAATTAACTAACTTAAAAACAATTAGTTATAGCAACTGATTATAGAATTAGTTAATATCCTAATTAACTCCAACTGGCAAAGACAGTGGTTATTTCAGTGGTCCATGAGCTGAGTAATCCACTTTGACAGTGACATAAGCAACTGGGTTAATACACCCCCTCAAACTGGTAGGAGGTGAAACAACTACCAGTTTGGTCTTGAGCTAAAGAAAGCGGTAGGAAGATAACCCTTTAGTGAAAACATGTTGATCTTCACTTGCAACAAATTGAACATCGAGATCTTTCCTTGTTACTTTCTCACGAACAAAATGATAATCTATCTCAATATGCTTGGTTCGAGCGTGAAACAACGGATTTGAAGCTAAAGAGATAGCATAGATATTGTCACACCATACGAGAGGAATGTGAGAAAGATAAACTCAGAGATCACAAAGAAGCATTCTCAGCCAAGAGAGCTCAGCAATTGTGGTTGCTAAAGCTCGGTATTCTGCCTCGATGGAAGAACGAGCAACTGTAGATTGCTTTTTAGCTCCCCCAATGGATAGGGTTATCACCAAGGAATAAAAGAAAACCTGTCATAGATCGTCTATCTGTAGGATCGCCTGCCCAGTCTGCATCACTGCATGTAGTAAGTGAGAACGATTTAATGGGTTGATAATGTAGAACATGAGTAGTTGTACCCTTCAGATATCTAAGAATACGCTTAATACCTGCAAGATGTGTGTCTGTGGGTGAATGCATGAACTGTGCCACATGATTAACAAAGAAGGCAATGTCTGATAAAAGTGAGATACTGCAAGGCACCGACAATACTTCGATAGGAAGATGAATCAGTCAAAGGAATGCCATCAGTTTTACTCATTCGTGTAGCAGCTGCTGATGGAGTTTTGCAAGGTATGCACTCAGTCATTTGATGCTTTTGGAGAAGGTCTTTGACATATTTCTCTTGACGAAGAAAAAGATCAGTAGAAGAAGAGGTAATTTCAAGGCCAAGAAAGTGATGTAAGGGACCAAGATCTTTCATGTCAAACGCTTTATGAAGTTGAGTGACAAGAGAATTAACATAAGAGAGATCATTACCGGTAATGAGAATTTCATCGACATAAAGAAGTAAGAGAGTAATAGAAGTGCCAACAACTTTGAGAAATAAGGATGAGTCAGCAGAAGAGGAATTAAAACCAAGAGTGAGAAGATGAGAAGTGAACCTTTCAAACCATGCCCTTGGTGCTTGTTTGAGTCCATAAATGGACTTGTGTAGCTTAAAAAAATGAGGGAAAGTAGGATCAATAAATCCTAGTGGCCGAGACATATAAACCTCCTCCTTAAGAAAGCCATGGAGAAAAACATTTTTGGCATCAAGTTGTCTTAGAGATTAACTATATTGAGTTGCCAATGCAAGAACAACCCTCACTGTAGTGTGTTCGACAACTGGGTTGAAAGTTTCATCATAGGCAATGCCTTGTTCTTGGTGATAACCTTTGGCAACCAACCTTGCTTTGTGTCTAAAAATAGTGGCATCAGTATTATATTTGATCTTATACACCCACTTGCAACCAACAACATACTTATCAGAAGGTGGAGGGACTAAGGACCATGTGCCTTGTTTCTGTATTGAGGAAAATTCCTCAGCCATAGCTTTCCTCCATTCTGAGCATTTGGTAGCCATAGTATATGAAGTATACTCAGTTGTAGAGTTCGTTGGGACTGCTGAAAAACCAACCTTCTTTTTGGAAATGCCACTTTGATCTGGTTTGCATGGGATGACTGTTGAGAGTAGGTACAGGAACTGAAGGAGGGGTTGGCGAAGGAGAGGGGGAAGAGGAAGATGGTTGCGGAGATACTGAAGGTGAAAAGGGATGAGAAGAAAGACAGGAAGGTGGGAAACATGGAGAATTAATAGGAGGATGGGGTGAAGGAAAAGGAGAAGAAGTGGAAGGAAATTGAGATAGAAGAGGATCAAAAGGAGCAGGACCGAGAACAGATGCAGAAGGTGTAGTAGAGAGAATAGGTTTAGCACGGTCAGCAAAAGGAAAAGTGTTTTCATCAAAGATAACATGTCTACTAATAAAAAAATTTTGAGAGGCTACGTGGTAACAAAGATAGCCTTTGTAATCTAAAGTGTATCCTAAGAAAACACATTGCTTGGTTTTATACTGCAATTTGTTAAAATTATATGGTCTGAGTTAGAAGAAGCTACATTGCAGCAAGTTTTGCTGGAGGATGGCGACCTTGATATGCATAATTCATCCGGTTGTAGCAGTCAAGAGCTGAGTGATTAGGTTTATTGTAGATTTGACAAATGACAAAATTCTTGGAAGGTGCAGGTTGAGAAGATTGAGAAAACTGCTTAGGAACTTGTTGAGAAGAGTCATAGGTGGAATTAAAATTTATATTTCTTCCACCAGATGAGCCAGATCTTCCTCCTCTAGAAAAGAATCTGCCACGAGAAGATCTACCACCTCTGCCACCTCGTTGGTTGAAATGCATGACATTCATAGTAGCAGAATATTGTGAATCAAGAACTGGATGAGAAGCTTCAAGTGACTGTTCTTCTGCTCTGAGGAAAACTTGTAAATCTTCATGAGAAAGAGGTGTGGACCTTGTCCGAATAGCAGATTTGATGGCATTATACTCGGGAGGTAATCCTCGCAAGGTGTAGAGGAGCATTTCTTCATCATTGATGAATACAGAAACAACGGCAAGTTTGTCTCTGATTTTCTTGAGCTTTCGAATATAGGACATCAATAGAATCTGATTTCTTCGTGATATCTTGAAGATCAGATTTGAGTTGAAGAACATTAGATTGAGAAAGAGAAGCAAACTGAGATTCAAGAGTAAACCAAACCTCTTGTCGGGTTACTTTGCCAACAACATAAGATAATGTGCTCTCTGTCAAAGTTGCATTGATCAAGGTAACAATGGCCTTATCTTGCATCATCCAAGCTTGATACAAAGAATTAATGACACCAGAAGAACTGCCATCAGAAGATGAAATCAGTTGTGGAGGACAAGGATGAGAGCCATCAACAAAACCTAAAAGAAAATAGGTTCGTAAGATAGCAGAGATATGATATTTTCACAAGACATAGCTGGAGGCATCCAATTTGAAAGAGATCAGATTTGTGATGCTGGATAAGAGGTGAAGAGGATTGACAGTAGAAGATGAAGGTGTTGAATTAGAAAGAGAGATCTCAGAAGAAGAAGATGCAGAGCTAGAAGCCATTGAAAAAGCTCTGATACCATAAAAGAGTATAGAGAAGGAAGAAGATATGAAGGAGAACAAAAAAATAGAAGACAAAATATGTTATTTCTAAATTGTCACAGCAACAATACAAGAGTTCCTTTATATACATAACTAAGCTAACTAACTTAACAACAATTAGTTACAACAACTGATTATAGAATTAGTTAAGATCCTAAATAACTCCAGCTGACAAAGACAATAGTTATTTCAGTGGTCCATGAGTTGAGTAATCCACTTTGACAGTGACATGAGCAGCTGGGTTAATATCTACCACTACCCATGGGGTTGTGAGAGATAAAAGCTTCTGGGAAGTTTTCATTTCAATCAGTGTTGGAAAACCCTTTGTCAATCCGCTCAAGGATCATGCCGCTACCCATCCGTCCAAATGAAACTTGATCCTTTATACTCAATTTCCATTAAAGACCATTAATTGTTCAAACTGTGAAATTTGCTTACGTGGGAAAGCTTCATGTTGCCACCACCTCTCTTGTCACCCAAATAGGACTTGCATAACATAGCAAATAAACTGTGTAATCCGATCACGAAATCCTCTCATCTTTCTCTTGTTTAAATGACAAGGTTAATAAGAATACAAAAGAAAATTTAGTTTCAACAATTAGCACCAGCTAATCAAGACGCCAACCACACATTTCACCAGTTTTGCAGTATAACAAGCAAGCAATCACATGTATATATATATATATATATATATATATAGAGAGAGAGAGAGAGAGAGAGAGAGAGAGAGAGAGTACTAGGAGGGCTATCTCAAAGTTGTGGGCCACCTTCAATGGGAGACAGTATTTCGATGATCGATCTCAAGAGATGGAAAGAAGTGTTTTTTTGAGCAAAGTAGAACCACTCACTAGCAGTAAAACATAACTCTCTTCACATTCTCCTTGAGGGCAGGGAGGGGTCTAACAGCAGCACCTACACCTGGGCCCCGAGTACTCCGGATTCCACTTCCAATACCTGCACCACGGCCTATTGCACTAGTCATTGATCCACTATCTGATGTCTCTGGTTCCATATAAAAACGAGCACGGAAGGCGGCTAGATGTGCATAATATGCCGGAGGAACTGTCGTAATACCAAACACAAAAGTTGTAAATTACAAATGAATGACGCGCATGCATGTAGTACATGAACAAATCTGACAAGGAGAACTTACCAATTGAAACAGAACGTGTGCACCTTGCATATCTACACAAAAACAACATGTGTCCATGTTACATCTTAATGCAACTAAGAGAAGTAAAATAAAATAAACTCGTAAAAACCTACTGGATTTCATCAGTCTTATTTGCTATGTTATGCAAGTCCTATACACGAAGGCCCACCACTACAGATAACTAATACAGAACAACTGTGTGCATCAATTGCCAGTCACAAACAGCATACGTCTGGAATTGTAGCAACGGGTGTCCAAAGACATTCTACATTTGGGAACTAAGAAGATCCATTGCAAGAATTTGAAGTATTAAGATTGAAAGAAAAATATTCGTACGTGTAACAGAGGTTGTTGGTTAGGGATTGCAGTGCATCAGCAGTGAACTTATTTTCATCCCACAGTACATGGTAATGGGCCGGTCGGCTAGTACCCTGTAGAATATGTCATGGTACACCAAGAACATCAACGCTACAAACAAAACCATGTGCAAAGCTTACAATTACCTAAAAGAGAAAGGACTGTAGATTACATGGATGCCTGCGTGGCTACAGAGGTAGAAATCAAATTCAGTGGGATGGCAAATCTTGGAGTCGACAACCGTCCCTGTGAAATTGAAACGTTCCATTGTGAAAGAAAATTATACAGACATTGAGGTGAGGGATCTCAGGCTAACTAAATTACGAACCAGGTAAAATGTTTCCACTCCTGTCGACTGAATGGCGGTCAGCATGGTTGTTCGCAAACAACCTAGTGTGATGACGCTTTTGTACAACAACAAATGTAACAGGGGGCTGATAGTTATGTTCCAGAGAGGCACATGCCTGAAATCGATTTTTATCCAATAGAGGAATTAAGTGGCAATACAAAGCTGGACTCATTTCAATTCAACAATTAAAAAAATAAAATAAAAAAATAACAATATTAAACAAATTAAATCTTGCACAATGGGAGGACAGTTGCAGAACAAACCAATAAAAGGTGAATTTTGTTCCTTTGATTTATTAATTTGATTTGATTCATCTCATCCAGCAAGATAATAAACTTCCTAGACCATTTTTAAGATGGGACTACTGACATTTTTTTTAACCTATTTTCAAGACACTTCCAAGTTGCCTAAGCATTGATACTATTTGGCAAGGCCCACCCAGGATGTGACCTAAAGGCTGGAATCATGACATTAATGGAGAAAATTCCATTCTCAACAAAGTTTGATAACATTGGCCTTCATTGACACTAATACTACAGAAGAGAGTTGTGGATAATACCCTGCGGATTGCGTCTAGTTCATATAGCAAGACTTGGTAAAACTGGCCTTCACTGACACCATCCCTGCACGTGGATCATCATCAGACAATGAAGCACGAAAAGTAGCCGGGGGTAGAATAGACTGACATGGACAGAAGCAGGAGAATATGACAATACCTATAAAATATGATCCGCTGAGGTTTCTGCCCAGTTGCTCTACGGAAAGATATTAGGAGCTCCCTGAATGCAGAAAAAAACAAAAGCCAACGCAGTCTGATCAAAATCCAGCGCACGTTATACTTTTCCTTGAAATTTCAAAACAATTATCAACTTCAAATAAAATCACCTTGCCTAAACAGGAAATGAAGACCATATAAAGATCCAAGATTCTTGTTTAGAGTCATTACTCACTTCACCATTTGGAGGGAAAAGAGTGTCCAATTGTTTCTCCAGTGGCATTGTGAATCTTTTTTTTCTTTTTACCTAAACTATTACTAATAATTTGTAGAAATATTTAGAACTTGCATAACTATAATAAAATGAATCTTTGGTCACCTAGGCATCAACTAAGCAAAGTTGAGACAATGACTTGCACAGAGAATCATTCCACTTAGACCCCACTCAGATGCTTCTACAACACATCCATATCCATTTTATTGTACGGAAACCAGTTGTTTAATATCAGAAAATAGTTAACTACACATGATTGTTTGCATATATGTAAGATAAAAGCGCATACTTGATCATGCCACCAGAAACAGTTCCTCTAACAGGATCTTGCCAGACTTTATACAGATCTTGGATTAGTTCCTGGCGATGAGCTTGAGCACAAACCAAACCAGCATACTTTGTGACCTCCGGCCAATCTTGAGAAGCAACAACCTGAGCAGAAATTTATGAAAAAAGAAAAAGGAAAAGAATTACATTTGCACAAAGCAAAAATAAGATAAGTTACTCATGCTGTTTGGAAATAAAGCCGAACATGGCTGTAACCAAAGTCTGAACAGAAGGAAACTAAAAACCTTACAGCTGCAATAGAGGGGCTTGTATCCTCCCCAGGATGGGGATGTGTCACATCAGCACCAAATATGATGGTTGGCCGGTCACTGACCAGAGGTATACGTCTAGACAATGCATCAACAAGCACCGTGTTCCTTCCCCCAACTTTCACATTTATCTTCAGAGCCACATTTGCCAGATATTGCTTGCTTATTCTGAATACATGCTTTGTCAAACAACATTGAGAAACAAGTCCAAGATCCGTCTCACAAATCCGTTTTAAATCACCTGCAAATATCCATCCGTAGGAATAAAATATCACAATATGACTGACTTTACTAGAAGTTCAGAAAGTAAAATTTTGGATCCTAAAAGACAAGGTCAATACCGTAGAGAGAACCATTGTTATCTGGCAAAATAACAATCAGCAGATCAAGTTCCTTGCCATGGGGCTGGAGTTTGGTCATGGCATCATGGTATTGAGTCTTCAAGGCTCTCTCAACATGGTCAGGGCGTGCACTGTATGGTGGAAGAAGAGGTTCGGGATTAAAAGCCTACAAAATAGCCAAATAGCATGGCTCAGAGAAGTTTGCATGCACCAAAAGAGATATGATAACAAGAAACCTGTCATCAGAAGCCTTAGAAATTCAACAATAACGTATAAACTTATCATTGGTTATACCATGCCAGAAATGTGGCACATTTGAGCAAGCTCGTGACAAAACCCACGGGCAACACTATCTTGCACACTGCGTGAGAAGTTTACGCAAATCCAATTGTTCACTGTTCCCCCATTAACCATTTTCTGCAATAAAGATATATGAAAAAGGAATAAAAGAAAACAAAATTAAGCAACCATAAAAGATTACATCATTTCAAATTATTTGCATATTGATAAAGTCAAACTTGGAGAAACAAAAAAGGGGGTGAAAAAACTTTTCATGTCCAATTGTATGTTTATATCAGTAAATTCAAGCATGCATCAGGGAAAAATGCAAATATAGACGAGGCAACTTAAAAAGGAAACATTTTCTGACCAGGGGATGCCTGAATACAACTTTAGACAAAAACCAGACATGCACCAGCACGTCTAAATGAAAAATCAAAATGTCAACAGCTTATGCTAGCCAAGATAATATTATTGGACAGATCATTTTTTTTTTTTTGATGAATAACCAACAGATATATAAATAGGTGAAAAAGAAAAATACAAGGATGCTGATGGTGCCGACGCTCAAGTTGAGCGTCACACACAA
>JAUPMG010000017.1:3055088-3100424 GCA_031762675.1 Pachysandra terminalis
GCCTGTGCCTATTCTTGGCAATAAGCTTCATCCTTGTGTATGTGATCAAGCCAAGGTTAGTGAATTTGCTCAATCACATACATTTTTTCTTTTTCGTTTTATTAACTATGCAAAAACGATCCCTTGATCTTTTCCTTCAAATATCATCTCTCATTGTGATATAGTATAGGAAAAATTACGGAAGACCTATCCTTTATTTCTGGAAATGATTGAAAAGTAAACCCTAATATTTTATTAATTAATTTTTACTGATCAAAAAAAAAAAAATTAATTAGTTAATTTTATTTCTCAATTGAATAGTTCAACTAGTATGGAAACTCATTATTCTAATATTCATTATCTTATAGGTTCTCTTTTAAAATCAATTTCTTGTTTCTCTGTTATGCTATTTTCATGGTGTGGCTTTTAACTTTTCATTTTTGGGTAAGTCTTCATTTGGGCTTTCCGGTAAATGGACCCTCTATTTATTAGAGGGTAAGTTGTATCATGTTGGTAAAACCATCGTCCTTCAGTTGAAATGGAGTTGGAAATTTGTTATTCAACATGTCAAGCCTCGCACATTTTGAGGGAAAGGGAAGTTACTTTCCTTGATTTTTCTTGTGCTTTTGAAGGAAAAGTTTTGTGGGGTTCTGACTGAAAAGTAAGGCATTTTGAAAAGATTTTTCATACTGGCCCCACACTTTTCTCATCCAAACGCCCAGAAAATGATGGAGATTTGCATTGTACTTTCCTTTCCCTCAAATTTCACCTAAATAAACACACCTATTGGTGTTTCTTAAAGAAAATGTTGTAAGGGACATCGCCGTTATGTATGTTGAGAAACACCTTCTTTAACTGAAGGGATCACCCATGATAGATGGCATCAATGAGAAAAGATGTGGACCTCGAATCAGTTGGTGTCTTACTGACAATCTGTGTTACCAAATTAAAGTTGGCATTCTCCTATACAGGGAGGGGACCTGGAATCAGCCTAGCAGAACTCTTTCTTAAATTGCCTCTAGATGTTAATATGTTGGATTAGAAAATCTAATATTGTTTGAACTGTTTCATATATAAGTAAAGGTTTAATGATCTTTATAATGTTACGTTATCCACTCAGACACTTTATAGGAAAACAAGGTTCCATACTCTGTTTTTGTTGTTAATTTATGATGTGAAAAGAAAAGGAAATCTACGAGTGATGTACCAGAATGTATCAGATAAATGTGTACACGCAACATATGACATAGCAAATATATTTTGTAGAGCATTTCTTGTCATCTCAAAATATTTCTGATGTAATATATTGTTATTGATCTTATTATTCATTGCATGTTCTGATGTTCTTTATGTATATATTTATCTGAAGGACATCTTCAGTGTAGATGATACAAATTGAAGCCTTAAGGATAGAAATTAACACCTTGTTTCTTCTATACTAATTTTGGTTGAGGGGGATTTTCTGCAGGCCTCTAGGGGATCCATCCTTCTTGTCATGGAACAGAAATCCAGCAGGACATTTGAATTAGGATTTTTTCAAGTCATCAACGGCCAACTTTTGGGAAGCAATGTTAATTTTCTTTCATGTTGGTCTCTTTTGGGCAAGAGACTTCCCGATGGAACAGTGTCATCAGGTTGAGGTGTGTTATCGTTTATATGCAAGACTTCCAGCTTAAGTGTATACAATAAAGCTTCACTTGTCTCGTATGTTTTGAATTTATTGAGATGTGTATACCTTTTAAGGGCATCTACAACATGCTTATTCTTATTGATAGATAAAGCTCATGCTCCTAACAGCAGACGTGTATCCTCCATCTACAAGAAGATTATGTCCAGTTGTAAATCCAGCATCATCACTTGCCAGGAACAAAGCAGCCTGTGCAACATCTTCCATGTTGGGGATCCGGCCATGCAGTAGACTCCCGCTCTCACCAACAATCTTACTAACTTCTTCTGGTCCAACATCGGCTTTGCCGAGAAACTCCCGGTAGGCACTCACTAGCATCTCCGACGGAACCCCGTGTGGTGAAATGCAGTTCACACGTATGCCATGAACCCCTAGCTCGCAAGCGGTGCTCCTTGCTAACCCTAGCATGGCTTCCTTAGACAAGGTATAGGCATGGGATGCTAAACCTCCCATGCTAGCGGCCGAGCTAGAAGTGCATATGATGCATCCACCTTTGCGCTTGATCATAACCCGTGACGCACATTTGATGCCATGGACTACACCGCCGATGTTGACTGCGAGTAGGCTATTTACACTGTCCATGTTGAGGTTGGTGATGCTACCAGAGGGTCCTGCAATGCCGGCATTGTTGAACATGATGTCTAGTTTGCCTTTCCATGTTAGGGCAAGTTGGACAGCAGATTCCATGTCGGATTCTTTAGCCACGTCACAGTGTATATAGCGACCCCCTATTGAATCAGCAAGGCTTGACCCCAGTTCATCAAGGATATCAGCAATCACAACATGGGCACCATTAAGGGCAAATAGCTTGGCTGCTGCAGCTCCAATCCCTCTTGCTCCCCCAGTTATAATTGCAACTTTTCCATTCAACCTAAGACAAAGAAAACAAAGATCAAATTAAGAAAATGATTGTAAGAAAGTGCCGAGGGTGCATGTATGAAAGATTTAAGACAATAGGGCTCTGTTTGTTTCAATGGAAAATCAAGAAAATAAAATTCAAAAATATGTGATCGGTCCCACAGATGATCTAACCATTTTGTGAACCGTTTGTCATCATCATAATTGGATTGATCTTTATCATGAAGGAGCAGGACTGACCTCTCTGTGTAGTGCATGCGACCGTTTTGCTCCATTTCAACCTTAGTTTCTTCATTTAGTTTAGGTGAAGGGAGCTCTTTATATAAGAAGGTGAAAGGACTTCTTTTCAATGGGTTTGAGATGATCCATCTCTCCTTCACACCATCTTCACGTTCTACAACTGCATCATGGGTTCCAGTGACTAGATCGGTTTGATCCAATCGATACAGAGTTTTCTTTTTTTTTTTTTAATTTATAGAATGAGCGATCCACCAGGTATCGGCCTGGACCAGTCCGATACTGACTGGTACAGCCAGTTCGGAGACCAGTACGCCATTCCAGCAACCGGTATTGCCGTCCTGGCCGATCCATTTTATTTATTTATTTTCTTTAAGGATGATCCAACATTTGGATCGGCCAGTATCGCCGATCCGGATCGGAATTGGATGGGACCGGTCCGATCCAAGATCCCAAGACTTAAAACCCTGCATGCTAGGGGTGTAAATGGGACCTTGGGCCAGCATAGCCCGTTGCACAACTGGGATGTGCCAAACCGGTCTGAATGTTGGCATGGTTCATTTACAGTAGTTTATATATTTTTTTAAGTTTATATTTTCTTTACATTTAAATTATAATCCAATTTATAATAACATCAAGGTTTTTTTGTAATTAATATATTACAATATTATTATAAATTATAGCTTTATACTTTAATTTCTAAATTATATACTTATACAACTTATATGTTATTACTTGTAATTTATAAGTTATAAGTTATAGCTTTATACTTTAATTTCTAAATTATATACTTATACAACTTATATGTTATTACTTGGAAATTATATATATATATATTATTGTGTGACTAGAACCTTAAATTGTAATTCAATGGCCTTTAAATTAATTCCATAATTTAACTTTGTTGTGAGTGGTGTGTAGGCACTTAAAAGCCTACATGACATTCCATGCTATTAATATAACCGGTTTGGGCTTGAGTGCTTATGAGTTGGGTTTTGGACACATAAGACCCAGAATCACTATGAGTTGGATTGTGCCTAGGGTGAAAGTGGAGATCTAAAGTGATGAGAGAAGAAGAGCAAAAACAGCATAGGGTTTTGGTGTTTTTGGCTTGTAAATCAGGTAAGATAGGCTATAACCCCAGAAACATATATAGTTTCGATTGTAGGATGATTGTGTATATGTTTTATGTGATTTCTATCATGTTCGATATTGCTTTGATCTTTGATTCATGAATGTATATTTAGATCTCTTGATATGTGTTGTTATTTGGGTATCTTTCATGTTTGAAGTATGATCAGGATGATTGTTTGTATTTAAATTATTTTGATGTATAGACTATTCTCAATGAATGATTTATCAAGTTATGTGAGAGTTGGTTTACTAGTGTGCGAGAAAAACCCTGAAAACCTTTATTTTCCTTCGCCAGCGGCCTGTCGGTGGACTGACGACGCTCAACGATGAAGTACCCTATGGAAATCATAGTTCGAGACTACTCACCGATCGCCTCAGTGGACCGATGGCTCAACGATGGGTCATCGGCGAGTAAGCCAACGGTCCGATGGTGCTCTCTAACTAAAACCCTGAGAAATCCCTCGTTCGGGATTACTCACCGATCATAGTGATTAAACTTAGATTATGTCTCGGGATCGTTCTCGGCCGATCCCGAGTAGGATCGCGAAACGAACCATATTAAATTTTTTAAAAAAATATAAAAAAACCAGACTCGGTCTGATCCCGAGATGGATTGAGCAATCCATCTTGGGATCAAATAGAGTCAAAGCTGTTTGGCTTAATTTTATCTCGGGATTGGATGATCCCTAACACTATGTCACCGATAGTTCATCGGCAGATCGACAAGTCACCGATCAAGTCAGCGATGGTCATCGGTGAGCAAGTCGGCAGATCGACAAATTCACCAACAACCCAGAAAAGTGTGATAAACTGTGTTTTGTGATTTGCTTGAGCTTAGTGATTATTTTATAACATGATGCTTATCTAAATCTATCTATTATGAGCATATGAAGATGATTTGGATTGTGGTGTCGTGATTATTGATGTGGTTAGTGAGATGATAATGATATGAGCATGTGGCTAGACTGTATGAGATATACGTGATGAAACATAAGAAATACAGTTGGTACAATCAATGCCCATTCATGGTGATGGTCATGGGTAAATGACCAAATAGTTTTGTGAATGGCGACACCAGACGCACGCAGGAATATTTCAGCAGCGTTGTGTATGGAACTTGATGGAGTCACAGATGTGTGACGTGTGGCAAGAAGAATCAAAGGCAAGTGAGCTCACGTGCCCTGTCTAGCTGTCTATGAAGAGAGAAAAGAGTGCGGGAGTGATCAACCCACATCCTGATCAAAGATGACATACAGACGGTTGTATAACCGAATTGAACGGTTACATAGTTGATCAAGCCACTTTATAAAAGACAAAAGACCTGCTTCTTCCAAAGCCCCTCCAAACACATCAACAACAAACTCAAATGCCAGCGCAACGTTGCAACTCAGACCTCCGGGTCTCCTATCCTCCTTTTGATGCCTCTGCTGCAACAACAGTACTCGGTTCCTCTGCCGCTCACCAGCCACACACTCTTCCTGGAGTATTGCTCTCAGCATTGGTAACCCTTCTGGTCTGCATGTGCGACCACAGCCACGGGAACGAGAAGCCCCTTTGTTCACCAATCAATCTGGTTTGAGTCTGCTGCTCTCAGCTTCAGACTAATCACACTGCCACCCCTCGAGAAGTTGCTCTCAATCATGGACACTTATTTCGCCTGCTCGCGCGACCGCTGCCGCTGCGATAACCCCTCCACATTCATCAGTCTTCTTTCTAACTTTTACATTTTTATCATCCTCTCTCGAGAAGCTGCTTGCAGATGGTCTATCCAGGGCCATGACCATGGACACTATGACAACCACCGTTGGGTCACCGACCTTCTTTATATTTGTTTATTTCTAAGTCATCAATGATCTCCTTATTTAATCTTGAATAAACACTTGGTTGTGAGCTAGACTCTCTTTGACTTTACCTTGATAATCATATTCTTACTATTTGAAGGATTTCAGACGAACCTTAAGAAAGGAAGAACCAACCTTTCGTCACAATCGCCTAATAGCCTAACAGACGCATTTTCGGTGGCCGATTGCACCTCTAATTGCTCAGGCAACTTGGTCAAACTATGTGGTTTGGCGCCTGGGGTCAAAACCCAAAATCCCCAAAACCGTGGACTAGTAAGTCTAGGCACGTTCGTGTGACACACACACACACACACACACACATACACACACACACACATTCCACGCATCGCGCCGGACGCGCGAGCAACCCTCCCAACGTACAAGGTTGACGGGCAAGTAGGGGGCCTAGATTGGGAACATACCCTCTTGTGGCACGCCCGGTGGGACATCAGGTGTAAGTGGTGCCAAGGAGCTAGAGACTCGTGGGAGAGGATACCAATGAACATCTGCCTTCAGCAGGCGGAGAACATCAGGCACACAATCCTCTCATAGCCATAAATGTGGTTGGGTCTGCATTTGGTCCCGCTCAATAGCAGGGTGACCAGGACGGGTTGATATAGGCTTCATTACAGACCCTGGTCAACCTCTTTATGAAAATGATGACCGAAACTAATCGATCCTTTGTAATGCTCAATGAAAGCATCAGCCGAATAACGGCTGGTCCCAATGATCAACAACGAGATATTGTTCCTCCACTCGAAGAAACACCAATGGCCGTGAGGTAGAACGTCCATACTGAAAATCCACCAATACCGGTTACCGGAATCGGTCCGGGTGCACCCAGGCTAGATGGCAAAAATGCCAGGGGTAACCCCAACTGGGAAATGTAGATATCGGACAGTGGGAAAATCCACCCTTAGTGGCCGATAACGATTTGCCCCAAGCGATCAATGACATGACCGATCTAACGGTCCAAGGTCTCGATCGAAACCAAGTATACAACATGGTTCTAGAGGCCTTAGGCCACCTGCCAACTAAAAAAATGAATAGGCCTTTGTACAAAAGGCCGTATCCTGGATGGATTGACTGATGCATTGAATTTCCAAGGGGATTCAAAATACCAGAATTCTCCCTTTTCTCCGACAATGACAGTTAGTCGACCGTAGAACACATCGGATGATTCACTGTCCAATGTAGTGTGGTCTTGGCTAGTGATGGTTGTAAGATGAGGCTATTTGTCAATTCCTTAATAGGGTATGCCTTCACATGGTACATAACTTTGGCTCCCAACTCCGTACTGAGTAGAGGAGAAATTCCACACTCGGTTCTACACAACCGAGCTTGAGGTTTCAATGGCTGATTTGGCCAGGCTAAGACAACTGCCCGACGAATTGACTGACAGATTCATAGCTCGCTTTAAGAGAGCTAAGAATGAATGCAAGTTGACCCTTCCCGAGACCGAATGTGCGAAGCTAGCCGAAAACGGTTTGGGGATCGAACTTCGAAAGAAGTTCGAGGAGATGGAATTTTAAGATCTCTTTGAGCTATCTTCTAGGGTCACCAAGTATGAACGACTTTTAAAAGAAGAAATCCAACGAAAAATGGCCACGTTTGGAACCTATTACTAGGATCTGAACTATGAAATAGATATGGCCGAAATAGTGGCCAAAACACCAATGGTATGTTCGTGCCTAAAAAGGAAGGATGAATAGGTGTCTGGCCAGAGTTTCAAAAAGACCATCTATAATGACACCAAGAGATACGCGTTTGACATATCCAAGAGTGATGAGATCTTCGACCATCTCCTACGAGATGGATTCTTAAGACTCATAGATGGTCACAAATTCCCTTCACCTGAAGAAATAAAGAGAGATTTCTACAAATGGCATGGCTCGAAGACTCATTTGACCGCTAACTGCTTTGCATTCCATAATATTGTGCAGGAAAATATTGACAAGGGAATGCTCAAATTCCCGAAAAAATGAAAGGAAGCAATGGAAGTGGATGCCAACTCGCTCCCTCAAAGGGTATCGTTCAACATGTTGGCTCCAAAGTTGTCGGCCCAAAAACAGGTCTCAAAAAAAAAAATCAACCATCAGCGAAGGGAACACCTTCAGGTTGAGGGAATGCGGTGAGACCGTCGAGGGCAGCCTACATTGAACCCAAGGCAGACCAGAAGAACAAGATTGTTGTGTGATAGATGCCTTGGGGAGATCAGCCAACGAGTATGGCGTCGTCTAGAAGACCGTGAGGAGCAATGACCTCATCAACGACCATGGAACAAATGGTCGAGATGGGGGAAAGAATAAGCTCAGCCATGGAGGATGGTGAAACTGCAGTTGGTGCAACACAGCAGGTGGAGTAAAGTCACCCATCCAAAATTTTCATATCTGGTCCAAAAGATGACCACGTCCCAGAAAAAGAGATGGCAACGACAGTAAGCCGGCCACAGAAGGGCCCCTGTTCATCGGTCTAATGACTGAAACCTGGTGACTGGACATGATGAAGTGAGATTCATCCAACCACAGATGGCCCCGGTCGAGGAACAACTAACCGAAATTTCACCAGACCAAGAAATGGTCAAGGGAGATTCGATTGAAGAGTTATCACCAGAAGACATGGAAGAAGATGTTCTTTATCTCTTCTTTGGGGCACTAATGGCTAGGTTTGGAACCCCAGTGATTCCTACACCATCGGCCACCACACCGGCGGATGCAGATTCTGCCAAGATCAAAGTTGTGATGGCGGACAACAAGCCAATCCAAGCCGATTCCAACGCGACCGAAGCCATGTTGTATGACGGAGGAATTGGAATAATACACTTTGTCGGTCGAGACTGCAATCAAAGACTGATTGGGCTATCGACTACGGTCGAAGACCCCTAGGATGCTGAAGTAGAAGCATCTGTGTTCAGACCAAACAAAATAATGCTCTGTCGGTCAATGGAAAACATACGCATAGCAGAAAAGGCCTCCAAGGAAAGGTCAGCCATAACCAAGGCCACCTTAATGGGGGCGAATCGCTCAAGGTAAGACGTCCCGACAAGCAAAATGCCTCGATCTAGACAACCGATCCAACGGTTTGCCAAATGCAAGGTCCAGATATCATATGTAGCATTGAATAAGGACGATCGAGATGCCGCAACATGTGTAGATATCAAGATAGAATAAAAATAAAATGGCCCATGGCCATTTCCAAAAAGAAAATCATATATAGCTCTAGTGGTCAGATTATAAAATGTAAACGGTGTAACAAAATCAACCGACTTAAAACAAGTTTAAACGGCCCTTGGCGAAAAACAATTCACCAAGTTTCTCTCTTCACGACCACTAGTGCTCGGAGCACGAGCCTATTGTAATAAGGGATTACTTGATGGTTGAAAACCTGGCCAGAACATTTCCTCTCTTCATCTCAGCCTCCCTTCTTACCTGCTCAAATTCCTTTTTCTTCAGTTTAGATGCCTGAGCTTCACTCACTGCTGACAAGATCAATGATAATGTGACACTTGGCACCAGGATGCCAAACAACACGCTGATCACGACGCACAAAGAATCCAAATGTAGCGCTGATCAATGGCGTACCAGAAGCCAAGTGTAACGCCGAGAACAACAAACAAGAAACCAAGTGTAGCGCCGAATATGGTACATGAATAAGTTAATGCGAGCACAGTACATAGTGCTCATAGGATACCAAAAAGAGTGCGACACCTGACGCACGCAGGAATAAATCAGCAGCGTTGTGCATGGAACATGATGGAGTCACAGATGTGCGACATGTGGCAAGAAAAATCAAAGGCAAGTGAGCTCACACGCCCTCTCTAGCTGTCCATGAAGAGAGAAAAGAGTGCTGGAGTGATCAACCCACGTCCTAATCAAAGACAACGTGTAGATGGTTATATAACCGAATTGAATGGTTACATAGTCGATCAAGCCACTCTATAAAGGACAGAAGACCTGCTTCTTCCAAAGCCCCTTCAAACACATCAACAACAAACTCAAAAGCCAATGCAACGCTGCAACTCATACCTAGAACCTACAAGTCTCCTATCCTCCTTTCATTTCGTCCGCTGCAACAATAGTGTCCGGTTCCTTTGCCGCTCACCAGTTACACTCTCTCCATGGAGTATTGCTCTCAGCATTGGTAAGCCCTTATGGTCTACATGTGCGACCACAGCCATTCGAACGAGAAGCCCTTTTGTTCATCAATCAATCCGGTTTGAGTCTACTGCTCTCAACCTCAGACTGATCACACTGCCGCCCCCCGAGAAGATGCTCTCAATCACAGACGCTCATCCAACCTGCTCGTGCGACCGTTGTAGCTGCGATAACCCCTCTGTGTTCATCAGTCTTCTTTGTACCTTTTGCATTTTTATCACCCTCTCTCAAGAAGATGCCTACAGGTATTCTATCCAGGGCTGTGATCACGGACACTGTGATAACCACCGCTGGGTTACCAACCTTCGTTCTATCTTTTTTTTTCTTTGTTTATTTCTATGTCATCGACGATCTCGTTATTTAATCTTGAATAAACACTTTGTTAGGAGCTAGACTCTGTTTGACTTTACCTTTGCAATCAAATTCTCATTATCTGAAAATTTTCAGACGAACCTTAAGAAAGGAAGAACCCCAACCTTTCATCACAATCGCCTAATAGGGAAACAGACTCATTTTCGGTGGCTGATTGCACTTCCAATTGCTCAAGCAACTCAGTCAGACTGTGTGGTTTAGCGCCTGGGGTCAAAACCCAAAACCGTGGACTATTAAGTGTTGGCACCCTCGCGTGACACACACACACACACACATTCCACGCACCGCGCCGAACGGGCGAGCCGCCCGCCTAGTCGCACACGGTTGACAGGCAGGAAGGGTGCCTAGATAGGGAATAGTTTGACTTTGTCATTAATTCAACTTTGTCAGCCAATAGGTAGCGGCAGAACTTCTGTACTGCATGTACGAGTGCCAAGCAGTTTTTCTTTACTTCTGTATATCTTGTCTCTGGGCCTCGTAAAGTTCGAGTGGTGTAGTAAATGGGCTTCTCAGGATTCGTGTCATCTTTTTGGACAAGTAATACCCCAACAGTGTGTTCAGACGCCGCTAGGTCTGTATATCTTGGCTCTGGGCCTCATAAAGTTCGAGTGGTGTAGTAAATGGGCTTCTCAGGATCCGTGTCGTCTTTTTGGACAAGTAATACCCCAACAGTGTGTTCAGACGCCGCTAGGTATAATCTCATTGACTTACCCTCTATTGGTGCTGACATTGTGAAGGAAGTAAAAATTTCTTGCTTCAATCTTTCAAAGGCTTCATCACATACCTGGGACCATTCAAACTTTACTTCCTTATTTAGAAATGGTGTCATTGGATGGATCTTGCTTGCCAAGCCTGGGACGAATCTTCTAAGGTAGGAGACTTTTCCCAAGAATCTCTTCAACTCTTTTTGGCTCTTGGGACGAATCATCCGCTGTATCGTCTCAGCTTTGGAATGATCAATATCGATCCCTCGGCTATGCGCCAAGAACCCAAGGAATTTCCCGAAGGCACACTTCATGGGGTACATCTTTAATTTGTAGCGAGAACATCTTTCGAACACCGTCCTAAGCACCTCCTTGTGGCTTTTAAGCTCTTTTGACCTCACTACCAGATCATTGACGTAATCCTCCACCTCTTTGTGAATCATGTCATGATATATAGCGATCATGGCTCCTTGGTAAGTAGCTCCAGCGTTTTTGAGACTGCAAGGCATAAGTGAAAATTACCCAAGGGTGTGTGGAATGCTGTTTTCTCCGCGTCTTTGGTTGCCATCCTGATCTGGTTATAGCCGTTATAACCATCCGTTAAAGAAAACATCTCGTTCCTTGCCATGGAATCGATTAGAACATCCATGTTTGGTAAAGGAAACTCATCCTTCGGACATGCTTTGTTCAAATCTCTAAAGTCTATACAACAACGTATTTGCCCATTCTTCTTTTTGACTGGGACAATGTTGGCCAACCACGTCGAGTGTTGTATAAGCTTTATGAATCCCGCATTCAACAGCTTCTGTACTTCAGTGGCACCTGTTTGACTGGCTTGACATCAAGATCGACATTCAACTTGTGCACCACCAAGTTAGGGTCCAATCCAGGAATTTTCAAATATTCCCAAGCGAAAACATCTTTGCACTCGTGTAAAAGCACCAGCAATTCTGCCTTTTGATCCATCTTGAAGTGCTTCACTAAAAATGATAGTCTTGGTTCTACTTTCTTTGCTAGCGAGATTTACTTCGTCCATTTCTTAAGCCACATATTTTGATCCATCTTGAAGTGCTTATGGGGTTTCAACGGGATTCTCCCAGAGTTCTTCTATGGGGAAGCAAGTCGAGGTGGTAAGGGTTATTTCAGGCTTTGGAGTCATTACGGAGGATGCTCCGCTAGACTCCACACACGTCATAAGCGATAGAAGAAACTCTCATCCTCCCTTTGGACTCTAATATATTTTGTTTCTTGATCAGCTTCATTCTCCTACTTATTCCTTCTCTTGCGAGATGACTCTCCCTTTTCATTCCTTGTTGACAGGTCTTCCAATTTAAGGAGGGACTTGCCTTTGACTGGTGCCACTTGAGTCTCTCCATCGGCAGCCATTTCGTTAAAGAAGACAACTTTGGCATAATGAATTTCATTCCTATCAAAAGGATCAGCAGTAGCTTTACTTTGATCTTCTTCCCGTGCCATCTTGCCTTTAGGAATTGATGATAATTAGAGGGGACACCCTTGTATTGATGTAGCCAAGGTCGTCCCAAGAGCACATGGTAGGAAACTGTAGTGACCCTGCCTTGAATCACAACTGAGTGATTAAATCCTATTTAATCATCTCAATAAACCATAGGATTTAATTATAAAGGAATTAGCTAATAAGGACTATTTTTCAATTAAGGTAAATGTTGGGGAAACTTATGAGATTTTATGGATTTCAAGAGAATTGGGCTTGGGCCACAAAGTATGAGATGGGCCAAACCATGGACTAGTCGTTTGGCCCATGTTGTAGAGGTAAGGCTATTTTAGTCTTTACAATTTTTTATGAATTCAGCAGATTCAGTAGAGGGAAAGTTTCCCACTAACGATCCCAACCCTTCCAAATAGGAACGTGGGTGTTAGGAAACTCCCCACCTTGGCTTACACGATCAAAGGAAAGGGAGGGAAGGAGAAATTCTAGTTTTGATGAAGAAGAGAAGAGAAAGAAGCAGAAAAGGACAAAGAAGAAGAGAGGAGAAGGAAAAGAGGCTAAGGAGAAAGCTTACTGCATCATCCATTGCTTGAAAATCTGCAAAAACTTGAGGTTGGGATTTCCATAGTTTCTACGGTAGTTACATTCATAGGAATATGATCAAATTCTTAGGATAAGCATCTAGATTCTTTGTTTTGTATGAAAATATATGATTGAACCATGTTTAGATTGATATATGTGTTTGTGATGATAACCTGAATATATGGGTTTGGATCATGTGAATTATGCTAGATCTAACATGTGAATCCCTGTTTAGATGTTAGGTTTTTGTATAACATATTAATGAGAATGAATGGTAGTATAAACCTTGATTTTGTGTGAGAAAAGTATGTTTTTAGGTTTGTGCGAAGTTGGGCAAGAAGCCCCAGTTTTTTAGTATTTTTCTGGGAAAATGAACCTCGGCAAGTACCTGGGTCCGACAGAGCCTACCCGCCGAGCCCCCATTTTTGCTGGCCATTCAGGCGAGCTCGGGGAGGAACTGAACTCAGCAGCCGAGAAGCTCGGCTGGACCCTCGGTCCGACTGAGCTTGCGATCGAACCCTTTTGAGTCCCAATTTTTGGGGATATTGAGGTTTTAAGGTTTGTATGATGTGTGTGGTGTTGGTTTGTGGGAATTATGTGTGTGTGAAATTTTGTGCAACAAAAGGTACTAATTACCCCAGTTTATTGTGTGTTGTGACCATGTATGGTGTGTTATGTTGTATGATGAGGTTTCTAGAGAGTTATAACATGAGATAAGTTGTATGGTATGATGTGTGAGTGAATGATAACCAAAACAAGAAAGTTTGTTGGTGTATCATATGTGGGTCCTATATAAGCCCTGTGAACTGTGATGTGTTTGTGAGTGATGCTAGATGCATTCACAAGTAATAAATGTTTAAAGAGTGACTCTAGATGAGTTCACTGTGTGACTGTGTGGATGGTGGATTTCTACCTTGGGTATTATCCCCTGAAAGAAATGGTGAGACGGTGACATTTTCTACATTGGGTATTATCCTCTAAAAGAAATGGAAAGATGGTGGATTTCTATCTTGGGTATTATCCTCTGAAAGAAAAGGATAATGAGATTTCAGTACACTTTAGATAAGAGGAATCTGATGTGGTTGTTTAAGCACATTCTTGGACAGTGATCCCTAGAGGAGATATGGGTATGATTCTATGGTTAGGCTTGGCCTAACACCCCTTTTGAATTATTTCATTATTTCATCTCATCATAAGCATTTGCATCATAACTTCATATTGTGTTGCATTCTTGATTATGAGTTTCATTTCATCATGGTGTGCTAATGTTATGTTCATTTGCATGAATTGCATAACTGTGTGTGATGAATGGTTGCTAGTTGAGTTGTGGTGTGATATATGACTGTTGATTGATTTGGGGTGTGATATTTGGTTTGTTGATTGATTGTTGTGTGTAAATTGAATATTAAATGATAAGGAGGAATGCCACAGTATAGAAGGTACCATGAGCTTTGATAGTCTTGTGAGATGATGTGTGTCATGACAAAGTTCATGAGGTTGTTGGTGTTTGAACAAGTTGTGCATGTTTATAGTTGTAGTGGTATATAAGTGAGTACAATGACATGATAATGAGGTGAATTATGACTTGTGGATACCATGTTTTGGTTGTGATGGTAAGTGAATGAGTATAATGACATGATAGTAATGGGATTGATAATGAGTGAATATCATGTTATTGATTTCATAACTGCGATGATAACATGACTAAGGTTATAAATGTTGGTATGACTTGCATGAATTAATATGATTTATTATGTGACTATGAAGGTAGTTGCTGTAGTTGGTTTGGATTTTTCCTATTGAGCCTCCAAGCTCACCCCTATGTTGAAACATTGTGAACCTCTAGACTATAGGTGGTCTTGGAAGGGAGATTCTTAACTGGATGGGATTCGAGACTTATGAACTTGCTACTTTAAACTATGGATTTAATTATTTATGTTTTGACCCCTTGTGGGCATGGATGATGTAATCTTTTGATTATGGTTAGATTTTTTATTAGTTGGATCTAGTTAAAGGTTTTAATTTAATGAGAGTTCCGTTGATTATAGTTATACTCTGTTGGACCATGAGTTAATTTGGTTGGTTTGGCCGCATCCTTGTGTTGGATCCGAAGATCATCTAGATGTAATATTTTTAATGTAAATTAAGTAAGTGGTTGGTGGTTGAACAATTATCATAGGGATTAGAAACTTGGGTTTTATTTTCCTTATGTATTGATTTAGTTGTTTCATAAACTTGTATGAAACTTAATCCATGCCGTGAATTCTGTTATTGTATTAGTCTTGATGTATAGTAAGTTGGGAGTTCTCAATGTTTCAAGTGGGAGTTATATGTAATAAATTTGAAGATATAAACCTGCACTTTCTGACATTCAAATCTGATTCATATATTCAACAAATCCGATATTAAATCTGGTGTATTTTTCTATGATTAATGGTTGCTTTATATGCACTAATCGATATGTATAAATTTGTATTTTTCTGTTACTAATGGTTGATTTATATGGGATGAATCTAAAACACAACCATGTACTTTCTAGTATTTAATACTTCAATTAGATCCAATAAAGTAGAAATAAAGCATGTATTATTCTGTGTGTTAATTATACACAATAAATCTTGGATTTCCTTAGGTCTTTTAGGCACTAATTCTCATGGTAACCATGTGATCATGATTTGGAAACTTTTCACGCATCAGGGTTAATGTTCTTTACCTTCAGAAAATTCCCAGAACATGGCACTGTCGGCAGGCATCGGTCCACCAATCGGTCCACCGACAAAATGATATTTTTAGACCAATTTTGCTATTCGGCAGGCATCAATCTACCGACTGCCGAACAGTTGATAAATACACAGAGGATTCGGTATGGTTCAGTCCACCAACCACTCCACTGACAGAGACTAGTTTCTAGGTTTAATTGGCTATTCGGCAGGGTTCGGTCCACTGACGAACCTATACATTGCACAATAAAGTGGATTTTTGCGGATTCCTTAGGTGGACGATGAAGGGCTTCGGCCATTGGTTGTGATTGAGTTTCGGAAGCTAGTTTTGACCTGAAGGCATCTAGCCTACCTGCAGGGAGTCAAACTTAGAGTTCCAAAGTTGTTGTTGTGACCATCATCCCACCTTAGGTCTGATGTGACTTGATATGGAGATTACTTGATTACATGATTTTGTGATTGTTTGTGGTGTGATATGATGGGATGCTTATGATGATTTCCAGCAGATTGCGCGTGGATAGTTTCTGATGGGAAATATCATAGGGATCCAAAGTTGATAGACATATACCGAGTATGGTAGTTATATTGTTGTCACCTGTGGAAAGGAGACTTGTGATGATACCCGACGGATTATTCGTGTGTATGAACGCACGGGCAGCTTTCGAAGGGTGTTATCACAGAAAATCCTATTATTACATTGAAATGATGCTTGTGATAGTATCCCAAGGATTATTCGCGTGTATGGGCGCACGGGTAGTTTTCAAAGGATATTATCACTAATAATTCTACTGATTGATTGATGACTTGTCCAGGGAAACCGGGCAACTGTGGATTGATTATGGATTTGTTGTGGTATGGATAAACTGTTATAGGGTGATAATTCCCTAAATAGTTATGGATAAACTGTCGTTAGGTGGTGATTCCCTAAATAGTTATGGATGATCGTCCTTGGGCATTAGATTCCCAGAAAAGGTTATGGGTAGCCGCCCTTGGGTGTTGATTCCCAGAAAGGTTATAAACAACTACGAGAATTGAGCTCGGGTAGGTTGAAAGTCCTACGAAACCACGCTATACAAGTGGGAGTTGAGATTGAGATTGTGACCGTGGTTATGATGTGATTGGCATATGCTAGCAGCACCAAGTATGTGATACATGGCGCCGGCTAATCACTGGCTAGGAACTCGCATTAGACTTGTATGCATGACTATGAATATACATTAGTCTTGCATGCATACTTTGTGTGTTGCATCATATTGTCTTGAGCATCTTTGAGCATTGCATCTTGCATGACACTAATATTTGTTTTATTTACTGCTTCTTAATATGTCTTTTAATTGTATTAGTGTATGGTTGAATTGAATAACATGAACTGCTGAAGATGATATTGTTGCTTGTTTGACTAACGGTATGGTACGAGGATGGGTGACATAATTGGGTTTATTGGGCATTCCATGCTCACGCAATGTTTCATGTTGCATGTTAAGGTGGCATGAAAGATGGACGTGGGCTCAGATGACCTTCATATTTACTTCTGTATTTTGCTTATTTTTATTAGAAATCATGTATTAGGATTCGGATATGTTTTTGTTGTATTTGGAACATTATTGTTTTAAGCACCTTTTGGGGCTCTTCTGAAGCCGTGTGATGTAAATTGATTATGATAATTGCTTCCGCACTTTGATTATTGTATTAGCATTAGAAATGTTCTGTTGTGGTTGATTGTAGTTGTTGATCTGTGGTCCATGTGTGGATCCCGAAGGTCAAACCTCGTGATTCGTGCCACTCTACCTAGGAATTCGGGCATCAGGATCCGGGGCGTGACACAAAACACTCCCGAAGGACGATGAGGCCACAAATGCAGTGGTGGAAGGTACGCTTACTATCTTTCATTCTCCTGCCAATGTATTGTTTCACTCGGGTGCCACACACTCATTCATTTCAGCACAGTTTATGCATGCCTTAGGTCTTAGATCATCTGTCATGAATGAACCTTTACTTATTGCAAGCCTAGTTGGGGGAATAGTCACATTTGACTATATATGTCGGGATTATTTAGTGAGGGTAGGAGATCTCAACCTGGAAGCTGAGTTGGTAGTGCTAACCATGTTAGGATTTGATATCATCCTAGGCATGGATTGACTAACTGCTTATCATACTAAGGTGGACTGTTTTGAGAAATTAGTCACCTTTGAAACTCCTGAAGAGAAGAGCATAAGGATTTTGGGAAACCAAAAGGATGCCTATCAGGCTGAATACTTAGGCTTGTTGGAAGAGAATAAGAGGTGTCCATTGAAGAGATTCCTGTAGTCCAAGATTTCGCCAAGGTATTTCAAGAGATACCGGGACTACCGCCTTTAAGGGAGGTAGAGTTCTGCATCGAGTTGGTGCTGAGCATTGCTCAAATTTCATTAGCCACCTACCGTATGGCATCAATGGAATTGCGAGAGCTCAAGGAACAACTGGAAAAATTGATGAGAATGGGATTCATTAGGACAAGTGTCTCGTCGTAGGGAGCACCGATCATATTTGTTAAAAAGAAGGATGGGTCTATGCAGTTGAGTATTGATTACGACAACTGAATAGAGTCACTATCAAGAACAAATATCCCTTGTCTAGAATAGATGATCTCTTTGATCAATTGAGATGGGCCCAATACTTTTCCAAGATTGACTTAAGGTTAGGATATCAGCAACTAAGGATAACATAATGTGACATACAAAAGACAACATTCAGGACCAGATATGGACACTATGAATTCATAGTGATGCTGGTTGGCTTAACTAATGCTCATACTGCTTTCATGGACATGATGCACAAAGTGTTCAAGCCATATTTGGATCAATTTGTGGTGATTTTCGTTGATGATATATTGATATACTCTAAGACACGGGAAGAACGCGAGGAGCATCTGAGTATGGCATTGATGATGCTCTTAGAACACCAAGAGTATGCCAAATTCAACAAATGCGACTTCTGGAAGGATGAACTCAAGTTTTTGGGACATGTAGTATCCTAATCGGGAATTTCAGTTTTTCCTGCCAAGGTAGAAGCTGTGTTGAGTTGGGAGAGGCCTAAGAATGCAGCTGAAATCCGAATTTTATTGGGATTGACCGAATATTACAAGAGATTCATTAAGGGATTCTCCAAGATTAATGCTCTTTTGACCAATTTGACAAAGAATGAAGTCAAATTCAGTTGGGACGACAAATGTGAGGCGGCATTTAAGGAATTAAAGAAGAAACTAACTTCAGTGCCAGTGCTAGTGATCCCGGTCAGCGAGAATAAGCTATCGGTATATACAGATGCTTCATTAATGGGTTTAGGATGTGTCCTTATGTAGGAAGGGCAAGTGGTGGCATACATATCCAGACAACTCAAAGTCCATGAGCACAACTACCCTACTCACAACTTGGATTTAGCCGCTGTAGTATTCTCACTAAAGCTGTGGAAACATTACTTGTATGGAGAAGACTTTGAACTCTTCACCGACCATAAGAGTTTGAAGTATTTGTTCACTCAGAAGGAGTTGAACTTGAGACAACGAATGTGGATGGAGTTAGTCCATGACTATGTGACTACGCTTCAATACCATCCGGGGAAAGCAAATGTGGTTGCAGATGCTTTAAGTAGAAAACCAAGGAGCACACTATCGTGTTTGATAAGACAGGAACAGAGTTGAATGAAAGCATTTAGTGCTTTGAATATCAAAATCAATGGGGAAAGGAATGATGGATTACTATTCAGCATAGTGGCTAAACCGTCCTTGTTGGACAGAATTGCTGAAGGACAGAAGTCAGATCAGAATCAACAATTATTGGCAGCAGATGAGAAAAAACTGGACTGGTCGGTACAAACTGATGGAGTGATTAGATTCAAGGGTAGACTTTGCGTTCCTAGTGATGAATCGGTTTAGAACGAAATTTCGGAAGAGGCACACAAGTCCAGGTATTCTATTCGTCCGGGGGGTATTAAGATGTACCGTGACTTAAGTCGAATATATTGGTGGTCTGGGATGAAAAAAGACAGATAAGTTTGTAGCTAGATGCCTTGCGTGCTAGTAGATTAAGGCAGAAGACATGAAGATGGACAGATCGCTACATCCATTGCATATCTCGGAATGGAAATGGGAGCATGTGACTATGGACTTCGTTGTAGGATTTCCCAAGTCCAAAATGGGAAGTGACTCAATCTGGGTGATTGTAGACAGGTTGACCAAGTCGGCTCACTTCTTACCAGTACGGATTACAACTTCTAGAGAAATGGCACGGCTGTATGTCAAGGAGGTTCTAAGATCACACAGGGTGCCAGCTAGCATTGTTTCTGAAAGAGACACTAGATTTACGTTTAAATTTTGGGTGAGTTTACAGAAGGCATTGAGCACACAACTGGATTTCAGTACTGCCTTCCACCCACAGATGGATGGACAAACTAGAAGGGTTAATTAGATACTCGAAGATAGGCTTAGAGCTTGTGTACTGGATTTCAAGGGGAGTTGGAGTGATCACCTTCCTTTTGCAAAATTTTCTTACAATAATAACTATCAATCGAGTATCGGCATGGCACCGTTTGATGCACTATACAGAAGGCCATGTAGGTCACCTGTGTGGTGGACATACGTGAGAGAGAGAGAGAGTAGCATACTTGGGCCATAAGTGAAAATAATTATAGCACGACTATTAGTAGCTCAGAGTCATCAAAAGAGCTATACAGATCGTAGAAGACGAGAGTTGGAGTTTGAAATTGGCAACCACGTGTTTTTAAAGGTTTCACCGATGAAAGGAGTGATGATGTTTGGTAACAAAGGAAAACTCGCACCTCGATTTGTCGGGCCATTCGAGATATTGGAACGCTTGGGAGAGGTTGCCTACTGATAAGTCATGAATTAGTACATATTAAGCCCTTAATCACATGACTTATCTGGCATTTTCTTATATTAAACTCTTCACTATATGTAGAATTTGCCAATTCTCTTTTACCATTGCATTATATTTTAAATGTCTCATTTACACCTAATTTATTGATGTAGAGATAATTTTGGAGATAAACTCTGGTCGAGAGAATTTAGACCAAGATCGGGTCAGATCAAGTTCAAAAAGAATAAAATCAGAAAAAACCCGACCCGACCAAGACCAACCTGCCCAAACCCAACCAAGATCAGCCGACCCAAAAGGCCGCCGACCAGGCCCGGTTCAACCCAACTCGTCATTTTCAAGGTCTGAATTGTTTTCAAACTGTTATTTTTTTTACTCTTTCTTCAAAGAAGAATGAATTGACTGAGGAAGGAAAGAGAAGAACGACTGGAGGAAGGAAGAATCGAAATTGGAAAGCAAAGGGCCAAATTAGCAAGGGGAGAGGAAGATGGAGAATTTAGTAAGACAAATTCTCCTTGGCAGCATCGTAGGAAAGAATCAAGTTCGAATTGGCATGGGTTGCTGATCGTGTGTTTGAAGCAAGGAAACCAGAACTAGTTAGGAAGGCAAAGAACGAAAGTGGAAGGAGCTGCTTTTTGACGTGAAGAAGAAACCAAGACCGGAACTAGAAGCTGCTATTCATACGTGAAAGAGGAAAACGTTAATTTTAGTTGGCAGTCTTTGGTTCATAGAGTTCTATAATTAGGGAGAAACACGAGTTCCCCAATCATCCTTTTTTCTTCTTAATTTTCTACACATTTTTCTCTATTTTCTTCTTCTTCCATGGAAGCTTAATTCTTTGCAAAGGCTAGAGGTCAAGTCCCTTGTAATTGGTATGATTATTTATTGTAATTATTCTTGATTTTATTAGAGTTATGTTTGATTCCTCATCTATTATGATCCCTTGTGATGTATGAGCTCTTCCATGCTTTTTATGAGTTCAATCATGTTTTTCTCATTATTAGGCGGAGTTTCTCATGGTTTCTAATAGGAATCTAGAATTAAATTGAATGAGTTTTTCTAAAAGTTTTCTAGTCATGTCGTTAACTATAGTTACGAGATGTTCCTGAATTATTTTAGTTCAACCGAATCAAAGGTCTTCATAGCAATTAAGCATATAATATTTTATCGGAGTTACAATGAATTTCATACGGGTTCAAGGAACTGCCCCGATGCCTGAGCATTCTCATAATTAATTTTAATTCTTTTTTTAGTATTGATCCTTTAATTATTCCTTTTAGAAAATTACTAGTAATTTTTCCATAATTAGATTTGTTCTTTAACCCACTTTTGTCTTGAATAACTGTGCTCTCTGTGGTTAGACCTCGGACTGACCGAGTATTATATTTCTTTGAACTTTTGCACTTAGGAGTGAGCAAGAAAATTTTGGCGCTGTTATCGGGGAGCTGCGGCATATTTAGAGGCAATTACTCTCTTTTTTTTGGAACAAGCATAACCGGTGGAATTCGCTCTATTGGTAACTCCGTTCAATTCCCCCTCCATTCTATTTTTATTTTTATTTGATTTGCAATTGTTGATGCATGAGCGTTTGGATCAGTAACGAAAAAGGCAGATTATAGATATTTAAGACTTATTGTGGTAACATTTTTGATACACTTGCACCTCACACACATTGTCCATAATGGGTGTTGAAGTACTAACTAATCCTGATGAAAATAGGAGAACTATGTACGATTTGTTACACCCTACCCAGAGTTTCATCCCTTCTTGCATCATGTTTCCACCTAATGCACCTCATGTAGAGCTTAAGCAAGGGATTTTGGCTATACTTCCTGACTTTAGGGGTTTGGATAATGAGAACGAACCCCTATGTACATGTTAGAGCCTTTGAGGAAGCCATTAGTAATTTCTATGCACAAAATGTAATAGAAACTGCAAAGTTGAGATTTTTCCCATTTTCTCTTAAAGACATGGCTAAAGCATTGTTGTATACCTTGAAACCTAGGTCTATAGGTAATTAGGGTGAGATGGGTCGTGAGTTTTATAAAAAAAAAATATTTCCCTCCCCATACAGTCTAAGAAGTGAAAAGGTGGATATCTATTTTTGTCTAAGGAGAAAATGAGACCTTATTCCAAGCTTGAGAAAGGTATAAGAACCTCTTTAATTTCTGTCCAACTCATGGATATGAAAATTGGAGGTTGGTCAGTTATGTTTATGAAGGACTTACACCTAGGGACAGACAATTCATCCAATTCTCTTGTGGAGGGGGGTTCTTACAGAAAAAACCCTAAGATGCCATAGACTATTTTGATGAAATTGCTGAAAACTCTAACTCGTGGACTGGACCTAGCCCTATGGACTCTACAGACCGAACTAGGACCAACACTACCACATCTGGTGGAAGTGTCTTCAAGTTGAGGGAAGAAGACAACATAAGTGCCAAAATTAGTCTTTTGATTAAGGAAATAGAGGCACTCAAGATGGGGAACAAAAAGTGTTAGTGTTGTTTTTAGAGAGTAACCAATGGAAGCATGTAAAATCTGCCTTGAGATAGACCATGCCACAAATAATTGCACATCACTTTCACAATTTTTAAATGTGCCGGAAGAGCAAGTATTGGCATTTAATTAATACCGGCCACATAATTCAGCATATTCGAACACTTACATCACAAATATGAAGAGCCACCCATATTTGAGTTATAAGAGTTGCAATGTGCAGAATCCCCCTCCTCAAAGGAATAATTATCCATCATCATCATCTAGACCTCCTTGGATGGTGGGCTTGGCACTTTCATGCAAAAACAGAGTGAACAAAACCAGAAGTTTGAGTCTGTGTTCACTAGGATAGAAGAGGAAATTAGAGAGATCAAGAACCACTTAGCTAGGCTTACTAATGCTTTGAGTGGACCAGAGAAAGGGAAACTACCTTCCCAAACATAACCCAATCCCAATATTTAAAATCTGAAAATGGGTCCCAATGAAAAGCATGGAGAAGTTAAAGTTGTTACCACTTTGATGAGTATTAAGGAAATTGAAAAAGTTGCTCCTACAGCAATTGAGAAACCTAAGGAGACCTTAGTTGAGAAAGAGAAAGAAAAAGATGAGGGTGAGTCATCTAAGGCTGAGGAGAAAGAGAAATGTCCCTTCCCCACACCATTCCCATAAAACCTAAAGTTACCTAAGAATCTGGATGTCACAAGAAAAATCTTAGAACATTTGCATCAGGTTAAGATTAACTTACCTTTATTGCATATCATTAAACAGATGTCTACCTATGCCAAGGTAATCAAGGACTTGTGTACTGTGAAGAGAAAACATCACTTGAAGAAGAATACATTCCTAGCGGAACAGGTAAGTGCAATCATCCAACATAAGGTCCCACAAAAGGACAAGGATCCGGGTTGTCCTACGATCTCTTGTACCATTGGAGATTACACGATTGAGCATACATTGCTTGATTTTGGGGCTAGAGTTAACTTACTCCCCTTTATTGTGTATCAACAATTGGGGCTTGGTGAATTGAGATCCACGACAGTAACTTTACAGCTAGCTGATCGATCAGCAAAGACACCAAAGGGAGTAGTTGAGGATGTACTGGTAAAAATTGAAAATTTTTATTATCCTATTGATTTCATTATTTTGGATACTGAGCCTGTCTTACATCCTGGTGCTAATATTCCTATAATTTTTATTAGACTATTCCTTGCTACAGCTAATGCCTTAATTAATTGTAGGTACGGGATGATGAAGATCACTTTTGGCTCCATGACTGTCGAGCTCAATATCTTCAATATGATGAAGCAACAATGGGAGGATGAGGAGTGCGAATATGTGAACATAATCGAGACAGTGGTTCAAGAAGTTTGATAAAAAATGTTTTTCTGGTCCCTTAGAAACTCTTCTTATTACTAGTACCGATTCACATGATTTAGAACATAATTCTGAAATATACTCCTTGTTGGATTCTTCATAGGTGTTGGGAGATGAACAAGTGATGGCAGCCAATGAATGATGGAAATCTCGCTTTGAGGAGTTTCCAAAAAGTGAAAAGAAGCTCGCACCCTCATACGAAGAAACACCAAACTTAGAACTTAAACCGCTGCCACGTGGTTTTAAGTATGCGTTTCTAGGCCCAGGTGAGACATTTCCTGTAGTTATTTCTAATGCACTGGATGAAGAACAAGAAGGTATGTTATTAAATGTTTTGAGAGACCACAGATCAACCATAGGTTGGAACATAGCTGACATCAAGGGCATCAGCCCATTGATTTGCACACACAAAATATACCTAGAGGATAATTGAAAGACTTCTAGAGAACCCTAACGTAGGCTTAACCCTACAATGAAAGAAGTTGTCAAAAATAAGGTGACAAAGTTGTTAGATGCGGGTATCATATACCCCATTTTTGACAGTAAATGGGTTAGCCCAACTCAGGTGGTTCCTAAGAAGTCTGGAATTTCTGTAGTCAAAAATGCTGAAAATGAGATGATCCCAACCCGTTTAGTTACCGGTTGGAGGATGTGTATAGATTATAGGAAGCTTAATGCTGCAACTAGAAAAGACCACTTTCTGCTACCATTCATTAACCAAATATTAGAGAGGGTAGCTAGTCATGCCTATTATTGCTTCCTAGATAGCTATTCAAGCTATTACTAGATAGAGATTGCCTTCGAAGATCAAGGAAAAACCACTTTCACATGCCCCTTTGGTACCTTCGCATTCCGAAGAATGCCATTTGGGTTATGTAATGCACCAGTCACTTTCCAAAAATGCATGGTTAGCATTTTTAGTGATATGGTTGAGAAATTTATGAAAGTTTTCATGGATGACCTATCTGTCTTTGGTGATTCTTTTATTGAATGTCTTGAAAATTTGAAGCTGGGTTTAGCCCGTTGTGAAGAAAAAGGCTTAGTCCTTTGAGAGAAGTGTCATTTTATGGTTACTTATAAAATTGTTCTTGGACATATAGTGTCTTCTAAAAGTATAGAGGTAGATAATGCTAAAGTTGACTTAATTCTTAATCTACCCACCTGTCACGACCCAAACCAGAAATTCCCAATTTTGAGATTTTCAAGTTTATATCGTAACTCGCACCCCATATCTCTATGGGAGTGGCAAACAGTAATCAAAACATAAGCGGAAGCCAGAATGAGTAATCCTTCAATGCAAGGTATTTACTCATACCCAACATAATGAGAAAACAAATAATATATATACGATATGATAATATCTCTGATGTGATCAAATATGCATCTGTGCATAAGGTGATAAAGTGTAAATCAACAGATATCACACAAAGTGCTATTCTCTCCCAACCTCATAAGGTATTCAATCCAGGGTCCACATCATAATATCTGCATGCCTAGATCTATATGGAAATTAGGCCACATATTTCATACACAAGGCTCTCACACTAATATGAACAAAGATATGCAATGCAAATGAAATAGAAACGTTGTATGGCAATGTGAAATATAGTAAGCCCCCACGTAATCCCAATCTCTATCCGGGGTGTTGCAGCAACCTGAATGCACCCTAGGATGTTCCAGCAACCTGAAATCATCCCTCGTCGTAACGGTATAAAGGATAGGATTATTCTATGTGTACAACATAATTTTATGGGCTTTCAACCACGGAGTCACAATCGCTCCACCTTATTTTTGATCACATGCCAACGGCCAAGATGTCCACCCACGTGCGGATCCCTCAAGGAGTCATACATATTCACAATCCAACAAAAGGGTATTATGGCCTCACTATCTCCCAAGCTTACACCAACGTGCGGATCCTTTGGATAGTTCACCATCTTCCAAGCTTACACCAACGTGCAGATCCCTCAGGGAGCCATACATATTCAAAATCCAACAAAAGGGTACTATGGCCTCACTATCTCCCAAGCTTACATCAACATGCAGATCCTTAGGATAGTTCACCATCTTCCAAGCTTACACCGACGTGCGGATCCTTGGGTAACCATCACACCTGAAGTCTGTAGAGGCCTATCCTATGTGGGTTTCTCTCTCAGCTTGGGTATACCAAACAGGGTCCTCTCATAGGACAATAATAGTAATCAAGTCAATATCTCATGTGTTAGTCTAAACCCAAGGTATCAAATGGGGTATTAGACTAGGCTATCACAACCGGAAAGTCCATATGCAATTCCTTTAAATTAATGCAACACACAATGCATCATAGACATATATTCAATTCATCAAGCACATGGGCACAGTCCCATGATTCTACTCTACAAGGCATGACAGTATACAAAGTGCATACTAATCATAAGTAATGATTATCTAGAATAAACTATAAAATGAAAACGAGACAATCGGGGTACGAGCAACTAACCGAGAGTAGCACACCCACGAAGCAAGTCTAAGGGGAAGGATTAATAAGTAATACTAATACATACATACACTTAGACATGTCATCACACTCTAAATATACGAAATCATCCAATCATAAGAGAATACATTATAATCAGAGTTAACAGAAAGCGTGCATAAAAAATAAGACAATACACGCGTCAACCATCACATGGCGACACACTGAGGTCAAGGTTTGTGCCTATACTTGCATAAATAGGGAAAGGAACCAATGGATAGGTTTGGGGCTGTTTACACAAGTTTCCTAGGAAGCTCACATCATTAGGCTAACTAAAGATAGGCCAGACCTTAGGTGATGGTAACATTTGGTTAGGCAAGTCTACTAACTCCAAACGTGTGTTAGAACACTACGATAAGGGTATCACAGATGTCCAAGGTCAAAACCCAAACAGAGGAAGGGTATTGGGTCTCGACGAGGTCTTCGGCTAATCGAGAGGGGTTCGAAGAGGTGCTCGGTGCGTCGGCGACCATTCCAGTGAACTAGAAACAGTCTCTGAGATTCGGTGAGCAAACTCGGCTAACCGAGGAGGTCGCCAAAAGGTTCGGTGGTCTCTTCGGTGGACCGAGGAGGTCACCGAAACTCGGGCCAGGTCCATTCAGTGTACCAAGAGGGTCTCGACGGGGTCTTCGGCGAACCAAGGAGGTCACCGAAGGGTCTCGGCGGGGTAGTTCGACAAGCCGAGGAGGTTGCCGAAAGTCGAGTTCAGGTGATTCTGAAGGGGTTTTCTGGGCGAAATTTACCCAAAGCTTGCTAACCATCTAATGGGGCTTCAAAAAGGATTCTAGAACAATGGGTCATGGTCTAGATAGATATCCACTAAGTCTCCGTGAATCCAAAACCTAGAAAAATGGAATTTCAAAATTTGGGTCGCAGAGGTCGTCTATGAGGAACGAGTTCTCTAGGGCATGGGATTTGATCCCTAAATCATCAAATCAACATCCCAAACTCATGGGGGAAGGGAGAACACAACCACATACATTCTTACCCCACGCCCACAATGCAAAATAAAAATAAATACTCGAACATCGAAGGAATACTCAACTTGGAGTTTACTGGGTCGCATCCAAAGCTGCTCCACCAGCCGGGTCGCGTCCGAGGTCGATCCGTTTGCATCCGGGCATATGGGGTCTTCCTCCTTTTCTTCTATAGGACCTCCAAGAGAAGAGGAAGTTTAGAGGGAAGGAAATGAGAGAAAATAAGGGTTTAAGGGTTCTATTTATAGGCTGAGGGCAAACTTGTAATATTAAGATAGCCATAAGGGCAAAACCGGGTTTCTAATTCTATAATTTTGGACTAACCTCCTAATTAACTTTTGATTGTGAAATTAGGTTTAGGGTTAGAAATTGGGTCTACCAAGTTGTTAAAATTAATTATTATCTAACTAATTGATTTTATTTCTTATTTATCTGCTAAGTTCAGTTATCTGACCCGTATTACTTCCTAAGTCTATCTGGTTAACCTGATCAGTTTTAGGTGAATTAAAGATTTCTAAATATTTTATTAAAATTAAGGATCTTAATAATTTTAATCCTAATTTATTAATGACATTAAGTTACTAATCTATCAAATTACTATTTTACCCTTAAGTTTTCAAGTTATAGCTTTAGGATAAAAAATCAAGGTGTTACACCACCCCTAAGACTGTGAAAGATGTTGGATCCTTTTTAGGGCGTGCAGGATTCTATAGAAGGTTTATAAAGGATTTTAGCTCTATACCTAAACCCATTTGTATTCTCTTACTTAAAGAGCCCACTTTTGAATGGACAGAAGAGTGTGAAGTAGCCTTCAAAAAGCCAATTCATATGCTTACATCCGCTCCCATAATGCAAGCCCCGGATTGGTCTCTACCATTTGAGATCATGTATGATGCAAGTGATTATGCAGTAGGGGCAGTCCTAGGACAAAGAAAAGATAAAACCCCTCATGTTGTTTACTATACTAGTCGAACTCTAAATAGTGCACAAATGAACTACACCACCACAAAAAAAGAGTTGCTAGCAGTTGTAGTCGCCTTGGATAAATTTCGCTTGTATTTGATTGGTACTTCCATTACTATTTTTACAAATCATGCCGCCTTTAAATACCTTCTTTCCAAGGCGTGATTAATATGTTTGATTTTGCTTTTGCAGGAATTCAACAATGAGATCAAAGATAAGAAGGGAGTAGAGAACGTGGTAGCGGACCATTTATCCCGGCTTATACTCGAAGAGGATATAAAAGAAATGCCTATTTGGGATTACTTTCCAGATGAGCATCTTTTTGCTGTGATGGAGCTACCATGGTATGCACACATAGTGAAATTACCTTATTACAGGCTCCATCCCGGAATATTAGAGTGCACAAGATAGGCTCAAATGTTTTGTTGAGGTAAAGAATTACTATTGCGATGACCCTTATTTATTCAAATATTGTCCTGACCAAATTTTGAGAAGGTGTATCCCAGATAGTGAGACCCTTAGTGTTTTAAGATTCTGCCATTCAGAAGCTTGTGGTGACCATTTCTCTGTTAAGAAAACCGCTGCAAAAATATTGCAGTGTGGATTTTATTGGCCTACCATGTTTAAGGACACCTACAACTTCTGTAAAAGATGTCTAGAGTGCCAAAAGTTAGGGCGGATCACACGTAGGAACATGACGCCAGTGTCCCCTATCCTTGAGATAGAAGTCTTTGACTGTTGGGGGATTGACTTCATGGGAGCTTTTACCCAATCTTTTGGTCATCTACACATCCTATTGTCAGTAGATTATGGATCTAGATGGGTCGAAGCCATAGCATGCAAGGAGAATAACCATAGGACAGTTTTAAAATTCTTGAGAGAACACAATTTCTCTCGATTTGGAATGCCTAAGACCATAATTAGTGATAATGGGATGCATTTTTGTAACCGCCCTTTTGAGGCCCTTGTGAAAAGTATGAAGTGGTGCATCGGTTGTCCACCTCTTACCACTCCAAACTTGTGGGCAAGTTGATCTTGCTAATAGGGAAATTAAACAAATCCTTGACAAAACGGTTAGTCCCAACCATAAAGATTGGTCTCTACGACTAGTTGATGCATTGTGGGCCTACCGTACTGCTTATAAAGGACCTTTAGACATGTCTCTCTATCGCCTTGTCTATGATAAGCCTTGCCACTTACCGGTAGAAATGGAACACAGAGCTTATTGGGCTATAAAAGCCTTCAACCTTGACCTACAAGATGCCGGTCATTTGAGAAAGTTCCAATTGAGTGAACTAGAGGAGCTTAGGAATGAAGCTTACATGAGCACTCAGAATTATAAAGAAATGATGAAACTGTTTCATGATAAAAAGATTGTTTGGAAAACTTTTGAGGAAAATCAAACAGTTCTTCTTTATGATTCCAGGCTTCAAACCATTTCAGGGACATTAAGGATAAGATGGGATGGCCCCTACATAGTGAAAGAAGTGTTGGACCATGGGGATGTAGTAATTGAGGACCATAGGGATGGTCGTGTTTTAAAAGTGAATGTACAGCGGTTGAGACCATACGTAGGAGAAGTTGTACTGGAACAAGAGATTATGTCTCTTGAGCTCCCTATTTATGTGGATGCTAACTAGTCCTCATTATTCCTTGTCACTCATTGTATCATAGTTTATTACTTATTTTTGCTTTGTTTTTATTTTTGTTTTGTTTTCTTTTGGGATTTCTAACCAATCTGCAGGATATACTTTGGGGAACTCATCATTGCTTCAGGTGCTTTCTTTCCTTTTCCTTTTGGATTTCAATTTTGTGGCATATCCCTCAAATTCTTTTCACTCATATGCATATCTTGAACATTTAGGACAATGTCAAATTCAAGTTGGGGGTGATGTGACTAAGTCACAAGTTTTGGCAGCATGGGAACCCAAAAAATCTGGTGTTCATACCAATTGTGACCGCCGAAAACTTCGGTGGTCTTTACAGAATCCAAACTGAAGATCCGTAGCTTCGGTGTACTTCTCGGTTAGCCGAGAAGTCCACCAAGAAACTTCGGTGGACCCTTCAGTTAACCGAATTGGGGCTCGGTACACTTTACATAACCAAAATTGAAAGACCCTGAGATTCGGTAAACCCTTTAGTACACCGAAACTTTTTCGGTATACTTTACAGAAAGAAAAAAAAATGAGACTGAGTTTCGGTGAACCCCTCGGTTCACCGAAATGTATGCCGAAATTTTTGGTACACTTCTCGGCTGATCGAAAAGGCCACCGAAAATGCAGACTCAACCATACTCACCCAGCCTTTTGGAATTTGGAAAAGAAGTAAGAAGGAATGCCAAATGTTGTTGACCCTTAGTTATTTTAGGTAAAGAAGTGAGAAATTTTGAATTTCTTGAATTTTTTTTGGATTCAAATGATTAAATGTGTTATTCTTGAAAATTTTGTTAAACTTTAAACTTTGATTTATATTCTTTGGTAAGTTTAAAACACATGAACACGTGATCTTTTGACTAAGAAATCTAAATATTGCTCTATATTACTCATTCTTGGATAATGTGATTTCACTTGTTTCACTTTGAACTTTGCACAAGCACACTAACACATAGTTTGTAAGGTATGAAATGTGAAACCATTCATGGATGGTTTTGATGACTTAAGTTCTATTTGTTGACTTGTGGATGAATAACCTTGGCATGAGATTATGGTTTATTTTGGGTTATTACTATTAACAAAAAAGAAGAAGAGAATAAGTGCTTAATTATTGTTATTTTGAGCTTTTTGCTGAGTAACCGGGCCTCTTGCCTCAATAAGCAATGAGTGCTCGTGTCAAAACTCGATACATTGGTCCAACACTCGATACATGGGTCACTTAGAAAGCTTAAGGGAGCTAGACATTGCACAATCCATATATTTAAAGAAAAAATATATAATAAGGATTTCAATGAGTATTGTGCCTTGGTTGTTTCATCTAATAAGAATTCAACTAAATTTAGGGGTATTGAATCATTTATAATGGAATTATTTTGAAGCCCCATAATTGTGTGGTAGTTCACTTTACACCAAAGGCACTTGCGATGCTCCACTATCTAGTTACAAGTGATTAGACTCATTTTTTATTTCTTCAGATTGTGAACATAGAGTTTGTCTTTTTAAGCTTACCATTGAATGTTAACCATTGTTCTTTGTGATACTTTATTTTCCATGATAACCATTGTTTCAAAGTAACTTAATGTTTGTGGGTATCATCCTGGTAAACCCTCACGAGACTATAACTTGTCCACTAGGGACACCTAGGGGTTTAAAGACTTATTGCATATGCTAAATGCAATCGAGAATGCCAATGAAAGTGGTATAGTTAGAAATTTTTGTTTTGTTTGTTATTTCAGGTTTGCTAGGCACTAGCAAAAAGTAAGTTGGGGTGGTGTGATAAGTCATGAAATACCACATATTATACCCTTAATTGCATGACTTATCTGGTATTACCAGTGCTTTATATTCTAATTGTCTTAATTATGTTTAATTTATTATTGTAGAGACAATTTTGGAGACCAATCTTAAACAAGGGAAATCAGATCCAAATCAGTTCAGACCAGATCGGGTCGGATTAGTCGGGTCGGATCAAGCTTAAAAAGAACAATATCAGAAAGACAGAAGAATAAGGCCGAAGACCCGACCAAACGCTCCTACCAAACTCGCTGACCAAGTTCGGTTTAGCCCAACTTGTCATGAAGCTGCTGGGTGATATTTATGAGAGTCAAATCTGCGAAATTATGAAAAGCCTAACCAATCAGTATTTAAGGCATAATTCTGTCCTCCAAATTTGGTTGGACAAAAGGCTGGATGTTTTGGAAAGCCAATTTCAGGCACTACAATTGTCTCTCAAATGAGAATTACCAAATTCTCGTGTTTTGAAGGTCAAATTTAGCCCACAAGTTGACTACTGGAATTGTGACGGGAAAATTGGAAACCAAGAAAGAAGGAAGGATTTCAGCACCGAATAAGAATGAAGATGGGCAAGGTGGTGGTCGTTTTGGCATGTTTTTGAATTTGGAAACAAGGCAGCAACTAAAGCCTAATTAGCAACAAAACAAAGAGCCAAAACTGAATTTGGAAGAAGTTGTTGTTCAGGCAGCAACTCGAATTTGGAAAGAAGAGAAGCCAACCAGAATTAAAAGCAAGGCTGATCATGTGGCTTAGGCGAGTAGCTGAATTTTGGCATGGATTGGATGGTCCAAATCATTAGTTCTCATGGAGGCAGCTTTGGCTCATGGCATAAGCTTCTCATCATCCCATCTATCCCTTCTTCTTCTTAGTTCTTTCATAATCTTTTGTATTTTTCTTCTTCCATGGAAGCTTAATTCTCTACAAAGGCTAGGGGTGAAGTCGATTGTAATTGGTATGGATATTTATTGTAATTCTTTATTTTAATGAAATTATGTTTTGATTGTTCATCTATTTTGATTCCTTGTGATGTTTATTCATTCTTTTTGAGTTCAATCATGTTTTTCTCATCATTAAAAAGAATTTCTCATGGTTTCAATGGGAATCCAAAATTAAATTGAATGGGTTTTTCTAAAAGTTATTCTAGCCACATCGTTAACCATGGTTACGAAGTGTTCCTGAATTATTTTAGTTCAACCAAATCAAAGATCTTCATAGCAATCAAGCATATAATATTTCGATGTTACAATGAATTTCATATTGGTTCAAGGAACTGCCCCGATGCTTGAGCATCCTCACCATTAATGTTAATCCCTTTAATTCTTTTTTATTTATCCGTTAATTATTTCTTTTAATTACCAGTAATTTTTCACTATTATAATTGTTCTTAACACTCTTTTGTCTTGAATTCCGTGCTCTTTGTGGTTCGACCTCGGACTCACCGAGATTTATATTTCTTCGAACTACTGCACTTAGGAGTGAGCAAGCAATGAGCGTGCCATATAGGGTGACTCACCAACCTCTTGTCATGAACTACATGCCATGTCACGATTTTTAGTGGCAAACCAATAATTCTCCAATATGAGTTGGGATTGGTCCACCTAAGAGATTGGAGTGATTAATCCATGTTTCCCCCTTTAGCATTTTAACACCGTTAGACAATTCCAAACGGATTTCTAACTTCTGTTATCTTTCTCTCAATTACTATAAATAGTAGCTCCTTTCCCAAAAATGGGGCTTGAGAATTTTCCAAACAGATTAGACTCTGAGAACATGCTCTGACCTATGCTCATGAAATCCTTAGAACTTGAATTATGTCTGACTTGATCCCTATTTGGGTACGTAGGCAACTTGTTGCAGGTGCAGTCTAAAGCCACCATTAGACTAGGGACGATGGCAGAAGTATGGAAGATCGTTTAAACACCGGCTCTGATGAGAGATCATGAAGTTCTAACTTCGACCCACTATTTACCTTTGCCTGAACCGACCCGTTCCAAACGGTCATTTTGTTTTACTCTTTTAATTCTTATAAAGACAGGGTACAGTCGTTAGTTGATTTAGGCTTCTGTCGATCAGTAATTCAACCTTTGGTGACTCTTTCACAGAACAACCTTTACAATGGCTAAATAGCTTTACAACCACAAATAGGAAAACATAAAAAAAAGTGATCATCAAGAAACCATTAAAATGCGAAAAAGGTCTTTCTTTTTTTTTTTTCCTCTTTTTTGTAAGCGAGAAACTTCATTTTGTGAAAAAAGATGACCGAGAAATAAGTTTAGGAATAATTATAAGATTTTGCAAAGGTTATTCTTTTTACAGAAGTTAAGAATTTGGATTGTTCTCTTAGTTTAATCTAAAAGGGATGATAATTCATGGATGAATGGCCTTACAATTACCACAAGAAAAAGAAAACATAAAAAAATAATTATTAGATAACTCATTAAAGCAGGAAACATTCATTTTGTGATGACAAAAGGACCAAGATTAGGATTATTCTGTGGAATTACTGTAGGAGGATTGTTGCTGAACACTAACCACCCAGACTGAATATGCTCGCATGTTCTCTCAAGTGTCTCAGGGTCAAGGTAGTTAGATCAAATTCGGGCTTAAACCACTATGATACGATCGTTTTCGAGACGTTTGCTTGAATTGAGAATGGGGGAGCAGATCGAGAAGGCGTGGAAGGTAGGATGCGGCTACAACCTGATAAAGGGAGATGCTCAAGTTCGTATCGATGCTGCCTCAAGAGTTTCCTTCGAAATCTTCTTGTTAGATTTATGTATTAGGTTGACCTGGTTGGCCCACTCTGTTGGACCGACCCGGGTCTCCACTTAATGGCACGTCCATACTTGTTTAGAAGTGTGGAGAATCTCTCCCATGAGTCTCAATAGGAGTTGAGTTGAGCCTCCTATATCTAGGAGACTCCTCGCATAATGTTCCACACGTTTTTGAGAGACTGCAACCCTAGAGAATCTCTCTCTCTCTCTCTCTCTCTCTCTTTCTTTCTCTCTCTCTCTCTCTTCATCTCTACTTCCTCCTTTGAGATCTGGATTGCTGCTAGATTCCCATGCTATAATCTGGTCATATTTTGTGTGGAATATTATGTGTTGTTCTAGTAATCACATATTCCGACGTAGGCCTTTTTTGGTTTGATAGAGATATTCTGCTACATATCCGGGTTCATGTGAATTGAGGTACGTGATCCGATTCATTTACAACCTACATTGGTATTAGAGCCATCGTGATTCGTCTTTGTTGGATTTAGTTATGTCAAGAAACCTCATCCAAGAAGCAACCTAGTTAATGTTTTATAGAATAAACATTAAATACCATGCATGGTGGCATCAATGATCAATAGCGGATCATTTGTCCAACCATACATTAAGATCATCATTGTTTTCGGTGATTATCATTATGTTTTAACCAAGGTTTAAAGTCTCGGGATTTGTGACCGGACCGGTCTCGATTTGGACTAGCGATACCGGTCGGTTTGGATCTGGTACAAAAATGGATTGCCTAGTTTTTTATTTTATTTTATTTTTTTTTAAATTTGGATCAGCCGAACCGGTTGCCCAACTGAAGGTATGGACCGGTCCCAAACGATTCCGGTCTAGATTGTTCGATTTATAAATTAAAAAAAATATTGGATCGGTTTGACTGGTTGGACTAGTCACTAGATATCCAAAGCCTCACGATACAACTAATGTATTGTGGCTTGGGATCAGACTGGTCATAGCTGATCCCAATACTGACTGAGCAATACAGACTGGATCGGTCCGATCCCTGAAACCTTGGTTTTGACCTAAAAAATGTTCGGTTGAAGAGATTTAGAGTAGGTTTAAATGGGACTAAAATCAGATTTTCTAAAACCCATATTTGCAGGCTTTAGTTAGCCGAACTAGACTGCTCGGTTAACCGAGGTAGTTGTTCGGTGAAGCGAAGTGTAGTGACCCGTATCTTTAATTATAATTAATGTAATTTAATTATAATAAATGTTAATCTCTTATATAGGCTACAAATCTAATTTACTTAATGAGGGATGTAATTATAATTCTATCAACTATGGGGACCATTATGAAAAGATGAGAAGTGTTGAGGTACTTATGAAATTTATGATCTTTCAGGATATTAGGGCCTTGGATCAAATGAATGGAACTATTGGGCGGCTGAGTTTGGTCATGTGGCCCTTGAGAGTAAGGTTAGTTTATTATTTTCCTTGTTGAATTTCAATTACTATAATTGTTTTGGATAGAATGAGAGTTGGTTAATTCTCTCAACCTCTTTCCAAATTAGATAAGTGGAATCATGGGAAGGTTTCCATAACCTTTCTTTCCTTGCCTTTGGTGTATACGACTAAGAGAGAAAGAAGAAATGAGATTGGTTTTGCTGTAGAGAAAGATAAAAGGAAGAGAAAGGAATGCAAAGATGATATGACATATGATGTACTATGCTAATGTATGATGTTAAGTGCCCCTCACATGTAGCTTCACAATTAACAATCAGTTCGGGACATAAGTCACTAGGAACAGCCGGATGCCCTCTCTCCGTTATGGACGCTAACCCATGGTACGAAGGACACAATATGCTGATTTTATGAGCGTAACTACTCAAGTTTAGACAACAATATAGGATCTCGCAAGAAACCTACCCTTATTTAAATGAGACTCTCAACCCATGGGCATAGTCAACCAAACCGGAAACCTCGCAAGGAAAATCCGTATTTGCACCTCTCGGGCTCCCTTAACAGTCCACATAGACCAAGCTTGCATGCAATTATTAACTTAGGATTCTAATGATAGTTTCCTTCAGAAACTATCCATGCACCCATACATGCGGATAATCTGCTGAAAGTCATCATAAGCTTCCTAACCAGTGTATAAGTCAAACTAAAACAACATCAACAGTCCATGATTCTAATCAACAACACATGGAGTCACAACCCCAAGTCATGTTCTAGTCAGTAGGCTAGTCGGTGGTGTAAGGTGTGCTGTGGAACTCAAAGTTGGTTCCCCGCAGGTGGGTGCGAACCCTCTAACCATCCTTTGATTCCAAGAGACCATATCACATTCACATGGCACAAACCCCCAACCAAACTACCTAATTTTCCCAAAAAATACCCCTGTCGGCAGCACGGCTGGTGTGCCGGTGCCTACTGATGAACCACACTTTGTGATTTTTATCCCCTATTGGCAGCACGGCTGGTGTACCGTTGCCTACCGACGGGCCTTGCCACTGTGTATTTAATTCCATGTTTGTAGCACAGCCGTTGTGTCGATGCCTGCCGACGGGTTACGAACTAGAATGTCTGTAAATCTCCAAAATCATCATTTTTTATTACCAACTCAAACCAATTTTGAGCATGAAGTGTAATAACGACTAAACTCCAAAAACACATAAATCTGAACTTGCAAATCATCATTTAACATGAATTAAACTGATAATCATACAATCAATCTATTTTTATGAATCGGAGAGCACAAATAAGGATTCATGGTGTGATATGAACATTATACAGAAAACGGACTTGCTTCCAATGTCGAGTATTAGATTTGGAGCTTCTGCTTCTTCGTTCTTCCTCTTTTCCTTTTCCTCTTATCAATTGAAATGAACAGCTAGGGTTATGATCGTTCTAACCTCTTCTCTTCTCTTCTCTTCTCTTAACCTCACACAAACTTCCTATCTAATTTTTGGGGTTATGGAAGGTGAGTTAATGGGAATGGAACTTCCCTTCCATTCTCCAATTACCAACCCACGCACCACTCCACGATCCCACGCATGAAACCATGCGTTACAATTTGAATTTCAGTTTTGAAATTACAGTGACCCCTGATACAAACTAATTGCTCTAAGACCCTAAATCAGAGATTTTGTTTCAGAAACTCCTCAACATTTAATTAAGCTATTAAAACCATGCAATTTAAACACCAGAAAAATACTCATTAATTTTTATAAATTTTTAATCATTATTAATTAAATGGAATATTCTTTTAGTGGATTTAGGTCATTACACTTCTGATGATTTCTGGCAGATTATCCGTGTGTATGGGTGCGTGATAGTTTCTGATGGGGATTATTTTAACGGGCCAAAAATTTTGAAAATATAGAAAAGGGTATTTTGGTCATTTAATTAATGAACAAGGTTAAACTAGTAAAATTCACCAAGTTAAGAGTAGAACATTGTGTGAGTAAACCCCAAACTTAAAATTAAGTTGTCACACTTGAAGAGTTGGTTAAAATCACCAATAAAGTGAAAACCCATTTTTAACAAAACCAAACAGGTCCTTAACTTACTAAGTGACTATAAATAGAACCTTATGTCTCATAGAATCCTAATATCTGAAATTTGAGAGAGGGAGAGAGAGCTTGGAGCAAGAAAGAGAGCGATTCTTTATCATAGGCAAGGGAGAAAGCTTGGCGTACAAGAAATCGAAGGGAACGCGACCACGGAAGATTGAGCACAAGGAATCTGTGGCATCGACGAATACAAGGTGAGTGAATCTTCAATTTCTTGGGTATTTGGGCAAAAACCCAAATACCAATTTATGTAGAACCAATCAACATGCAAATGTGATAATAGTTAGCCATAATCATGTACAAATAAGTAGTATGTGTAGCTTGGATGTGTTAAGTCGGAAATTAGGAAACAAAACCTAAACTAGGGTTTGGAAATTCAATTTGGAGCAAGTGTATGTGTTGATTGATCAATAAATTAATTTGAATGTGTTTAAATATGCTTTGGAATGTTAATTGTATGATTTAAGAACCATTTGGAAGACTAGATGATCAAGGATTAGAATTTGGAGGGTTTGGGGAAACCCAGATTCGCAAATTGTTTCTGTCGGGGGGGTGCCGGTCCACTAGCAAGCCCATTGACAGTGACTTAACTGTTTAGTGTGAGACTGTCGGGGGACTCCACCGGTCCACCAGAAAGTTTCATTGGGGCCACCGACGAGGCTGCCGACGTAACCATCCACCAGTTGTTTTCAGCTTTCAGTGCTCTGTTTTTCAGCATTGGTCCTCAGGATTGCCTAGTTGAGGACTGCCTAGTTTTCTATCAACAGCTTATTTACCTGTAAATGTCCTCATATTTTTACTCTCCATACTTAAGATATTAAATTTAAATAAGGAAACACCCCCCTGTGATCCCCCCCAGGTCAGGCGGACCCTAGGTGATTGGGTTGATTTGCGTATATGGGACCAAACATTTATCATGCGCCTTGGATTAATTAAATAGAACCAAAGGCCCCATCATTGTGCTTCATCCTGGTTATACAGGGTCAAGTACTTCCATCATTGTGCTTCGGCCAGGTTATACAGGGCCAAGTACTTCATTTATCATTCATTTGTGCTTCGGTCTGGTTATATAGGGCCAAGTACTTTCATTTATGTGCTTCGGCTTGGTTATAGAGGGCCAAGTACTTTCATGCATTCACATTGGCCTGGTTAGATAGGGTAAAGATCCTCATTTGTTTGGACCTGGTTATATAGGGTCTGAATATCTAAGTCACTCACATTGATCTAGTTAGATAGGACCAAGAACCTCAATTGTTTTGACCTGGTTAAATAGGGTCAGAACATTTGAGTTTTTCACATTGGCCTGATTAGATAGGGTAAAGATCCTCAGTTGTTTTGACCTGCTGGTTATATAGAATATCTGATTTTTTCTTTCGTATTGGCTTGGTTAGATAGGGTCAAGAACCTCAATTGTTTTGACCTTGTTATATAGGGTCTGAACATTTGAGTTTTTCACATTGGCCTGGTTAGATAGGGTCAAGACCCTCAATTGTTTGAACCTAGTTATATAGGGTTTGAATATTTAAGTCACTTACATTGATCTGGTTAGATAGGACCAAGAACCTCAATTGTTTTCACCTGATTATATAGGGTCAGAACATTTGAGTCTTTCACATTGGCCTGGTTAAATAGGGTCAAGATCCTCAGTTGTTTTGACCTGGTTATATAGGCTCAGAATATTTGAGATTTTCTTTCACATTGGCCTGGTTAGATAGGGTCAAGATCCTCAATTGATTTGACCAGGTTATATAGGGTCAGAATATCTGAGTATTTCTTTCACATAGGCCTGGTTAGATAGGGTCAAGATCCTCAGTTGTTTTGACTTGGTTATATAGGATTAGAATATCTGAGTTTTTCTTTCACATTGGCCTGGTTTGATATGGTCAAGAACCTTAATTGTTTTGACCTGATTATATAGGGTCAGAACCTTTGAGTCATTCACCTTGATCTGGTTAGATAGGATAAAGAGCTTCATTCATTCACCCTAGTTTGGTTAGATAGGACTAGGTCATTTCATTCATCCATCCATATTTCATTTCATTCATTCGTCCTCGCTTGGTTAGATAGGGCTAGGACACTCATTTCATTCATCCCAGTCTGGTTAGATAGGGTTAGGACATCTTATTTCATTCATCCTAGTCTGGTTAAATAGGATTAGGGCATTTCATTCATTCACCTCAGTCTAGTTAAATAGGACTGGGGAAATCCATTCACATTTTTATTCATTTCATTCATCCTAGTCTGGTTAGATAGGACTAGATCATTTCATCCTTCATCCCAGTCTGGTTTTCATCCCAGTCTGGTTAGATAGGAGTAGGACATTCCATTCATTCATCTTAGTCTGGTTAGATAGGGCTAGAGCATTCAATCGACCATCCATGTCTCATTTCATTAACCCTAGTCTGGGTAGATAGGGCTAGGGCATTGGACCACTCATCATACATTTATTTCATCTCTGAATTCGAGTTTGTTAATAAATCAAGAGTGTACATCCATGCATTTACCTATTTTTTGAAGGATGGCAGTCTAATTTTTCAGGGTACCAACTGAGGAGGTCGTAGCCTATTGAAGCAACCGATGTTCTCTGATCTTGCCTACTTTGCAAGTGGTGAACCTATCATTTGATCAATCAAGGGAACACCTTATTCATCTTAGAGCAGTTACTGTTGAATGTATCCACTCTTTCCGAGGTTCAGTCTTGTCATGAACCTTCGACCTCAAAAAGAGTAATTTAAGAAGGTTCAAAACGAAAAAATGAAAAAGCAAAATCAAAATTTCAAAAAATAAAAAACAAAAAATAAAGATAAAAAAAATCATCATCAAAAATGAAAAACCATTAAAAAAAAGCAAAAAAAAGCATTAAAAGATTTGTCATCGAAAGTCGCTTGCATCTTCTTCGTATTAGTTTGATTTTAATAGCCAAATGAAATTTTTGAAAAAGAGTAAAAGGGTTTGCAACCCAACATTATAGAGACGGATAAGGACGCAAAATAGGTGAAAATCGAAGATCCTTTTATCCTCAAGGCAAAAAGATTGATTGAATGTATTCTCGAAAGAATTTACAAATGTTTTTGCTTAGTTCTCTTAAGACTTGCTAGGGTCATATTTAGATCTCATTGTTCATAGAGCGTCCATTTTCCTAAGGTGAAGTCAAAGGAGCATACGTGTATGGTCACATTTCGAATACTCGGATCGAAGGAGATCACCCATTTTTAATTTTTTATGGGATTTATAAGCACGTGGTCAGAACATTTGGCAAAGAAAGCGTTGAATTTTCCAGAAAGTGGATTCAATACTGGAGAAAACACTGCCACATCAAGAAGATTTTTGCGGAGTATTCAAACCAATCATGAAGAGTCATTGTTGTGGAGAAAGTACAGTTCAATGGAGCTATGGTTCTTGCACAGATGGATCAAAAGGGTTTTTTCTAAACCAATCAATTTAGATTCAAAAAAAAGTATTTTGCTTGAAATTAAATTTTGTCTTGAAATGATCAGAGGCCATTTTTCATTTGAATCTTTATATCTTAAAACCCCTAGTTTAACCACCCCTTTGAGCTTTATATTTACCTTTTTGCCCCGATCTGGGATTAATAACCCCACATTGGGACAAAGAAGTAGAACCACGAGAAATATTGGGGAATAATTTTGAAGATTCATAAATTGGGGGCAACAAATGTTGGGTCCCAAATAAAAAAAGAGAGAAAAGAAAAGAAAAGAATCAAAATAGAAAAGTTGGGAAATGAAAAAGGAAAAAAAAAGAGGCCAAAAGAAAATTGGAAGGAAAATTTGAAAATATTCACAACTGGGTAAAGTTTCACATTTGGGGAAATTCAAAAAAGAAAGAAAAAGGAAAAAAGAAAGAAATATACTCAAGTTGTGCTAATCCCAATTCACCCATTCCATAAAAAATATTATGTTTGTGCCTTTTATCCTTTGTTTCTGAGACCTAACCTAGCCTTCGTTTCGTCCTAAATGATAAGTCCTCTTTTGATCAAGATAATTTTTAATGGCAAGGCAATTTTATTTTTAATTAGTGATGACAGAATTGAAAGCTGATGATTGAAGTAATTAAAATTCACGGCCACGGCGAAAACTTGCAAAGGCGCCGTTGCGATGGGGGTCGTCTTTGATGAATAGGCATCAAGTGCCAAAAAAAAAAGAAAAAAGAAAACTTGAAAATCGGAATGCAAGTGATCCTTAATTGAATGGAGCATCTTCAGAAGTATTCTCAACAGAGCAAAGTGATCTACCTACACTGGGGAAGTTTCTTATTTTGGCATCTTTGAACAGCTTGATCTGGTGTTACTCTAGCAATATTAACTTGACTGAGCTGAACAACTCTTTCATTCTCTCCAAAGCCGATAGGATAATATTGGCTTCTGTAATCATCAGGGATGAATTCAAATTCTCAAAATTTTTGTTACAACTCTCTGATTGTTTGATCACATTTCGGCTATTTTGATCATCTTAATGCAGAGAAAATGTTAAGGCCTAAGATGATAACTCCAGGATGTTCTAAAAAATAAATGGAGTGTTAAATTTTCCAATCTTCATATATTTGAAAAATAAAACAGAAAAGAAAAAAATAAAAACAAAAATCATAAAAACAATACAAAAAATGAATAAATATTTTTTTTGGGTTTTTACATTTGTTTGTATTTTCCAATTTCAGATATCACAGGGTGCATAAAACGAAAAGAAGTGGAGAAAAGCCAAATCAATCAGAACAAATGCCTTGTGGAGGAGCATCGCGATATCAAATGCTACAAAAGGAGAAAAGAATGAGGACCAAGCATATAATCTAGCACAAGCAAGCCTATCACAATCCCAACATAACATGTTGAAAAGAATACTTCAATTCACTTTTGGCAGAGTCCAATCAAAGGTGACAATAAGAGCTGGATGCCCAAAGAAAATTGAAAACATCAAGTGAAAGAAAGCTGGAACAAGAGAAGCCAGAAGATTATATTATAAGGGTCAGTCTAGTCAAAAGCAATTCTGTCTCTTTTGGATGCTGTCTCGCATACAGACTTGATTCTAGGTGGTTTTGTGACACTAATCATTGAGGTTGACTGTCGAACCCTTTGAAGCAACTCAAGGATGACTAGACTTAATCTGATAAGTCATAGTCCTCAACTATCTCCAGTTCATGCATTAAATGTTGCTGGAAGTCAAACCTATTATTCATGTGAAGAACTTCCTCAAAAACATAACTCACCTTTCATTTGAAGCTTTCTTGAATGTCTGGGTAGTGGGTTAGCCCCCAGATAATTATTCTTTGCATTGTCCTCCAGCGAATGGACTTAGTCACCGAGAAGGACAAGCAATCATTTCTTTCAAAAAAAAAAAAAAACTCATCACAATCCTTGGAAGTTCAGCATGTGAATAGTAATTTTGGAATATAGCAAGATTTTTTATTGAACTGTGCAAATTGGGGTAACTTCTTTTCTTTGTCGTTTATCGTACACGATTCTGACAAAGAGGGGAAGCTGTAGACACCCCAATTTGCACTGAAGTGCAATTCTCTATGTTTTGCAGCTCTCGGAAGGCTCGGCTTGAGAAAATGGCAAATCCCCAATCATCTTTAACCCCCCTCTACCATGTGCGCATAATCCCTTGAACAATCTTGAAAATCTGGCAAAATGACCAAAATACCCCTGGCGGCCGCACCTACTCTATTGTCACGACCCAAATTCTAAAGCGTGTCTCACTCTTACGTGAGCGTGACTTTAGAACTCCAAGCCAGACTCTCACCCACCTATACTCCAAACATATTCTCACGAGGGGGTGGAAAACCATAATGTAACAGAGAATCCTAAGATAGAATAGGATGCGCATCGGTAATAAATCATAGAATCATGAGATAGAAAGTTTAACATGTATCTAGCAACATAATCTCAAATAAGAACTCCTCACACCTCAGAAAGGGCACAGGTGAAGACATAAGATAGAAATCCTGATACAAAAATAAAGGGGCACCCAAAAATAAAGTATAGGACAAAAGTAAAGGAGTCAACATGATCCTACTCCCAATCTCCCTCAAAACATACAGACCGATGTATAAAGAAACCAAAAAGAAACTATAACGACACCCACTGTCTTCTTGTCCACCTTTGCATCTTCTACCATAATCCAAGTCTTGCCTATAATGCTCGCCTGAATTGTTAGGAGCCAAGAAGGCTTGAGTTACGCGCTCAGTAAATACAATGTGCATATACAATGTGATGAACCAGGATGACTAAGTATGCATGGGGTACCATAATCAATGCAAGGTTCGTTCATTTATATGCAATAACATGAACAGTTCCATATTGACCCAACAATTGGTCTAAGCAATCACATGAATGCAAATGCATGTCGTTGATATTTTGAAGTATCCCCACGCCAGATCCAGACTTTAACGCCGCATATCCCAATCATCCTTTTGGGCTAAGGATGCCTCGCAGATTCTGTGTGTACAGCACAGTTTTAAGGGATTTTTGACCCTCGGGAATTCATGCCCCGCTTTTATTTTTATCGTGGACACCACCATCTAAACAAGATAGTTCAAGGGCATCATCTTCATGAACCTCCCTCCGTGGCATGATACCCACTCACAACTACCAATCGAATTACCCTCTATATATAATACGATATATATAGGTATCCTTGGGCTCTTGGGG
>JAUPMG010000017.1:3100524-3121357 GCA_031762675.1 Pachysandra terminalis
GATGGGTGAGCCCCTGGGAAGTCTGATTCGGGTGAGCCAAAAGCAGACAATATTGTGTCAGGTGAGATGGGTCGTTACATAAACTACCCCTAATGACTTGATCATTTGACAACCTCATCCCCATTGTCTCATACATCCAATTCAAAACCCTAATCTCCATAAGAATTAAAATTACATAAATGACTCCAATGTCTTTAACATTAATATAATAGTCCCTATAGTTTGTTGTTATTACAATTAAATACTAATTCAGGTAATTAAGCATACAATCCTACATAATCTTACCCAAAATATTTCAATGTCAATTATAATTAATTATATTAATTATAATTTAAGGACAATGGTCACTACAGATACAGTGGTTGAGTATCAATGCTGAACTCGTTAGGATTGACTTGTTGTTGTTGTATGAGGCTAGTAATCTCTTCGTGAGTTATAAAAATGTGATTCCCCATTGCGTCAGAGTGGGAGACACTTACAGGAGTATTATGAACTATTCCTGAAGGAGGCGCCATGGGTGCTTTCTCCACTGTCGGTTCAACTGGCGACATGGGGAGGTGATTCTCTCGAGTTATCACAGTCAGCAACAGATCCATCAGTTTTGATGTGCTTCCTCCATTTTGTTTATCTATATTCGCATCATCTCCACCAGATCATCCTCGTCATCTGGTGATTCTTCCAACTCTTCCTCACCTTCCGGCTAGTGCAAGTTGTTTGGAAATCTCTCCTCAAGTTCCTCATTACCGGTGTGAAGATGCAACCTTGAGGCTTGAACTACACCTTTGATCTTACCCTTTGGTTTAGTCATTCCTTGGTTATGATTTAGTACGTGGGAGAAAACTAGTCCCCAATGAATTCGCCAAAATATAAAGGGTTCGTTTGTGGAAGGTCACCAACGGTTAGATGGCTAATCCGACATAAGCCTAAGTTGCTAATCAATCGTACCCTGTCTTCGAAGGAACAAAAAAGAGTAGGAACCAATAGCTGTTAGCGCAAAAGTGAGCAAATACGAATGGAAGAGGATGGTGATTTGGGTATAGGAATTTCGTGAGTACACTTAAGAGCTACGTTTTAGACTCTCAAGCATTAATTCTTCATCTGTCTCGTTCCTTGAGAAATGTGATGCTATATATAGCAAGCATATAAAAAGTAACGTTAGTTGAGATCCCGTTAGGCCATTTTCAACGATGTTTAAACGTTAACCCGAAAATAATTAGTCATGATTATTTCCGCCTCTTATGTGGACCAATCACAAATTATGACAACGAATTACGTGGCATGACTTAAGGCTGGCAAGCCTCATACCCCTCCTAACCTTGTATCTCTGAGTCCCTCTATGGCTTAGGCGTGATGTCTTTTGCACCTATAGTGCCTCTTCAGGTGTTAGCGAAGGATTTCTAACCCTCTGGCTCTATCAAAGGCTATCTATCCTTCTAGTGTGGGCGTGAATGTTGTCTATCCTTCGGCCCGATCAAAGCCTGTCTTTCCTTCTATTGCAAGAATGAAGAATGTAGCGTGAAAAGTAAAGAGTGAAGATTGAGACTTAAGGATGTCTCCCCTTCTAGCGCCATTAAGGACTGCCTTTCTCTTTAGGCGAAAAGATGAAGACTGTCTTTCCTTCTACGTCGTCGAGGGCTGTCTTTCTCTCTAGACGCAAATAGATGACGGCTGTCTTTCCATCTCTCTTCGTCAAGGGCTATCTTTTCCCTTAGGCGAGAAGATGATGACTGTCTTTCCTGTTACGTCATTGAGGCTTGTCTTTCCCTCTAGACGTAAGTAAATGAGTGCTGTCTTTCCCTCTCTTGCCAGCAAGGGCTATCTTTTTTCTTAGGTGAGAAGATGAAGGTTGTCTTTTCTTATATGTCATCAAGGAGTGTCTTTCCTTCTAGACGTAAGTAGATGAGGGTTGTCTTTCTCTCTCTTGCCATCAAGGGTTGTCTTTCTCCTTGGGCGAGAAGATGAAGGCTGTCTTTCCTTTTACGTCGTCGATGACTGTCTTTCCCTTTAAATGTAAGTAGATGAGGACTTTCTTTCCCTCTCTCGTTGTCAAGGGTTGTCTTTCCCCTTGGTGAGAGTATGAAGGTTGTCTTTCCTTCTACGTCATTGAGGGTTGTCTTTGCCTATAGACATAAGTAGATGAGGGTTGTCTTTCCCTCTCTTGTTGTCAAGGGCTGTCTTTCCCCTTTGGCGAGAAGATGAAGACTATCTTTCCTTTTACGTCGTCAATGACTGTTTTTCCATCTAGAGATAAGTAGACGAGGGCCATCTTTCCCTTTCTCCCTGTCAAGGGTTGTCTTTCCTCTTAGGAGAGAAGATGAAGGCTGTCGTTTAGGGCTGTCTTTCCCTCTAGACGAAGGTGAAGGTTGTCCTTCAATACGCCGTTGAGGGTTGCCTTTCCCTCTAGGCAAAGGTGCATGTTTTACCAAGGCTCATCTCCTTGGTAGATGCAAAACTTTGAATAGATGTATTGATATTGTTTTGTATGAAGATGAAAATATCAAGATATCTCATGTTCGTCCACCTTTTCTTGGGTAATATAGCCATTGTAGGCGTGGTGAATATCACACGACTTGTCTGCTCTAAGGAATATTGCCGATGTGCGGTTGGTAGCAAGGCGTCTCGGTGAGGCGTCACGGTATTATCATATTTGTAGTTGACCTTTTCATGGTTGGCACGATAGGCATCCTCCAAGGTACGGTCAGTGACCTGGCTACATATCAAGCTATTAGTGTGATATCTGTCAATGCCATTTTTATTATTTTTTCATATCAAGTTAAATTCAAGATAATATATCAAACAATCTATTGATAAGTTTTACTTATGATGAAACTGGCTCCATGCTATCCCTGCCACTTGCCTTTTCTCGTACAAACATATGAAAAAAGTGAAATTTCAATTTAAGCTCAAAAATAAAATACAATCAACAGTTTTTGTACTTAGAAGATCTGTTTATTTAGGCTGATATCGACTGGGAATATCAGAAAGTACAAGAAAAACAGCTTTTCTTTCTTTTAAATACGAAATCATCTGTGTTAAAGATAAAGAGATGAAAGGAAAGGTGAAAAATAGAAAAGGAAAAACCTCTAAATTAAAGTAATATTCACCCGAAAATCTTTTGCTGAGTAATTATTACGTAAAAAGGTGATAATAAAGTAAGAAAAAGAAGAAGAAGAAGGTTTTCACTTCTGCATCACGACTTGCTTTACCAACCCTGCCAAAGCTGAGAGGGTGGGCCTTACACACTTAATCAAAACGTTATCAAATTTAATTAAAATATATTTATAGCTTATTTTCATAATTTATAATATGATAATATATCTTATACATAACACGTGTCATCCGCTAATATATACATGTAGCAAATAAGATAAGTATGATTATACACAAATTGCATGCAACAATTTAAGGCTATATTCTTTTGGTGTTAAATTAGATGATTATAAGAGAGCATTTCGTCTGGTCTAAAAAGCCTGTAATATTTTCTACACCATGCGTTGAAGGGTACAAGCATTTCAACGCAAGGTGTAGGAAAAATTCCAGATGAAATTCCAGACGAAATGCTCTCATGCTTATAGTCAACCAATCCTTTCCACTGCTAATCATGAATTATGTTGTTCCACATTTTTTTCACAAGATGATCATAAACAATCTTCAGCTTAGATTATGGTTTATCCATGTTCTTGTTTTGCCGATTCGACTCAAGCGAGTCTAGAATGAGATTGTCCCATGTCTTGCCTGGCGGCCGGTCTATCATATCTAAAGGTAGCAATAGGTTGGCCCAACCGAACCTTTAGGCAGGTTGGTGGGGTTTGTTATAAATCCTCCAAGCTGAAGGCGTGATTCATGGTTATCATAATTATGAAAACCCTAAATCCAACCAACCCAACCCAAATTGTAATTTCAGTTCTTTTTGGTTATGTTTAAGTTTGTTTTTTTTTTTTTTTTTTTTTTTTGACGAAAAAAAAAAAAAAAAAAACCCGATCTAATTCTGTTTTGTAATTTTAGAACAAATAAACTAACCAAATCAAGTTGATAGAAACCCAACTCAAACTGAACCTAAGTTTGTTTGGGTCAGTCTATTATCGGGCTGACCCCTGCTCATAATATCCATGCTATGCTGACCCGAACACGTTTTAAACCGAACAGGTGTGGATGGCTAAGCGGGTCACCGGTCTTCTGAAAGTATAGGCTGAACCGATCTTATGAAGACCAGTCTAGAATTCCCATTGGACTGGCCCGACCCGGGTTTTGTACATGCCTATCCGATCGAGTCTAATCCAAACTCAACTGAGTTGACTCAACACGCCATATATTTTGATACCTTTAGTTATAAAGAGGGTCATTAACCGATTGGTTGAAACTGTAAAGCATGGGTCGGTCATGAATTTGGAACTTAAAAGAGAAGGATCGATGTTTAATGAATTGAAGCAGTAAGAGGGGCATCATATATAGATGGGCTTCAAGAGAACGTTTGTCTGAGAATCTGCAAAAGAGAAAGTGAAAAATGACTCAAAGACAAGGGACTTTGAATCCTTTTATTTATAAGCGATGATAATGGTGACAATGAAAGAAAGAGTTTAGCAGAGGAGGAGAGGGGAGTGGTAAGTTAAGGAAATTACAGCAGCGAAAATGGCGCCGGTCGGATTACCTCCAGGTTTTAGATTTCATCCAACCGATGAAGAGCTCGTGAATTATTATCTAAAGAGGAAAATTCGTGGCCTTAGGATTGAACTTGACATAATTCCCGAAGTCGATCTTTACAAATGCGAGCCATGGGAGTTAGCAGGTTCTATTATGGCCTCTATGTGTGTTTAAATTTCTTTCTTATGCTTTTTTTCATGGTAGGAACTCGTATCATATATGATAATCTATGATAATATGTGTATTTTATATTTATTTTACAGATTTTTTACATGGTAGGAACTCAACCATATATTTTTTATATTTTTTCCCTCCATCTTATATGATAATGGTGTCAATGTGTGTGTGTGTGTTTAAATTTATTTAACATGGTGAAAGCTCATTCTGATATATATACTGTGGTTTCTTCTTTCCTTTGATCATATGATAGAGAAATCATTCTTGCCAAGTAGAGATGCAGAATGGTATTTTTTCGGACCCCGGGATAGGAAATACCCAAATGGATTCAGAACGAATCGAGCAACCCGAGCTGGGTACTGGAAGTCCACGGGTAAAGATCGACGGGTTAGTTGTCAGAATCGAGCTATTGGAATGAAGAAAACACTGGTTTATTATAGAGGCCGAGCTCCGCAAGGGATTAGGACTGACTGGGTGATGCATGAGTATCGTCTCGACGACAGGGAATGCGAAGAGAGCTTGGGAATTCAGGTTGTTTGTGTACTACCATAATATCGCAATGACAGCCCTGATGATGATGATGATGATGATGATGATGAATATATTACAATATCAACCACATTTTCGCCCTAAATTCACGATTATTGAATCAAGATACGTCGGTAATTGCTTCGGCCATTTAAATGAAATTTCGATTCAAATGGTCTATATATTGGATCACCATTATCATCATCATCATCATTATTTGCTTGGTTGGTATTTTAACTTGATTATTATCTTAATTTCTTTGGAATTCTTGGATTATATGCTAATATTTTACATAATACAGAGTAAAATTACACAAAAATTTTAAAATGGGTTGTTCTATTTGATTCTTTTCTTTTACATGAGGAGATCACAAAAAGAAATCTTTGACATTCTTAATGGGTGTGTATTACACACCATTAGTAGTGTGAAAAAAGACCCTTTAGATAAAAACGGCTTCAAGCCATCAACCAGAGAGAAATATATATACATATATATATATATATATAGAGAGAGAGAGAGAGAGAGAGAGATGATTAGAGAGGCCTTTGAACGTGGGTTATGCATGACATGCATGGAAAGACGGGGCTTTGGCAGTTTGGCTGCTTTGATTTTTTCTTTTTTCATTGCTTTGCTTTCCTTATTATTATAATAATATATATAAACAAATGGCTAAGATATTCCTTGCTTGCAATGAGATTAGATCTCTAGTAAGACAAAAGTATCATCTCATCCCAATCAATATAATAGGACTCACTCACATATATAGCTTTTGCTACTTAAACTAAATATACCCTGGTGAACACTTGATTTGTTCTGGCATAAAGCATAGCAGTCTATGATCCACTTTCCTGGTGTCGGTTCGCTTTTCACTTTATTCCCAATCTTCTCTCAAGCCAATCATATAATAACACTTTATTCCCATGATTATCTCCCCCAAAACATGAAAGATTCAGCTCATCACCTCTCACTCTCTCTCTCTAAGACACACACGTAGGTGATATATAGGACATTCTTATATATATAAGCCCAATTAACTCTAGTCCCTTAAAAGTACAAGGCTTATTTTCTAAGAACAATTATAATACAGTCAAGTTCAACTCCATTGTTTCAGATATTGTAGGGAGAAACCCTAAAAACAAATGTATGTGCAATGAGGAGATAAAAGCTTATGTTTTATGTTTACTTTCAGGACTCCTACGCATTATGTCGCGTTTTCAAGAAGAATGGGATATGCAATGAAATCGAAGATCATCAAGGACAAGGTAATTTATGTCTGGGGGAGAGCTCTCAAGGAGTGATCAATGAATACGAGACCATGTCGCCGGATGTGCCTGTAGGGTCTTCGTCGTGCATGGATGAAGACGAAAAAGATGATGCATGGATGCAGTTTATTAAAGAAGATGCTTGGTGTTCTTCAAATGCTACTATCGGCGGTGAAGAAGCTTCATGCATGGCTTTCACAAACTAAGAAAATCTAATTTAATCTAACAGGTGGTCAATAACATATTTTGCAGATTTTTGTGCAATAAGGGACACTATCTCTATATGCTTTTTTTTTTCCCCCTACATTTCTATAAATAGATTACATCTAATTGTATGTATTACCTTGTGCCAAGGTGATGGTTGGTGGATTTTCGATAAGTTAATTTTTCTTTAATGGCTCTATAGATTTTGGGGTGTATTTTGTGGAAAAAGGGTGTAAGAATTTTTATTTTTCTTTAATTTTTTTCTCTTTTCTCCCTATGTTGTACAAATGGGGTTTCAATTTCCTTGAACAATGAAAAAGGGGCATACCATGGGAGCACGAGGAAAATAGTGGCTTGCAATATTCCTTTGATTTTTTAAAGTTTTTCTATTGAGAGAAATAATTAGACAATTATTTTGTTTCCTTATCAAGCAATATTACCTAACTAATTAAGGAAATATAGCAGTTTAATAGTGAGTAAAAAATAATATATTGGTATATATATATGCAATGATCCTGACCCTACCATTTAATTGACAATTAAATGGTAGTTAACTCGTATTTTAAACCTTAGGATTTCATTGAAATAAGAGGGACAGAATTGGACCATTATGTGATTTTGAGGAAATAGTAGTAACTTGTGTAATTTTGTGAACTAGGTGGACAGGGCTTGGACCCTACACAATGAACCCAAGTTGGACCATGGACTGGCCAAATAGCCCATTGGGCCCAAGGTAAGGGTAATTAAGTAATTTCTATTTTATTTGAATTAAAAGCGTGGGATAATGGAAATCATCCACTGACCCACGTACATTTTCAAAACAAGAGAGAGAAACAGTTTTTGGGACTTACACGACCAAAACGAAAGAGAGAGAAGAGGGAAATCTGTGTTTGAAGAAAAAGGAAGAAGAAGAAGGAAGAGGAAGTTGATGATCTGCTAGTGCTGGAAACTTGTAGCGAAAAGAATGATTGTATGAATACATGATTTGGTATGCTAGATTAAGGTTTGTTGTATTTGTGATGATCTTTTGAACTCTTATGATTAATTATGATTTTCTTGAATTAATCCAAGTAGGTTGATTGATTTGTGTGTTAGAGATCCACATGTATAGTATAAATTTGATAGTTTAGTTTTTGATCAATTATATGATGATTTGAAGTTAGCATTTGATGATTAGAAGTGTTAAAATATGTGTTTGAGAGTATGGGCACGAAGCCCTAGGAGAAAAACCCAATTCTGGGCTAAATTAAGCTTTCGGTAGGACTCTCGGTAGATGCCGAGACATCTACCGAAAATGGCCAAAAAACACAGCTCTCGGGACTTTCTACCAAGCCTCGGTAGGTCATCTACCGAGATTCTCGGTAGGAACCTCGGCAGATACCGAGGATCCACTGAGCCCCAAATGATCCCAAATTTTAGGGAAATGTCCCTTGAGGTGTTTTACACATGTGTATGAGGTTGGTTTGTCTGCAAAAGTGATGATTGGGGTCGAATGTTAAAAAGTGTATGACGGGGTTAGAAATTAAGGAAAATAGGGTAGTCTTGGATGAGATATTGAGAGATTATGACTTTAATGAGTTTGGATTTAGATATTGGACTAAAAGATAAGGTTGGGATGGTTAGAAATGTTTGTATAGGAAATTAAGTAGTTTGAGTAGTGCTTATAGCATTCATTGTTCTGTCTTATGATTGGTTCCAATGTTGATTTGCATGATGTATGAGTGGTGCTGGGAGTATCCACTACTTGTGTATGATTGATTGTGATGTATGGATTATGATTGTGAATGGTGCTGGGAGCATCAACTGTGTGTTTATGAGTGGTGCTGGGAGCATCCACTGATTGTCAATGGGATTGACTATGTCTTGATTGTGTCTGGTTTGAGAGTGGTGCTGGGAGTATCCACTGGAAGTCAATGTGATTGACTGTATATGTTGTGTACTAGTGTGTTCCACCGTGTGGTGAAAGTCCCTTAAGGAATGAAATCTGTGTACTGGTGTGTTCCATCATGTGGTGAAAGTTCCTTAAGGAATGGTTTGTTCTACTGGTGTATTCTACCGTGAGGTGAAAGTCCCTTAAAGAATAATGGTAAAGGAATGGTGTGTTCTACCGTGGGTGCAAGTCCCTGAAAGAATAGAATGATGACATTCTACCGTGGGTGCAAGTCTCTTAAAGAATGGGTTGAATGGTCGTATGATTGAATGAGTATGTGATTGAGCTAGGCCTAAGCACCCTTACATTGCATATGTATATCATTCACATTTCATTATTCATAATTGCATCATACTACATTGCATTGATCATTGCACATGTTCGGTTGAAGTGAATGTTTATGTCTCTACATGTTGACTGTTAGTGCTTGTGTTTGTACTTGTGCTTGGGTCGTACTTGTTTGGCATGGTGGGACCATGGGGTTACTGGTCGTAGCATAATGAGACTATGGGGTTACTGGTCGTAGTATAGTGGGACCATGTGGTTGTTTGTTTATATAGTGAGACTATGTGTTTGCTTGTGTTGCATGGTGGGATCATGTGGTGTATTGTTTGCATAGAAGAGCTATGTGGTTTATATATTGGGCATGATGGGATCATGTAGGTTATGTTTGATTCATAGTGGGACTATGAGGATTGGGTTTGAATGCATGATGAGATCATGTGTGCCCTATGATTTATCATGGTGGAACCATGTGAACAATTGTTATGATATGATATGACTACTTGTATGATTTTCAAGTGTAATGAGATTACAATGTTGAATGTGATATATCTATTAAATATGTGTGATTTAATATGATAACGAGCATCCTAATACATTGAAACTGTTGTATTATCTGTTGATTGAAATTGTATGAATTATACCTGTGTTGTTATTCATTTATGAAGATAGTTGTTATAACTTCTTTGGTTTTCTCTACGAGGCTTCGGCTGACCCTTATATTGAAACAAGTGATCAGTTCGTTTGATGTGCTGGCCTGGAGAGGAGATTTCTTTTAGTTCAGATATTTGACTTTCTATGACGGATTATATATGGATTTTATTTGACTTGGTTTTGACCCCGAGTGGGCATTGAACAAGTAATAGAATATATTCTATTTATTTTATGTGGGTTTTAGCTTAACAGACATGAGTTGAGCTACATGTTTGATTTATTTAAGACTTCCGCTGAATTATGTTTTTAGACTCTGATTAACCAGAAAAATGGTTATGTATTGTGAATGGAAATCCGCGTCCACGTGGTGGATCCGAAGATTATTCCCTTGGAAATCCTCGAGATCCTATATCTCGGATTTGGGGCGTGACATTAATGGAGCCACAACTAGGATTTCCTGCTAGACAACCCTTGAAGCCTCTTCTCCTTCCCTTTTCTTGGCAATTACACCACCAGAACATAATGTTGTGGGAACAGGAGGATCCCTGGTAACTCTAGGGGCCTCTTTCTCTTGTACCCCTATTATAGGAGCCTTGCCAAGGTCCTCTGTGGCATGGTAGGAGAGGTATTTTGAGGTCCCCTAGCTCCAATTCTTCCTTCCTCTCTCACTGGAAGATCTACACAAGCAAATATACTAAAGTTGGTAAAAGGAAGTATTCAACATCTAACTTATACAACGAAGATATTTATCAGAGGAGGAGCCTTTGAAGAGTGGAGGAGGAACTCTACTTAAAGAACCAGTCGCACTAGCCTCCCGAAGAGAGGGTGGACTCCTACTAATAGGAACTCTAACAGAAGGGCCCTTCTAAGGGAGGTGGGACACTGCTAACAGAAGAGCCAGAAGGAGGCTTCTCTACAGGAGGGGGAATTCTGTTCGTAAGAGTCCCAGGTGTTGCTTTCTCCATTGAGGTACCAACTGACACCTGAGAACTCTGCCCTGCAGGCTCCCTCACAGGAGACTTGATCGAAGTATCGCTTACTTCGGGCCCTTCTCCTTCCCCTCCAGCTGACGTCTGCCAAAGAATCAATAAAGTAAAATCAGAAATAGGTAAGTAAACATGAGAAATCAAGACAGAAGGATAAAGTACATAAACAAGTCATATGTACCTGCAGAGTGCGAGCAGCCACAGACTTCACCCTTGTGCGATGCTCCTTCGGAAGACTTGGTGCCACCCCTGGGAGAATAGACTCCTCCGGGATAATTCTATCAAAAAAGATTGGCTCCCCCGAAATTTGCGGCGTCAAGGATGCCCTTGAAAATTTTCTGCCTTTGCGGAAAGCAAATTTTTCGTTCTTGCACTTGATAGGGAAGCGTATTGCCGTCTGGAGCGTGGAGGCTGCTCCACCAGTCGGAACGTAGAGGCGCACATGCTTCAGTGGATTGATGTAGTAGAAGTATATAATTGCGGATGCTTATTTAGAAACGTTAGCTCGAAATAAGACACAATTTAAATTTTGGTATATTTTAGACTTAATTGACAAATCATAGGTGATCATTCACACCTTTAATCTAATAGATGGTGGCGACTCCATATTTACTAGATCAACCTAGGTTCCACCTAACCCAGGAGTAATCACAACTTTTTTAGTATTGCTGATGTGGCACTCTCAAATTGGTACCGCAAGAAAAATCTTTAGATAGAAGCATTCACAAGTGTAAAAAGTCATCAAAAATGTCGATCTTTACTTTGTATGATTTTATACATCTATGAGCATGAACACTTTTGTCCATATCAATATTTAAAAACTCGCAAGTAAGTTAAAAAAACTCGGTCGAGTTACTCGGATAGGTTACTTTGCTGGTCAACTAGCCCTAAAAACCGGGGTAAATTTAACCAACTTATCACCAGAAAACTAGGCCGAGTAACTCGCTTTTGGACTAAATTACCTCTTAACTACTCTCTAATTTCCTCTCTAATTTCCGAACCTAACCTTTACCTATAAAAGAAGTTTTTTTCAAAAAAAAAAAAAAATTCTTACTAATCACGAGTCTTACTTTCTTAATACATCACGATTCTTAGGTCTTCAAGAGCAGAAATAATTTCTCAAACAAAAAAAAAAATGAAAGAACCCAAATCCTAGCCTTGGGAATATTTTAATACGTCTAAGACTTGGAGGCTTAATAGTACGAACTGATTCTCAAGATTTATTTAAAAATTTAGCAATAATATTATAGTTATTTATTTATTTCCCAAGGTATCCGCAGGTGTGGCTCTGGACTATTCCTCTGAGGTACGGTCGGGCGCCGAAGCGGTGACCTCTCCTAACAAGATTTGCTGCATCCACAAAGACTCGAGACCACTTGCTTAAGTGACCCGAGCCCCTTTCCACTCGGGCCAACCTCCGTTGATCGAGATAGTAAGTTACTCGAATAGGTAAGACTCCCGAATTACAAGGCCTATCCAAGTTTTTAAACATTGTTTCATATGTATTCAGCTCCTCTTATTAATATGACGGTTCATTCTTGTGGACGCGGATCGTCTGTTGCCCCGTAAAATGGGGCGTGATATGTAACATACATCCGAGGACATAATCGTAATTTTATCCTCATAAAGTTCTTCATAATTTTGGCCTGCGTGGTCCCAAATCCCAATTGCATTCTCACTCTCTAGAGGAAGATAACGTCCAAGAAAAATGTGATTCGTTGTCGTACGAAGAAGATAACGTCTAGGGAAAATGTGATTGTTGCGTTGTCGTATAAGGAAGATAACAAGTATAAGAAAAATGTGATTCACAGTCCGGGATCAAAAGCAGGGAGAGAGAGAGGGATGGATTACTTAGCTCTTGTGATGGGGTTTTCAATTGCGTGGATATGCATTCAGCTACTCAATTTTAATGGAAGAGCAATTAAATTTAGCAGAAGCAAAACCCCGCCCGGTCCCATCCCTCTTCCACTCGTCGGAAACCTCTTCAAACTCGGTTCCAAACCCCATGAGTCACTCGCTCAGCTCGCCAACACTTATGGACCCCTCATGACTTTGCAACTCGGCCGCATAACTACGGTAGCTGTCTCTTCGGTAGAGATGGCCAAAGAAGTCTTACAGAAGAACGACCAATCCTTTGCTCATCGAACCATCCCAGACGCAGTTCGAGCACATAACCACCACGAGATTTCCATGGTGTGGTTACAACCCTATGGTCAGTGGCGAAAACTTCGAAAGATCTGCAACGCGCAGATGTTCAGCCCTGAAAAGCTCGACGCCTACAAAGGCCTCCGACGCCAAAAAGTGCAGGATCTCCTCACCCATGTTAGCGAAAGCTGCCGTGTTGGTCTTGGAGTTGATATCGGCAAGGCTGCTTTCACCACCACCTTGAATTTGATATCGAACACCGTTTTTTCCATTGATTTGGTCGACCCCAACTGGGAATCAACACACGAGTTTAAGAATCTGGTGCAGGGTATCATGATGGAGGGAGGAAAACCCAATCTTGCAGATTATTTCCCAATTCTTAGACTTATAGACCCGCAAGGTATCAGAGGTCGCATGAAGACTCATTTCGATAAACTAATGGAGCTGTTTGACAGTATTATCAGGCAACGACTTCAGTCCAGAGCATCCAATGTTTCCCCGACGAACAAGGACGTACTAGAAGAATTTCTTAACCACAGTGAAGTGAATAGTTCTGAGTTCAGCTTGGCCGTAATCAAAAACCTGTTCCTGGTTCGTTTCTATTACTCATTTCCTCTTCGTTTCTAAAGTATTTTTTTTTTTTTTTGTTTAAATGACCAAAAAAAAAAAAGTATTTTAGGAGCCAATTCGTATATGGCATTTCCCTGTTGCTTAAATATGGCATGGTTGTGCTTGGCTGAAACCAAGGATAATCCAGGCATATATAAGTATTTGTTGCAGCTTATAGCTTATATAAGCACTTTCAAATTAAATGTGTTTGGTAGCGCTAAGCAGTAGAGGAGGGTTACATACAAGGAGAAGTTGCTTAGAGTAGCTTCTCCCAAGATCTTATGCGTTAAGCTATTTCACAACTTTAATAATATTTTTGAACTTTTATATGCACTTAAATAAATGTTATTTTTAAAGTTTAATAATATTTTTATAATACCTATTTTACTTCTGAAATTTTATAAGCACTTAAATAAATGTATTTATCAAATGCTATTTTCTTCATATAAACAGTTTATTGTTGCTGTGAATAAATGTGTCCATTGAGCAACTTATCCAATGAGTGCTTATCCATAAGCACAAGTTGGGCGACACGAAGCCTTAGAGTTGGATTAAAATCAGTAAAAATGTTTTATACCCGGACACGGTATTTGTTATGTATCCCCGACACAATCGGCATAGGATATATCAATGCCATATATAGATAATAGGTGGGGCCCGATACATATACAAAACAAACACTCTCTCCACATATAAAATTATTTTTCTTTAAATCATATAAGATCTTTCCAGTAAAAGAGAATGGATAGTTAGTCAATAAAATTCAAACACATAAACCTGACTTGACTAGCACATTTATTAACATCAATTAGGTATTTTTTGTTTTTTAAAATCATATGAGTTTGTCTAATATCAAGCTTATGTATCTTTTGTTTATTAGCTATTTAACACGGTTGAACAAAGATAGAAAGAAGAGATTCCGAAATCAAGAACACTATCAAAATAAGAGGAAGAAGGGGGAGCTATGCTCACCACAATTGTATTATCAAATATCAAAATGATCAAAAGTCCCATCTCCATCTCCATCTCCTTCTACACATTATATAGAACTCCATTGACAACATTTACTACAACCACTTCCAACTACCTCATTAAACTAGGATTACAATTCCAAACAACACAACTTACTAAAGACTAGTTCCTAGGTATTCGAAATGAAATAGTTATAAAGAACACAACTTACTAAACAATAAAATACTAGGTGGACATAAATGTAGGAGGTTGAATAACAACTCTTATTTCCAAAGACTCCCATTCATTCAAAGGTACCTTTCTAAGCTTGTCACTGTTGCCGAAATACCAAGTCATGGTGCACTACATCATCCTCCCCGGGTGCAAAAGAACTTGACAATGAGTTTAAATCCATCTCTCCATGATATGTTGACAAGTCTTGAACAATGAAAGTAGGATGAGTATTGACATTTGGGGGAAGCTCAATCCTATAAGCATTATTATGATTTTCTTCAAAATCCAGCATGAACCAATCTTCTTTTCTTTGAGCTTGTTGTTAGAACCGGAAGGAAATCTTTCTTTCTTCAAATAAACCCACACAAGATCTCCTTCATCGAAAACCTTTACTCGACGGTGGATATTGGCATCTTGCATGTACTTCTTATTACTCTCTTCAAGCTTCTTTCTTACTTCTTCATAAATTTTGGCCATTGTAGTAGCAAAACCTTCAGCTTTCTTGTTGGACAAAGGCAAACTAGGAACGGGTGCAAGGTCAAGATAGTGATTTGGGGATTGCCCATAAACTATCTCAAAGGGACTTTTCCCTTTGGAATGATTCATCACATAATTGTAAGCAAATTCAACTTGGGGAAGTACCATGTCCCATTGCTTTGGTCTCTATGCGGCCAATCCTCTAAGCAAATTTCCTATAGTGCTATTCACCACCTCAGTTTGTCCATCGGTTTGAGGATGATACGCACTACTATAAAACAAGCTATTGCCAATCCTTTTCCATAAACCTCTCCAAAAATGGATAAGGAACTTGTGTGTCCATTTGGTAGGGTCACCAGTGTAATGGTGCCTATCGGTGAGCATAGTAACACTGATTTTGGGTCCCTGTAGGTAGGATCACTGGTGTACCGGTGCCTACCGGTGGGGGGCTTTGTAAATGTGATCTCCCTGTCGGTAGCTCCATCGGTGTACTAGTGGGTGCCAATGGGATCTGGGTGATTTCTGGGTTCGTGAAGCCCAACTTTTGGTATCCCAATTCAATCCCCATTGATATTAAGGTAAATAATCAATCATATTAGCAATATGACACTTAACAAAACATATCCTAACAATTTATTAACATGATAATCAAGTCTAACATGGATCAATTCACATATGCTCATAAAATATGGAAATCAACCTAACATCTTATTAGATTCTTATCACGTGATCAAAACACATAGATATTAGCATATAACAAACTTTAATGCAAATTCAAACTCCCGTATATCAATAATAAACATACAATCACATGTTAATGACCCCGAGATCCTATGACAACTATATAGAAAATGCAACTTACATCCTATGATGCTCGGTTCTGGATCTGCAACTCGCCTCCTCTCTGCCTCTTCTTCTTCTCTTCCACTCCTAGGTATGGGACAGTTGGTGCTTATTCTCTCTTGTCATCTCTCTCTCTCTCTCTCTCTCTCTCTCCCTCTCTCTCTTTTCTCTAAAACCCTAATTCACTCCTCTTAATGCCTTACAGGCACCCCTTTATAATCCTATTTAAAAACAATCTCCTAGATCCTCTCCTTCTAGTTTCTAACGCACAACATCTCTCTCTCCCCTTCTAATTCGGTCCATCGTTCTAATTTAGAAAATGAAGCTACTCTACCCAAATTATAGAAACTCTTATTCTCTTCTAATTCAAACTAACTAATTCAAGCCTAATGTTGAATTACCAAACTAACATTAATTATAATTAATGACTCACACATCCATTACTAGTTCCAACCAATAAAACTTTAGTTAATTACTCCTTATAATCTATACCTCCTATTAATTATAATTTGGCCCCTACACTTCCACTTAATTATGGTTTAGTCCAATTCTGCACTACTACAACATATTTTTTTTTTTCTGGATCCGGGTCTCTACAGTCTTCCCCCCTTTAAGAAATTTCATCCCCAAATTATGCGTGTTAAATTTCTAAAGTACACAATCCTACAATTTGTTATGCTTCTATCATGTTATTCTTAATGTAATACAATTTCAAACGTGCAATACAAAACACTTCATGTCAATATGATCCATGCAGTATGATGTAAATCAGAAATCAAACATGTGTGTGCGTCATGTACCTTCTATCGCCGTGTTAGCTACCCCACCATCGTACTCCTCTTGCTCCCTAATCAAGACATTGACTCTCCCTGCCTGGGATGGTCGTGTCGTTACTACTGCCTGCTCCTCCTCTTGCCTCCTAGGTTGTCTGTAAAACCTCTGAATGTGTCCCATCCTCCCAAAGTTGTAACACTTGGGTAGTGGGCGTGGATGAGGTGGTTTCATCGCCTAAACCGTAGTGTCAACTGGAAAAGACCTCTCTATTGTCATCTTCCTCTTCTCTGTACTGTGCTCCTCATCTCACTCCCTCGACTTATGAGTCTTCTCCCTACCTCGGTTTCTCCTCTTCTCGTCCTATTCGCTACGATATCTATTGTTATCTCTTTCCATCATCCTTGCACACTCCAAAACCTCCGAGTATACCTTAAACCTTTGGGGTACTACCATCTTATTAATTGACAGTCTCAGGCCTTCCTCAAACACGACAACCTTATCAGCCTTATCCGCGATCATATGAGGTGCAAACCTCGACATCATTGTGAACTGGGACTCATACTGCGCAACTATGGGCGGACCTTGCTCCAGTCTCATAAACTCTGCGGTAATCTGTCTCCTATAACTACTAGGAATGTAGCTATCTAGGAACTGACTCCCAAACATCTCCCACGTCATCATGGTCTTTAGGTTCTGCTCCATCATGTCCCATCAGTGGAGTGCCTCACCCTTCTGCATAAAGGTGGCAAAAGACACTCTCTGATCATTAGGACATCCCATGGTCCTAAACACCAGCTTTACGTCTAACAACCAGTCTTGAGCTTGGAGTGGCTCACCTAAACCCTCAAACATTGGTGGTAAGTTTCTTGAACTTTTCCAACCACACTACATGTGTCTCTATCACTTTACTCTACTCGGCCCTGACCTGCCTCTCCATCTGATCCCTCTGGAGAGCTGCCATATCACCCAAAATCTGGTACACTCTAGCCAACTGAGGGTCGACATCAGCCCTAGCCTCGGAAGATGACCTCTCACCCACAGTTGCTCTCCTCTTTCCAGCCACCTACAAACCCAAAACAAACGTAAGTCTTATAATCTACCGCCTTACATTCTACAGTTCACATAAGCAAACAATCATACAAATAACCACATAATCATATTATCCACACAACACAAAATTGCAACCAGGTGAATCCTAGTTTTCTCCTCTCTGTTCTCTACACCCTAGGTAATCTAACCTAGAGCTTTGATACCATTTTGCCACGCCCCGGAACCCGTGGCATGAATCCCTATGCGTGCGGCACGGATCACGAAGTGAGACCTTCGGGTTCCCAACCAAGGAACGCGGTAACAACAACCAAACCGACGATACAAGAGAATTTACAACTTATGTAAAACGAAATTAGAGTGAAACAATAAATCATATTCGAAGTCAAGTACGGCTTCAAAAGAGCCTACAAATCCATCAATCAACTAACTTCAAACCAACCATATTACATCAGTTCTAACTATGAATCAAAAGAAGAAATAAATGAAAACAACACCAATCCACGCCAACCATAAATCCACCACAACCTGCAACATGAATAAGTTGTGTGAGTTTAGAATGCCCAGTAAGAAACAATCCTATCATCCATCCTCATAGGACAATGTTAGTCCAAATAAACATATAATATCATGGTAATCATCATGGAGGGAAGATAGTCATACAATGGTATATCATACTATACGCCTAGTATCATGACCATAGCCTTAACATAGTTACACACTTGAGAATCACCAAGCAAAAGAATAATTATAAGCTCCATAATGTCACGAGTCGATGCATGCATATGAATGCAGTTCCCGGTGATTAGCTGGTCCACCCGAACAAGCTCCACCAACACTCCGTTCCACGACCATTATGGTCAAGCAACCTCCACAAATAACCCGGTTCCACGAGCTTATGGTCAATTCGAATATCCTACCTGTACAGTGTGGTTTTGTAGGACTTTCAACCTACCCGGGCTCAATTCTCGTAGTTGTTTCCGTACATTTAGGGATTAACACCCAAGGAGGCCTTCAAAGAGAACAGTTACCCACTACAAAGAATCCACATTTCAATCCATCGCTGCCCGGTTGACCGGACAAGCTATGATACGAACCAGTAGGATTGTCGATGATAATATCCTTTAGAAGCTACCCATGTGCCCATACATACAAATAATCCTTGGAACATCATCACAAGTATCCTTTCCAACAAACAATCGGATCTCTAGTGATAACACCCTTCGAAAGTTATCCGTGCACCCATATACAAGAATAATCCTTAGGAGGCCATCGCAGGAATCCTTTCCATGGTATACATGCACAACCAAACCCAATTATATCATGCCCAACATATCAGACATGCTAACAAGTTAAATCATATCATTTAATGTCTATCTCCATGTCTCAATTCACCCAACAAGTGTGAGGACACAACCCCAAGTCAAGTGGTTCAACCCCCAAGCTAATCGGTTTAAATCCCCAAGTCAAACATGTTCAGAAACACGTCGGTATGTTCATCAGTAGGGTCACCGGTGTACTGGTGCCTACTGGTGAGCATATTAATATTGATTTTGGATCGCTGTCGGTAGGTTCACCGGTGCTTACCGGTGGAGGCCTTCGTTAATGTGATCTCCTAGTTGGCAGCTCCATCGGTGTACCGGTGGGTGCCGATGGGTCACGATCTCGGTAATTTCGGGGTTCGTGAAACCCAAATTTTGGTATCCCAATTTAATCCCTATTGATGTTAAGGTCAATAATCAATCATATTAGCAATACGACAATTAACATAACATATTCTAACAATCTATTAATATGATAATCAAGTCTAACATGGATCAATTCACATATGCTCATAAAATCTGGAAATCAACCTAACATCTTATTAGATTCCTATCACATGATCAAAATACATATATGTTAGCGTATAACAAACTGTAATGCAAATTAAAACTCCTGTATATCAACAATAAACATACAATCACATATAAATGACACCGAGATCCCAAGAAGATTATACAGAAAATGCAACTTACATCCTATGATGCTCGATTCCGGATCTGCAACTCTCCTACTCTTTTCCTCTTCTTCTTCTCTTCCATTCCTAGGTCTGGGATAGCTAGTGCTTATTCTCTCTTCTCAGATCTCTCTCTCTCTCTCCAATACCCTACTTCACTCTTCTCTTAATGCCTTACAGGCACCCCTTTATAATCATATTTAAAAACAATCTCCTAGATCCTCTCCTTCTTGTTTCCAACTCACAACCTCTCTCTCTCTCTCTCTCTCTCTCTCTCTCTCTCTCTCTCTCTCTCCTCTTCTAATTCGGTCCATCCTTCTAATTTAGATAAGGAAGATACTCTATCCAAATTATAGAAACTCTTATTCTCTTCTATTTCAAACTAACTAATGCAAGCGTAATGTTGAATTGCCAAACTAACATTAATTATAATTAATGAATCACATGTCCATTACTAGTTCCAGCCAATAAAACTTTAGTTAATTACTCCTTATAATCTATACCTCCTATTAATTACAATTTAGCCCCAACAGTTCCACTTAGGTATGGCTTAGTCCAAGTCTGCACTACTATAACATATTATTATTATTTTTTCTGGATCCGGGTCTCTACAATTGTGGTGACCTACATGGGCGGGTGCGATGCACTGGGCGAGCTACAGGTTGCACGATCCCACATTTCCTGGGTAGGTGACGGTGAAGTACTTATATATATATATATATTCACACTCTTCTATGATACACGCGTTATAAAGCCGTGATGGCCGTGAACATAATCAGAACTCCGCAGTTAAGTGTGCTTGGGTGGGAGTAGTACCAGGATGGGTGACCCCCTGGGAAGTTTGATTCGGGGGAGCCAAAAGCAGACAATATTGTGTCGGGTGGGGTGGGTTGTTACGAGTGGTATTAGAGCTAGAGCCCAGCCGGAAGTATGACCAACGGGGACGTTGGGCCCCATGGGGGGGCTGATTGTGGTGACCTACGTGGACGGGTGTGATGTAGATGGGTGTGATGCACTGGGCGAACTACAGGTTGCACAATCCCACATCGCCTTAACAGATGAAGGTGAAGTACTAATATATGTATATATGTGT
>JAUPMG010000017.1:3127841-3143318 GCA_031762675.1 Pachysandra terminalis
TCTCAAAATGGTCAACCATGACCTCCACAATAGCAGCTGTGTGCCAGGCTCCACATGCAACAGATTTTACCCTTAACAGTTTCAGGGATTCAACTTCTTTAGGTTGAAAAACACTTTGAGCATTCCCATGCCCAAGAACCCCAAATGTTCCATCACCATACGTAAATAACTGCCCAGAAGAGGACACAATTGCTGTATGCCATTCTCCACATGCAACACCTGATATATGTATGCTGTCTAAAGGACCAGAAAGTCTACATGGAAGCCACTGCCTTTTGTTTCTTTCCTCACCTATAAGACCAACACAATGACCACAATCACCCCACGTATATAGTTCACCAGAAAATGTCAAAGCACATGTCTGATATTCACCACAAGCAACAAAGTTTATACGGGCCCCATTAAGGGATTCAACAATTTTGGGATAAGAAAAGTCCATATTAGTTTTATGTCCAAGTCTTCCCCCATTACCCTCTCCCCAGCAAAAGACTTCCCCCTGTCTAGTAACTAAAGCGGCATGTTTCCCTCCTAATGAAATATTATGTACATCTAACATCATTGTGGATTCTAGTAATTTGGGAAACAAAGCATCATACTGCGTATCCTTCGAAGTATCAAATCTACCCGCTAAGTTCCCACTTCCTATCCCTTCTCCCCACATTAAGACATCCCTCAGAACACCAGTCTCGTCTTTCGATGGAAACCCTTGATCAGACAAAAGGACCCTACTTGGAATATTCCTTTGATATGCTATGCTAGCATAATTTTCTCTCTTAGGTTCATCGGGTTTCAAATATGGACTTGCAACGTCCATTAAATTTTTTGTGTCCAATAGTGATCTTGACTCTGATGAACAAAAGCTTTCAGAAGAATATGACAAGCCATCTGAAAAGCACCTTTCTGCAAGTGATCGAGGAGGACTCCCGCATAAGCTATGTACCTTTAAAATGTAAGACAATGCAATCAGGACACTGACAAGAGTAAACTTATAAAAACATAGTGAAATACATAAATAAGGTGCAGAAACATTTCCATGTTCACATAAAGACAATCCAGAAAAGGTTTGAAAAACAGCACTTAATTTCTGGAAAAGGAAACAGCATGCAGTGACATTCTTATTAGCATAAATATGATGCATTTTTCAATACTTACTACCTTTGAGGATCATTCTATGGTGCAGCCACTGTACCATACCACCATACCAAAAGAGCGGGTTATAATATTGAACAACCTGAGGTACCATCCATACAACATCATAAACAACCCTAGATAGCTACATGAACAACCCTGTTGTACCTTACGCTTTCCAGGGAAAGGTTTTAGTACCGGAACTGGGTACTGGATTGGTCATTGCCGGAATGGATCAATACCAGCTGGTACAAGCCAGCACATTCCAGGTCGAACCAGGCAAAACACATTTCTTCAATAAAATTAAAAACCAATGGGTTCTGTTGCAATCTCATAAATATTAAATGATTCAAATGTTTTTTTTTCCTTTCTAACCTTTAAAGAACCCACCAATTCTTGGTTTTCTCACTTCTCAGCTCATGAAGAAGAGGATGAGAAAGAGAATGATGTAAATCAAGGGGCTGAATAGCAAGTAGGAATTGGAAGGAAAAAAAAAAAATTGATTTCTGATATAAATAACTTTTCAACTTCCTAAACGCACTACTTCAAAATCTAGGAAAAACGAAGAAACACCTAAAAGAGCTTTTGGATTGTAAAAACACAACAAAAATAGAGTTGCTCTCGCATTAAGGTGTAGCGTGGAGGTGTCGGACTAGCCACAACAGATATCTGACTTTGAAAACCCATCAATAAAATTGCTAGAAACTGTAGAACAACAGTTGTACTGAACAAGGTGTAAATGTCACTGTCACAAGACATGTCACTGGACCTTTTTGGAAACGTTGTGGGGAAAAAATGAAGAAAATGCACTAAAAAAAGATTTGAAAATAAGGTTTTTTAAATGAAAATTTGTAGGGATCTAACTTAGAACTAAATATATTTAATAACCCAAATATGACAAAAACAATGCATATATAGGGGTGGTGTAGTGATAAGGATGAAATTGAGCCAATATGCCACTATTTATGGATGTGATGTACTAAATCCTCATTGTGTTTGTTCATTTCATCTAATTATGTTATGCCATTTGAAAAATATTATTCGGTTTACTACATTTAGATATGTTTATCTCTTAGTTAGACAACCATTATGGATGATGTTTTCATTTTTCCCATGCTGGTATGCAACCATACATCCCCAAGTATATGTTATGCATTTCTTTGTCATAATTTGGGTTATTAAATATATTTAGTTTTAAGTTAGATCCCTACAAAGCCTCATTAAAAAAACCATATTTTCACCCATTTTTTAAATTGTTTTTCCCCACTATGTCCAATCATATGTCACCAACATGTCGTGACATGTCGACGATATTAAGGAGTTGGTGGAAAAAATACTGGAGCTATCAAAGCTTCAAGTGTCAATAAATGTATTAATGCATTTAATACATTAGACTACTAAAGAAGAAATGTATTATTGCATGCGAATTGCAGCAACAAGATGACTGGAATATCGAAGCTCATAAAGATTTCTTCGGTTAAGAGACATGTCGCAACATTTAATGCATCAGACTACTAAAGAAGAAATGTATTATTGCGTGTGAATTGAAGCAACAAGGTGACTGGAATATCAAAGCTTCAAGTGTCAATAAAGAGTTCTAATATCTCAAACCCTAACTAGATGGGAACTTTGAACTCTACAAAATCTCAGATCAGTGTAAAACTTTTGCTGTTACAGAGAATTTGACACTTTAAATACCCACTTGAAACCCCTTTTACAAGAAATCCCAAAATTCTTATCGCATCCCCAATACATCTTGACACAAGTAGTATGAACACATAAAACAAAAAAAAAAAAATCTCATGTGTTCTACGTAGCACCTAAGAAAAACTCAAAAGTAAAATAGAAAAAATAACCTTAAAAATCATCCCTGCTTTTCTTAATGATTTTCAAACAACTTTTTGGGGCCTAAAACACTAAAATCTCTTAAAAAAAAGTAGAAATATCCAATATAGATCTTAAAGAGATCTTTCCATTGAGCCAATATGTAGCAACCCAGATATTCCTAATAACCTAATAAGGATAGAATGGTAATTTTAGCTTAGGCCTAGGGTTAAGACCTATAGAAACCCATAACCAACATTTAGAATAGCTTAGAACTATTAGATGGATGATAAATGTAGCAGCCAACCTGGTTTAAACTTAAGTTTTAGAAGTCCGGCCATTTGAGGACTCTAGTCAATTAGGTTGACTTGGATGAGAATCAAAGATTTTGATTGGTGTATTGATTATTTAAGAGTTTTGGAAGATGCACATGATCATAACTCTACTATTTAATTAGAAAATGAGCTGAAGTAAGCCTAACCCATTAAGCAACTCAAATAGTTGACTTAGTCAAACTAGGAGTCCTATTTGATATAAATATAGACTTTTAAGAGAGAATACCTTTTTAGAAACCCTAGAAGGCTTAGATTTTCGTGCAAGCCATGGGAAGAAGGATGAACATCAAGTTTTGGAGGTTAGAGACAAAGATCAATGACTTTTCTGCAAAGTAGAGGTGAATGTGTGCCCAATCTAGAAGTATTTGGATGAAAATTGTATGATCTTGGTGATTCCCTATTTAGAATTCTGTAAAAGCTTCTAAAGATGAGTTTATTTATGACCTATAAGGTTTAATATGTTATATGTTTTGAGGTTTAAGGATCTACCATGTTTTGTAAGGTTTTAATTGGAGATATGATTCACATGAAGTATTTTATGGCTTTAATGATGCGATATATTGGTTAGATCATGATGATATATGATGTTTTTGCCAAGTATGAGATTTTGACCATGTTTGAAAGATGAATCCTGACATTTCTAATGTGTTTCTAATGATTTTATCCATGTATTTCATAAAATCTAGATAGGGTTTTGTAAACAGGCTTTTTCGATCTAGTTTTGACGATTAACCTTACCATCTTGTATTTAGGATCTTTATGCTAGTTTAATTATTTGGTTTTGTCCCTCACATGCCACTTTTGGAAACTCTCGTCAATGGGTGTTTATTTTTCATAATAATTATTTTTATAATTCATATTTGGGTTTGTTTTATTGTACTATAGCTTTGCATATGATTTATATAATTATATGAGACTTATATAATCTTATAGTTTATTGTTTATTTGAACTCTTGCATACGTGTGAATTGCCATTGGAACAAATTGAGTCTCATATCACTAGTATAGGTTGCATGTAGTGTAGAAAGACCCTTACCCTGATTGTGATGATAATTTGAGTGTCCATCGAGTGTGGACACATGCTTTGGGGATCTGACAAGAAATCCGGATACCAAAGGTGGGGTCTTGGGGAGATACGGTGTCCTAGGTTGAAATTGTGGAGATACAGACACTTGGTGTGTACCGATGTTGTGTATTCCGGGCACAAAGATGGGGCGTGTATCTAGCACGATACTTCTGTAGACGTCCTAACCAAGAAATATAGATTGGGTAATTGTATCCCATGGATTGTAATCCCCTAGAACTACAGTGTACATGTAGAATGCCTAAAAATCGGTCTGCTAAACCTTTAGCAGTACTTTGTGGATGATCCCTGAGAACAGATGGTGGGATAGCATGAACTTCACGGAGATATCGATAGTTGAAGCAGGCATATCATTTGTATTGTTTGGCCAGACTGCCGATCCGTGTGTCCGAGTCTACATATGTCTGTATGTGTCTTAGATGTTAGTATTTATACTATTCGTTTATCTTAAATGAATGTGTATTTTGTTGTACTTGTACAAATCACTCATATTGAATGGAATTGTTTAAGAGCGTGAGTCTATGCATAACATTCACATTGAATACATATAGGCGTGTTGGATGTATGTTGGTATTTTGTTCTTTTAATCATGTAGATGTTTAGTTATAGATGAATGGACTTGCATGCATCCACATAATACGTGGAAGATTTGGTTGAGAGTTAACCTTATTGACTATTGATGTTGTTGTGTTGATTAATATTATTATGTATGTTTTGTCGTTATTATATTCAAGCTGTATATTGTGATTTGGAATTGTGAGATGAATATGATTCTTGTTTAAATACTTTTGTATTGTGGATATATTCACGAGCTTCGTTTACCTCACACACCTCAGACACAGTGTTTTGCAGGTAATTATTGAAGATTTATAGAATGAGAGAGCAAAGTGGATCGAGTAGTTAAACTTCCTAAAGGTTTAGATCCAGGGCTAGTGTAATATTGCAATTATTTGGATTAAATTGTAGAACAATATGAGAAAATTTTGTGCTATCTAAATGTATTATTGTATCATTGATATACTTATTTTCGCTACAATGTGACAATTCCATCTTCCTTGTGGAGATGATGGTCGATCTTCAAATCGTATACCATGTACGGGTAGGTGTAAAATTCGGGGCGCAACACAATATCAACCCAAAATTGACATATGGGCATGAAATTACAGATCTCAAAAGCTGATGGCATCATATATCCACCATTGCAGAAAATTCGTCCTCTAGTTTTTTTATGAGCAATGATTCCTCCAAATTTGCTTTCACCATAAACTACAAATTTTATTATGAATTTATCCTGTCCACGAGTTTAATGCCCTAATGTATCCTTGCATTTTAACATTTCAAAGTAATGAAAAATATTCAATCTATGACAAGCTTGGTGATCTCCACAATCTTGAAATCATTGTTCCTTAACTGAATAAGCTTGGGGAATAGATTTAAACCCAATGAAATCAACAACTACTAATTGTTAATTGTTTTTATTTACAAATGCAGATTCAACAGACTGCTTTTGATGATGAACTTTCGATGGTCAGTGCAACTAAAACTGTCGGTCCTTTGCTTACGTTTGCTAGTGCATCACACAACACTTCCTTCTCCTTATCCCCTTCTTTGAAAAAGTGAATCAACCTTTTGGACCTATTCTTTAACTCCGTTGGTGTTAATAACAGTCTTGAGACACTTCCCCATTAAATTGATTCTTCATCCACCCTCTAGAAATGAATAAATACGCTTCTCAAGGTTGTTCGTAGCTCCTCTTCCCTTAACCATGCCTTCCTCAAAGAATATGCAACTTTCCATTGGAGTGATGACAAAAGAAACCTCATCTTGATAATATTGTCCAAGGGAATATCTAATGAAAAACTTATCATCATTAATTTTGTTACCCTCTATAGCATCATCCAACTTATCAACTTCTCAACTTCTTCTTGAGAAATTTAGTTCTCATTACTATTGCCATCAATCAAAATGCTAACATTTCTTCCAAAGATTGTGCATTAAATCCTAAACTCCATTCCGATGTTTACATTTGAAGTGAGCATGTTTCAAATTTCAAAATTTATTTACTTTCATTACTAGAAGTTATGTTTTCCCTCTCAAACAAGGTATCAAAATTATTTAAAGCATCTTCAACATGATTCACAACCCAATTATTATTATTATGACAATTGGTGAATGTTAAACGCATAACCAACTGTGTAAGTTGTCAGATTTGTTGTTGCATCTTCCAAAACATCTCATACGTCATTGCATGTCTGCCCCCTAGACCACGATTTCCACGTACATCTCTTGCAGAAATAAATGGTATGAATTCTCAACCAAAAGAAAGGGAAGAAGAAGATGAACCACCACAAGAAACGAATTGATTTGATACCACCTTGATGTGAATCAAGTGGCAAAATAGCAAGTAGGAAGTAAAAGAAAAACACAGTAGATTTCTGATATGGAAAATACGTTAAGCTATTAAACTGTAAAACCAACACAAAAATAGAGTTCCTTTCGCGCTAAGCAGAAGCATAGAAGTGTTGGGCTAGCAACAATAGGTACCCAACCTTGAAAACCTTTCAATCCTTATAGGAAACTATAGACAGTAGCTGTACCAAAGAAGAAACAGATCCTTGCATGTGAATCACAATGACAAGGTGATTGGAATCTCAGAGCTTCAAGCATCTATGAAGAATTCTTCCAATCTCTCAAATCAGTCTAAAGAATCTTCCTGTTGAAGAGAATTTGACCCTATAAACATAAAACCCCTTTTACAAAAAATGTCAAAATTACTAAATCATACCCAAAACATCTTGAAACAAGTAATATGACACCTGTGCATATAACAAATAACAAAAATACTCGTCTTACATGTTCTGGACCGACTCCAAAAAGACATAATTGTAATATAACAAAAAACCTTTAAAATTATCAGTAACTTTCCCACTCATTTTCAAACAACATTTTGAGGCCTAAATACTAAAAATCTTCCCAAAAGGAAGGAATAGCTAATATAGGTCTTGAAGAGAGCTTTCCAGTGAATCAATAATAATAACCCAAAATCGACACATGGGCAAGAACTTATGGATTTCAGTAGCTGACCGCATCAGAAAGAGAAGAAAGAGGAAGACGTGAATCAATAATAATAACCAAAAATCGACACATGGGCAAGAACTTGTGGATTTCAGTAGTTGACTGCATCAGAAAGAGAAGAAAGAGGAAGAGAAAGAAAAGAGGAAGAAGTGAATCAATAATAATAACCCAAAATCGACAAGAAGTGAATCAATAATAATAACCCAAAATCGACACATGGGCAAGAAAGAACTTATGGATTTCAGTAGCTGACTGCATCAGAAAGAAGAAGAAGACTTTTGGATTTCAGTAGCTGACGGCATCAGAAAGAAGAAGAAGATTGGTGAGATTATCTCTCTCACACACACAGTGTCTCTCTCGATTTCTCTATTTTCTTGTGAAGTTCTCAGCTTCTCTTGCACACAGTCTATCTCGATCTCCCTGTGTTTCTCTCTGTGTCTCAGATTATGAAAATAATGCATGGACTAGCCAAACTACCATGATAATGTGATGTACTAGTTGATATTTATGGTTTCCTGAATGGTTTTATAATCAGGGACCTAGACTGGACCAGTACAAACTGGAACTGATAATACGGATCAGGATTGTAGCAATGTCCATCCATAAGGTATAGGGCTTCAAAGCATAATGCGCCACCCTTAAGACATTAAGTTAGAACCAAGGTTTAAGGTATTAGTATCAGGTATTGGCCCGAGAAGAACCAAATTGTATCATCCGATATGGTATGACTAGGCTGATACGAACCCAACTCCACTCCAAAAATCCAAAAAATAAATCATACAAAAATCTAAAGAGAATCTAGATTGCTGTTTTCATTAGAAAAAATGAACATTAAAACAAAATAAGATAAAAATATCCAACCTCAATGCAAACAAAAGTTAAATAGTATTTAAGAAGCTAAAAATGATCACACACTAAATATAGGGTATCATGACAAAGAAACTAAACCTAGCAAATTGAAACGAAAAACATACATTATACATCTATAAATCAAATAAATATCAAACCTGCTGGTTATAGCTCCCAATACTAGTAATGGTTAGAGAATGGGTTGGAAAAGTATGAGTACAAGAATCAAAAAAAAAATCCCAAATATTCTAGATTTCTCTTCACTTCAGTTGAAAGTATACAAATTCTTATTTGTTTGTCAACTATATGCATGGATCTGGATGCAAATGGCAATATGAAGCAATGGGTGAGAGGGGGAGAACTTTGGACCTTGTTCGAGCTCAAGTCAAATGTTGAGAAAACACCTCATCAAAGTGTCTGTAAAACAGGAATCTCGAATGTTATGACTCGTCCGATACATATCAATGTATTGGTTGATACAATTGATACGTGTTGGCAAAAAAATTAATTTTTTTCTATGTATCAACCGATACATGCCAAGTCGTATCGACATATCCGTTGATAGATTGAATGTTATGACTCGTCCGATACATATCATTGTATTGGCTGATACAATTGATATGTGCGGCAAAAAAATTAATTTTTCCATGTATCAGCCGATACAAGCCAAGTCATATCAACGTATCCATCGATACATAGCAATCTCTAATTTTTGCATTATCGGGACAAGGTATCATACCGGCCACCTTAAAAAACGATTCATATCATTATCGCCATACTTCAAACCTGGGTTAGAACCTTTTAAAACAGTTGACTTTTTTGGCAAGATATCAAAAAAAAAAAACATGTTAGGTCCCTATTTTCATCTATTTTAATGCACATCTATTTCTCCAGCTACATTAATTTACTATTAAGAGAACCAAATCTAATGCTACTACAGATTTATCACTTGGAAAATCCAATACTGAAAGAAAATGAGAAATTCAAGACATGAAACTTCACAGCCAAACACATAGTACACATACAAAGAAGCAGAACCATCATTTAGCAGGATTCCATGTACGAAAGAGATTCCTACAACTTCTCCGTTGTGGAACTACATCTAATTGGTCAATAATAACAGAACAAATTCTCATGGACAATTATAGACCAGTTATAGCATGAAATATTATACAGTATACATGCATGATAATTCCATGTATAATCTTACTGTGAGAACAAAATAAATATTTCTACGATAAAAGACAAGAGTGTGTTCTTATGAACCTGGGAAAATTTGGTGGGTTCCTCCAGAAGTCCAAAATTATGCTTTCTTCGGGTGTAACCAACCGGACTATTTGCACATGTTTGTGCACCTCTGCGGTTACTCAGATTACCCAAAGGTCTAGGGTGATTAGACCTGGATATCAAGGCTCTCAAGCCTGCGTACCAAGAGTCTGCTTGCTCTTTGTCCTTGCATATCTAATACCAAAATAAATAGATATTACTAATGGATTTGTAAATCTCAATCTAAATAAATAAATAGAGTCGAGTCAGAACAACAAAGTCATTTATAAATATGAACCCACAGTTGAAAGATTACCAGATCAAGTGAGTATTCACTGTTCCCATAAATAAGTGAAAATGACTGGCATTCCTTTTCTGGCTGAGGTTGCCTCTTAAAGTTTACCTACAACATGGATAAACCATACATATCATTGTACAAAGGATTTTACAAAAAGCCACAGCAGTTAAGGAGCATTGCAATTTAATTTTGACATCTGTTTCTAGTTACATACAGTCCTCTGCCCAGGAATAATCTGTGTTACTGAGTTCAACCTCAGCTGTTTCTCCTCTTTTCCTGAATACCAAATCAAAACCTTCTCATCCTGGAAATAAATGAAAAAATTACCCGAATTAAAATTTCCTGAAGCAGATAGAGAAACACAAAAGAAAGTAAACATAGTAACATCCAATTTTATTAAAATCATGTGGCTCATGGTTTGAATTGTATAATTCAAATCAACTCACACTTGATACAATGCATTATATTCGAGGATATATTGTTTTGATTTTGCTAGATTTTAAAGGACAGTCGGGACATCTTAATTCTTGTATAGGGCAGTTAGTAATGTTTCTGTCTTTTAGTTGAAGTCATTAATCCTATGTCACAAAGACTTGGTATATTATGGTCACCAAGTCTCATAAGACTTAGGACTGCATTTCTTTCAACCTGTTATGCATACAGAAAATTGTTGTTGACTATCTAGCAAATGTAGGAGTAGTTAAGCAAAGAAGAAAAAAAAAAACGTGTAGAAGGAAGGGGTTTTTGGTATGCTATCCTTTAAATTATCAATAAAAATTCTGGAGAGGAAGACTTTTGATGACTGAAAAAAAAATATTCTATCTACCAAGAATTCTTCCCCTTAGAGCCCTAATCAAGGTTCGTGACTGTTTTACACTTGGTATCTTGTGTTATCTTCCCATTGGAATTTCTATTTGCATCATTATCTATCTTTATCTTCAATTTCGCTACTGTTATTCACACTACATGGCATCTAAGTAGACCATGATTGCTGGGACATTGACATATTGTAGAATAATCGCAGTGGTTACAAGGTGTGCTAGAGGTCAAGGAGCCCATGGAGGGATCCCACCAACGCATGTAGATGTCCAAGATCTTTTAATGAGATTAGATGAGTTGACTCAGCATGTAATTTGACAAAAACCTTTCAACTTAGATGATAATTACTACACTGAATACTATTGAGAAACAATGAGAACCTTTTTCCATTACTTTGCTCTGTAAATAGAGCCAACAGTAAAGAGATTGAAAGATAAGGTGATTTGAGTCCTTGAATATGATCATGACTGAAGGAGGACAAGTGTAGAAAAATTGGAGTTCCATAACCTAGAGACTTGCTTTGATCAAAGTAGTGTTTAGGAGTAAGATAAAAAAGAGGAATTATCAAATTCTAATTCAAGTTTTTTGAATTAGAAATTTACTTACAGCATTTATTCCAGTGACGAATAGTAAAGACGATTTTGGTTTGATGAGTGAAGAATCAAGAGGAATTAAACCCATCAAATGGATGAAGGGATAGGTGAAGGATATATAGATGCTTTCTTCAATCAATCTTGATCCACTTTCTGTGAAAACATTCGGAAGATTTAGAACAATGAAATTTGCAAATTTGAACATTTTTTCAAGCAACGATCTAGAATAAAAGCATCGTAGATCCATCCAATAAAGTGAAATATCAAACTCAAGGGACCAAAATAGGACTTTGAGTTGAATGCAGAAAACAATATAAAAACTATATGCAAAATCAGTTTGTAGTTTCTTCCATCTAGATTATCAAAGTTTGATTAACTCCTAACTAGAACATCACGCATGATTGGCATCAATTTGAATCATCTTAATCATTTGCTCACTAGATTTCTATATGGATCATTTTTAAACAATACAATGCATTAAAATACAATAAGGCCTTACCTTAAATAGTTGGAGTTGGAAACACGAAGTTTGTTCCTACATTTTAATCTTTCCTGCTTTAAAATCTTTTTTGCCAATTCCATCTCCATCCTTTTTGATCTTACTCTAGTCCTTTTGTATCTTTTAATTTGCATCATCTTCAACTTTCTCACAAGTAGTGTTTACAATGTCGGTGACATGTTGCCAATTTGGAGGTTGGTGACACGAAACCAGGGTGTAAGTCATTTTACCCTAGTTTGGGTGACATGGGCAACATGTCAGCGAGATGGGGGAAAAAATTTCAATTTTTTTTCAATATTTCCCCCATGTCTCTCGACATGGGCAACATGGGGGAAATTTTTTAACTTTTTTTGAAAAATAAAAAAATAAATAAATAAATAAATGTTAGTATTTTTTTGATGTATTATGATGTATTCAGACACTACTTTGGTTTCCCCACATTTCCGCTTGGTTTCACCTTTTTTACACCATGTCACAGACATGTCGCCAATGCCACCTGGCGACATGCCAGGTGACATCGACATGCCGAACCTTGCTCACAAGAGCCCCTATAGGGTCTCCACTTTGCACATCAATACGAACAACTGACTTTATTTCAACCTCTTACAGGGCTTCTCATAAACTCTCTTTTGGATAAATTTGTTCATTACCTTATCTCTCCTAGCATTTCCACAAATCCATCCAAAAATCCTCATCTCAGCTACACTCATCGCATAAATATGTAATTTATTAATTTCCCAAAATTTTGTTCCAACAACCATAGCAAGTCCTCAGCTTGAGTGGTGTACGGCGACCACATAGAACTCTAGATGCACCTCTCCACTTAGTGCATCCAGTTTTAAATCTATTAGTGACTTTAGCTTTGATATTTCCTCATAATGGATAATTGATTCAAGAATGGAAAGTGGCAAGATATTGGGTTCTAATAGCTTTCAATTCTTACCAATGCTTCACCCTATTCATGCCATTACAAGAATTGCATTTCATACACTCAGTCCTCATTCAACTTAATCTGAAACCTTTTTCAAACATATCCCTCCACAATTCTGGTTTCACAATAACTCCCTACCTAGTCTTTTCCACCAATACCACATCTTCAACTAACAAATACCAAGGCATATTCTATTATCAGTGAATAGTTGGTTAAGTCTCATTAATTCAGTGGTCTGGATGTGATGACTAAACGCACTATAAGATAATTAATATGTAGTACAATCATGTTTTGCATGAATAATTTTTTTACTGATTTCTGTTCTCTATCAAATCAAGAAAGGATTACATATATGAAAAAGACAAGAAAAAGAGAAGCTATAAGTGCTTCAAGTATACATGGATATAGAGTTGCAATGTTTTTGTTTAAAGAGTCACCATCACAATTGCACTCCAAATTCTGGCATACACACTATAACAAGAAAAGGCAAGCAGTTATCCACAACTTATGCAAGCATCCACCGGCCCTTTGAAGCTCCTATCCCATGAAATGGCTTTTTAGAATCTCTCCTCAACAACAGAACAGGAGCTAAAGCTTGCACATAAATCTAAAATCCAATTTGAAGGGATCTCACATTTACCTATATAGAAGTCCTTGGCTTATAGGATCACTTGATGCCCATCAGCCTAGTGAAGACCTTGAAGGTCAAACCAAATGATTAACTAAGTGATAATACCGAGTACCAATCAGATGGAAATACCAAAGGAGCAACCATCAAAATAAAGCTTTTATCAACCATCTCTTGGCTCTGTGGATCACAAAAACGGAACAGAAAACCATCACTAGAATATTCCCAACACAGCTAGACCTCCTGGTTTACACTCACATTTGGCTCTCCATTTTTATTAAGTTCAGAAAAAATGGATGTATGTAAACCTTTAAAATCTCTTTATGGAATAAAAGTTTGTATTTTCCTTGCAAATTTAACATGTAGTGGTTGAGGGGTCTATTTTAAGTCGTGTAATAAAGATTTCCAACGCATTAGAATTTACTTTAAAAGTTACCAGAAAATTAACTTGGCTTCATGGCAATCAAAGTTGTATGTTGTACATCCCTATATGTCTCTTCACAATTTTAGATCAATAAAGGAAAATATAATACTACTGCAGTATCGAATTTCCAGCTATATAGTATCAGACAATGCTCTCAATATGGCATAATGCATGTGCTAAAGATAATTTGGGCTCCTACAATCGGGAAGATTCAGTCACATTACTCAGGTATTTCCTTAAAAGAAAAATCTAATAAAAGAGTTTTCTAACGTTTTTAGTTAAAGATTTAACAAAAGGCTGTTGTAACAAGGAGTGCATACAATAATATCCACAAGTGAGAAAGAAGCAAACTGCATGTTCATGCATACAAACACACACTAAAAAAATCAACTAATGCACCTTTAATTGTTATGAAACTTGCTACAGCATGTATTGTAATGAAAATCAACATTCCGTATTAGATAAGCCTACCATGGATAGCCTGAAAGGGCATAGCTTGGGCTTTCCATTCCGTCCATACTTCAAAAGATGTGCACCCTTCTTTAAGGCCAGAATCGCCTTCAGAATGTCACAGAAAATTTAGTATGATATTAAAATCCTATAATTAAAAAGCAGCCACCAATTAAACAATAAGAATTAGACATAGAGGGCAACCCAGTAAGATGATATTAACTATCAAAATAAAATATTTCCGAGAAAATAATGACCCCAAATGTTTTGATTATATGGAATGCCAGAAAGTGTGAAACTTTAAGCCATTAACTGGAAGTTAGAGTCACTAGAACCCCAAAAAAGGAAAACATGGGGAATGCTGGTCCTCAACCAGAGACAAAATACCATAGAGTTTGACCGTGGAAATAAGGAACTAGTAAGGAAGAGATAAATCTCACTACAACATTTGAAAACAATTAAAAAATAATAATAAGATGATTACTGAATGTGCCATTGAAATATAAAAGTTTCATAGATGTCCACTGACTGGTTCTGGCATACCCTACTAGAAAAAGAGATAAGTTTGTTTAAAAGTTCATCAACACTATGAAGTGAGTGAATGCATATCATCTCTGAAATAATGTATATCATATGCTCAGATGAACGTTTCTCATATTTTTGCAACAAATAATGTACCATGTCCTAACTCAGAGCACTTTTTTAATTGCCAAAGTGTAATATATATATATATATATATATATAGAGAGAGAGAGAGATATAGATATAGATATACATTGAAACCTTAGTTACCTAATTCGCTTGATGCAAGGCAGCCCACACTAGAATCGCAAATTGGCATGTGGGATAGTTCGCTGGTAATTTGTAGATTAAAAATTTCAAGAGCACGGATTGAATTATTGGAATCTACGCTCCCTATAATAAATTCAAGGCTTAAGAGTAACAACGAAATAAACTCCATATGTCAAGCTATACATTCGGCACTTTAAGCGTGGCTTACTAAGATGGTAATTCCTAATTAAGTGGGTTTTAAATATTTTCAATTTATTTGACTGATATTCCCTTATTTTAGCTATAAATTAAGGATAATGAGAGACTAAATTAATAGAATTAGAAACTAATGGGAAAGAGGGAAAGACGGTTTTAGTCTTTTAAAGGTGTATATACATACATACATACATATACATACACACATACATACATACATACACACACACACACACACACACACACACACACACATATATATATAGAGAGAGAGAGAGAGAAAATTT
>JAUPMG010000017.1:3143418-3154170 GCA_031762675.1 Pachysandra terminalis
GGAATCCATACAAGGAAACCGCATATTTCTCCACCTCCCGGGTACACTTAATCACCAACTTAACATAGTATGACATGAGATTAATATTAATAAAACCTTAGTGATAAAATCCAAGAACACTATCCACGAGACAGGCTTTTGAAAACCTTGTATCGGAACGACTGTCAAGTTTAGGCCGATACGAGACAGGCTTTTGAACCGATTTACTCCCTGTGGTTTATCATTCAGAAGGTGACGCCTGTCACTCTGTTAAACCTCTTTTGTTAACCGTTTTCGGGGATCAACAGTACCTGGTTCCAATAAAAAAAAATCTTGGTTAGGATGTAAACGAGTGGAAATGAGTTTTGCCTAGCGTCACTTGGGCTCGTAAACATTAATCAAGGATCAGGGTTAAAAAATTTTGGGCTTATGCTCGGCTCAGGTTTGTAATATTTTTCAGGCTTAGGTTGGGCTCATGAAAGCTGAGCTCAATGGAAATTTACACCTGTGCTGTTTAATAGAGTATATTTTGGATGATTTCTCCATAAATAAGAGAGCACGCCCTCGAATGTCAACAAGTTTTAAATTTTGGATCATCTGAACGCATAACTCATAGATAAATGAAATAGATTATAAGTGATTGCTTATCTTTTTTTTTTTTGATGACTGGGGTCTCTGGGTCAGCTTGTGCGCACCACGACTAATTCCTGGGACCCTGAGTTAACAATCGGGTAAGCCTCCAGTGGCCCCAAGTGAAATGGCCCTCCGCAGAATCGAACCCCAGACCGAGTGCTTCATGAGACACCAACTGAAGTGACCATTGGGCCAAACCCCCTTGGGGTTTAAGTGATAGCTTATCATACTCCTTGAGACATAAAAGAGATACTCTTATCCCTCGAATATTGAGGTTCCTTGTTCTGTGGTGTGCGCTCTTGTTGACATACCTGGCATCTCGATCTATTCTCTCTTTGTCTTATCCACATGTCATATTTGAGAAGAAATGTTCTTGATAGAGCGGCTGCGTGATAGTTTAGGCTATCTTGAGACAAATTTTCTAGACTATCTTTATTGTTGTTTTTGTATTGGTGAACTCTTGTTTTATCAATCAAAGGCATTCGAGTTCCTATATGTTACAAATTCTGCATCACCAATACTTAATATATTAAATATATTTTTTATATAAAATATTAATAATTAATTAATGCCTAATATATGTGCTCAACTCAACTCAAACCCGACCCAACCCATTGCAACCCTACTTAGAATGGGTCGACCTAGCCCCAATACCAACTCGGATCCATGAAAATTTACACTGACTTGATCGGTTTTTATCCGATTAAATATCCATGGGTCAGATTCGGATCCAAATAAGTAGAATATCAATAAGCGGCAAGGTTTCAAGGATCGGACCGATCAGGTATTTATTGCCCGGTTGGTATCGAGATCAGCCAAGACCGATCCGGTCTAAAGCCACAATACAATAGTTGTATCGTGAGGATTTGGATCGGATTGGTCCAACCGATGCTAGTAAGCCCAGTACGGACTGGTTGGTACAACCGATCCAATGTTTTTTTTTTTTTTTAATTTATAAATTGAACGATCTAGATTGGCATCGCTCTGGGCTGGTCCAGTATTGTGAATTCGGTCCGATTGATCCAAAAAGAATTTAAAAAAAAAACTGGGAGATCCATTTTTGTACCTGATCTGGATCTACCGATATCTCCGACCCGAACCGCCAAGAGGTTCGGGACCCCGAGACTAGGCCTGTCAACAGACCGGATCATGATCCGGATCCGATCCGATAACAACCCCGGATTTGGTATAGGATTTACGATCCGATATTCGAATAACAATAATCCGACCCGATCCGAAATATAATCGGATCGAACTCGGATGTATATGAATTCGATCCGATCCGATCAGATTATATGGAAAACATGTAGAGGAGAGGACTTGAACCTTCCACCTTCTGCAAGGAATACGAGCGCCTTACCACCCGGCCAATTCGCTGACGATGGATAAAATATATATTTGTATATATATAATATATATAAGAGAAAGGTAAAGCCTTAAAAAATATCATTTGCCGTTGTCTCCAAACCTTTTTTAACGATAATAGTAATAATTAATTATTTAAAAATCAAAAGATAAAAAAGAAACGTAATATATAATTATTTATGAATTCTAATCACACTAAAAGAATCTTAACTTAAAATAGCACTTATAGACTTATAATTATAACAAGTAGCAACAATAGAAAATTTATTCAAATGTTTGGGTGAAATTATCTCAACAATAATTCTGGAACTCTCTAAAAATTTAACACTTTTCTAATTGTCAAGAAAAATACATATCAAATTCAAATATTATAATTATTTGGATAAATAATAATTATATTCACTTAATTAAAATAATAAATTTAATTATTAAAAACATTATAAATATATTAATAAATCCTATAAATTATTTAAAAATGAGTTAACTTATAACAAAATATAGAAAATTTTTTAAAATTAAAAAATAATAAAGAAGAGATTGGTTCTATATATAAACTTCAACCCATCTCATACTCAACTTCGAGCTCAAAACTGAACTTGACCTAAACCCAAACCCAAACTAATATGTTGTGAAATATGCCTTAAGCGTTTTTTTTCTTTTTCTTTTTTTCTGTGGGAACTAATACACATCTATTGTACAATCTGCACAGTCACCTTGTTTGTATATTTTTCTTGCTTCTTCTTATTTTATTTTATAAACTATCTTTATCGATCAAAAGAAAATATGAGTTCAAGGTCTATCTAAGTATCGATGTTGGGTCATACGAGATTTAAGTGGGTCGAGCCAAACTTACAAGTTACAATCCTAGTAAATATAAAACACCCAAACTAGCATTTATAACAATAATAATAAATTTATTAAAATTAATTCAATAATAATTTTAAAATTCTTAATAATTTAAAACTATTATAAATGACTAATTTTCAACAAAATTATATTTCAAATTCAAATATAATAACTATTTGGATACATATTAAAATATGGATTGGATTTTATAATTATATTTAATTAATTTATTTAAAACTCTTCTAATCCTTAAAAAATTTCATCTCATTTTTATTTTTGGTTTTTTTAGATTTTGGCTCTCTTGAAGTTAAAGAAGACAAAAGACAAAAAATAATTGAACCCGTGAGCTCCGTTTGGCATTCGGTTTTGGAGTTTTTCTTTCACTTATTCTTTTCTCGCTCTCTTTCCCTAAAAAGCGAAGATTTTGGAGAAAAACCCTAATTTTTTTTCCCGTGACTATCCCTCTCTCTCTTCTCTTCCTCTCATTCTATCCAGCGCCCCAATCCGACGACGCCTCCATTCTCGCGGCAATCGTACTCCGGCGAGCACCTAATCTAGTAAGTCTCTATTCTTTGTCCTCTTTATTCATTTCTTATTCTTTTTCTTCCAGCACCGTCGAGTCTGTTGGCCGGACTGTTGAGCACTCAACTAGGCAAGTCATGGCCTTCAGAAAGCATTTGCTCCTGCGGCAGGTGACTCGCTGCAATACTGATACAAAGATGAATAGAGTGATCAATGTATAATGACTAGTTGAGATCCTCGTGCTTCTCTTGGTGAAGCAAAACAAGGAACCAAAAGGAAGGATAACAAACCCAATCTAATCCAAAAACCTACACCTCTCTCTCTTGCTGTTCTTATAGAATCTAACAAGTGGGTATACTTTAATACTTTTCTAAGCTTTTGATCTAACTCAACTTAGAAGCAGGAACATGGCTTGGTTGGCTTCAATCCCAATCCTATTCTCCCTCTCCCCTTTCAATCTCCCCTTTCAATACACTGTACAGATTATCGGATCGGATTCGGATATTCGAATCCCTATTCGAATTCGAATCACCTATTATCCGTATTCGGATTTTCGGATTTCACAATTGGATCGGATTCGGATATGTTACGTAATTCGGTCCGAATCCGACCCATTTACAGGCCTACCCGATACTTTAAACCTTAATAATCGGATTCAGATTCACCCGACCCGATAAGTTCTGAATTCGATTAAAATTGCATATGCTTTAGATTTTTATAGAAGTGAAGGGCATTTAAATAATTTACATGGAGAGATATATATGCTCTTAACCCTAACCATGTATCTCTTCTCAACTTTCTCAGTTCTCATTGTCTCAACACCAGCAACCAACGCACGGCACAGCACAGCACTGGCCAGCCAACGCACGGCAAAGCTCCGGCCAATCAAGGCACGATACAAGCCTTCCAAGTTGCAACTCTTTCAACCGATATCCTCTTCTCCGTGACTTGCCGGAGTTGTTAACAAGGCCATTCTAGTGTTTTCTGATCTGTTTCTGGCAAGCTCTTCCATTCCATCTGGTTAGTATGTGATTCATATTTCTATCACTTATTTTTTTTCAATATAATGCTTATTCCAATTACCATTTATGTAATGCTTATTTTTTATTTTTTGGTTAAACATCGAAAATAAAAAATAAATTGAAGTAAAGATTGAAAAAAAAAAGTCTTCAATTAAGAACTCATCGAGTGGTTTGCTTATTTTAATGTCGAAATAAATTCTTTAACCATCACAATTGCAGTAGTTGTGATTTGAATCTTTGATTACAACATCAGAATTGTGCTGTTCTTAGACTGTAGGAAGGTTTGCTATTTTTTTAGTTTTTTTAATTTGATATCATTCGAAAATTGTGATTTTGTAATTGTTTTATGTTATTTGTTTTTCTTTTGTGGTGTTGTGACTTGTGACTTGTGAAGAAAGAAACTATTAGGATTTTGTTATAACTGCAATTGCAGAAAAAAATGAAAATATTCCCAAAACGCTAGAAATATTCTCTGACAAAAAAACAGAGAGCTAAGCTGAAAGCAGTTTCATTCATTTTGAATTTGATTTTTGGAATGTAACACTTGAAACACATTGAAACTGCTGCAGTTTATTACTTGCTTATATTTATCTTGTTCCATGTCATGTTAGCTTTTAAGTTTCAAACTGTCAAATTAAAAGCCTTCAAGGCTCGAGGCTTTTGGTTGTGCTTGATTTGAACAAGAAGCACGTCTATGAATCCCCTGGTAGTTTGTTCTGTTGTTGAACCATAGAATCACTTAAGACTTCTATTAATTAGTTAATATTCATTAATTTTGATCGGATATTTGAATAAATTATCAGATTTGTATATTTATTCGGATTCGAAACTTAGTCAGACGCAATTACGGATCTTATAAAAATAATTGAATTCGGATTCAGTTACTTATATGAAAGTTCCCAATGGATCTTTAATCGAATAGGGATCTTCATAATTTTAATCGGATTCGAACTCGGATCATGGTAGTTCCAGTCTGAATCCGAACCGATTACAGCCCTAGTTTACACTCATGAAGTGTGGTTTTGTAGAAGGAAAAAAGGAAGAGAAATTGATTCTCCTAAAACTCAAGGCGCTGATACTTTAGAAATTTGGGGAAAGGAGAGAAGAGCGCCGCTTACCTTCTTCTCTCACCATCTTTGACGATTCCGAACATCTCTGATAATCTCCGACGACCAGTTGCGGTGAGTTTATTTCGTTTTCTTCTTTCTTCTTCTTTAGCCTAACGATGCAAGGTTTTCGAAAAATCTCTAAAACTTCATCTGTAAATCCCTCTCTTCTTCTTTAAAACTCAGTTTTCCAGCAAAAAGATTGAGATATCTTTTCCAAATGCGGCCATAATGCAGGTATGCGTAATATGAACTTGGAGAAGAATAGACTCATAGCTGGGGATGGTGAGTCCGTTGTAGTGGTCAGATTAGGTGGTGGCAATGTGTCATTCCTCATCAATGTCAATTTCATTGAGAGTTTTAGAATGTGAGATTGACTCAATGTGAGAGGATGTCACAGGCTTTGTCTAGGGTTTTCGTTTGGAGAAGCGAATAGCTGCTTTACTTGCTGTTATTTGGGAAAAAGAAGAAGAGAGCTAGGGATGATATAGGCATGCGAGAAGCTCTAGTGGTATGACAGTGAATTTGTCAATAATTTTTTTTTCTCAAAAGCCTTTGAAGGTTTGGGATGTTGTTGTGAAAAGTTCTATTAGATGATGGAGTGTGACAGTGAATTTGTCAATAATTTTTTTCTTCTCAAAAGCCCTTGAAGGTTTGGGATGTTGTTGTGAAAAGTTCTATTAGATGATGGAGTGTGAAGGCCAAATTATAAATTTGGTCCGCAGATTTTATACCAATTCTAGTAGTAAAATCACTTGAAGTGATTGTCATCGGGTATTGTGTGGTATACGCCATGGCACAAGACGACATTTTTTTTTTTGCTGATGAATGACGGAGAGTTTATTGGAAGAAAGGGAAGAGTGTACAAGAAAGGAAGAGGATATCGAGAAGACCTAACCTCTCCATCTAAGGAAAATTAAAGAAAGAGAAAACAGTACTAATTAAATCTATACACAAATCGAAAGACATTCATCTAATGTATTGACATGGTGATGCTGGGCGCGTTATGGATAGTTATGTCACTAGACCCCAGGCTTCTTTCTTAATGGATAGTTATTATTTGAAAGTGAAGGGCATATGACATACTTGGATATTAGTAGAATCTAATTATTATTCAATTGTTTGTTACCCGTTTCTCCTGGTTGTACGTTGATGGTGCACTCGAACCAGTTAGGGTATCACTTCTTGGTGAATTAGCCTTAATATATATAGTCTGGTCTGGTTTCTAACAAGGTTTTAAATTTTGCCGGCGTGCTACGGCATGCCAACAAAATTTTGCCAAAATGGCCCCAAGTGAAACGAAATGTATGGGAGCGAATTCTCCCCTTTCCCCCATTTTGGCGAAATATAGCGAAAGTTTGGAAAAATATTTTCCCAATATTTCTCCAACTTGACGAAATAGACGCCAGGTTGGCAAAATTTCACCAGAAAAAATCTGGCGATATTGAAATCTAAAACCTTGGTTCCTAAGATGCTTTCCAGAAGTATAAAGTTGTGCAGATCATAAGGTGGTGTTAGGTCTACTTCATATACTTGTACTGATTAGCAAGGCTTTAACCAAGAATTGGTTGGGTGAATTGGGATAATCAATAACCAAAACTGATTAGAAAGTGGATATGGTGTAGACCTGTCAGTTAGTAGTGTTCTATTGATTCATCTTTCACCAGAGGATTTTTTGCTTTAGTTCATAACTGCAACAATATATGAATTGCTCGCTAGTGCTGAAGCATTTGTAGAGGATAAGGTACCATCATCCACGGTTGATATCATATAATTTAGTGCTTTCTCAGGTAAGCTACCGAGAGAGCTTTTGGACGAGGATGGGCATGTAGGGCTGGTTTTATATTATATGTTATATTTGATGAACATAATTCTTTATTAATATAATATACTGTTGTTATTCATTTAAAATTCGGTGCCATCATCTAGGAGTGTCAATTGGCTTGGTTAAAACTGGAAACCGAAAAAGATTGGTTTGGTTCGGTTATTTATAATCCCGGTTTGGTTATGGTTTGAAAAATATAAAACCGAATTAATTCAGTTCGGTTTATAGTTTAATCCTTTATTAAATCGAACCGAACCGAATTAACCGAACTCACCTAAACCGATAACCGAACCGATTTAACCAAACTCACCTAAACCGATAACTGAACTGAACTAAACCGAAATTAACTAAACCTCTAAACCCTAACCTTAATACCTGAGCAATCGTTTTCCTCACCGCCTCTTTCTTCTTCCAAAAACAAAGCAACCCATCTCTTCCTCACCATCTCTTTCTTCTTCCCAAAACAAAGCAACCCATCTCTTTCATCGCACTGTTACACTGTCTCCATCCTTGTTCCATTATTTTAAGTAATCCGATCGGAAGAGTTTGGATCTTCGAAGTTACGAAAATTTTGGATTTTCTCAATCTTTGTTCTCTGGTTTCTCTTCCTTGATTTTGGTTTTGAAATTCGTTTGCTTATCCTGTCTTGGCTTGAGATCCGGACCAAGGCATTTCTGATACTTCCATGGTCGATTAGGTTTTTCAATCCCTAATTTTCTCCATTTTTGAAGTTCAGTAGTTCAGAGCTTCTCTGCACATTTGAGGTAAATGCTCTTTCGATACTCGTTGTTTACAATTAATGGCGATTTATTAACTAGGCTAATGCGTTTCTGATTTAATGTGCCGTTAACGGCGTCTCGCCGATTGATCTGAAACCATCTTTATCCATCGATCATGAATACATTTTGCAAACACGAGTCTGATTGTTATTGATTTTTTTTTTTCCCTTTTTGTTTGTTTATAGTATCCGATGGTACTGGATCTGCCAAAAACCGGTTGAAGGCTCCATCTTTCATCTTCAAGCTCTGTAACGGAAAAGGTTTTGGTTCTTGTTTTTTTACTTTTCTTTTTTTTTTCTTTGATCTCGTTGATGATTGATTGTTTGATCATATATATTTTTTTGAGATCAAGAGCGGTTTATATCTGTAACTTTTGTTTCATTATTTTTGATATTATCTTTCTTTCTTTATTTGCCTGTACGTTGGTTGATTAATCTAAGGATTAGAAAAAGTTCGATTATTTGGTTTGGTTTTCGGTTATTTCGGTTCGGTTTACGGATTAATAAAAATTTTCGGTTTGGATTTCAGTTTGGTTCGGTTGTCGGTTTGGTTTAGGTTTGTACACTAAACCGAACCGTTGACCGCCCTACCATCATCCATTGTCACTGTCAATGCATTCCTAATGAAGTATGATTTTGATGCCACCATGAGTGCTTGTTTTGGGATCCAAAAGTATTTCATTGTTTCGACATAGTTACTATTGTTAATGCGCAGGAAGTTTGACTGATAAACTGGGAGAGCAGAAAGTTGGTTATGCTAGGCATGATTTTATCTTTCACATGGTTGTGCAATGTGAGATATTGCTAGGTTGTGGAATTCTTTCACTAATTTTGGGACTAGAAACAGATTAAAGTATTGTCATGAAGTTGACATTGTTGAGTAGGCTAGTCAGACAAGCTACAGATAGCATGTTCACATGGATTTTCATTATTTTCTATACCGAAATCTCAAACAAGTTGAGAATCATATTGGAGTTATTGTTTGTGTTTTTATCGCGAGGAGTTGTTAAATTTGCATTTTATACATTCTTTGATTTTTTTTCCCTTTGTAAAAGTTCTATCTTCTTGGCTTTCTTTGTGATTAGCAGTCAGTATGGACTTTGTTTGCAGTTTATTTGCACAGAATGTGATGGATGTGATAAGTTTCTTTCAAGTTTACCTTCACTTGATTTATCAGTTTTGCAACTTGCATCTTCAGACTTAGTTTGCAGTTTATTTGCACAGAATGTGATGGATGTGATCAGATTCTTTCAAATCTACCTTCATTTTATCGGTTTTGCAATTTGCATCTTCATTGTGGTATGGTTAAGTCATGTGCCTCTTTTAACTTTCATGCTCTCAGGGTCCTTTGGAACTTTTGGCCTTGACGAATTGCAGAATGCAATCTACCGAAGCCGTGTCTTCCATGGAGGTCGAGAACATTCCTTCAGAACCCAAATCTGCATCTGGGTTCTTCTTCCCAGCAAAGCCAAAATTTGAGCCTTTGAAGGCTCATGAAATTTCTGAAGGGCGAGTTCAGTTTCGAAAGGTCTCCGTTCCTCCGCATCGCTTTACGCCTCTCAAGAAAGCATGGATGGACATCTACACCCCAATCTATGAGCAAATGAAAGTTGACATCCGTATGAATCTCAAGAGCCGCAAGGTTGAATTGAAGACTAGATCGGACACACCTGACATCAGTAACCTTCAGAAATCTGCCGATTTTGTCCATGCTTTCATGCTAGGGTTTGATATCATCGATGCCATTGCCCTCTTGCGTATGGATGAGCTCTATGTCGACTCTTTCGAGATCAAAGATGTCAAAACACTGCGAGGCGAGCATCTATCTCGTGCCATTGGAAGACTATCTGGTAAAGGGGGTAAAACAAAGTTTACAATTGAGAACTCTACAAGAACTAGGATTGTGATAGCTGATTCCAAGATTCACATACTGGGATCTTTCTCCAACATCAAGGTTGCAAGAGATTCCCTTTGTAGCCTCATTTTGGGGTCCCCGGCCGGAAAGGTCTATTCAAAATTGAGAGCAGTTTCCGCGAGACTCGCAGAAAGGATGTGATCTTTTCCAGATTTGGTACTCTGTGCTATGAATTTTGGTTTGTTTATCATCTTTTGATCCCTATGAGAGAGAACTTAGTTTATCTGGAGGCTGCATCAGTTGTGAGGACTTGGCTAATTATCCAAGTGATTGATACATATTTCAGGATCTATTGCTTGACTTGAAATTTAAATTTTGAGTAATTCATCATATAGAGTTAATTTGACCTAATGGTTTGACAGTTGCTCTTGTGTTTTGGTTTTTTTCATATTATTTTGGTATTTTTCATGTTGGTGTCCAGTCATAGAGAAAAAGGGATTCTAAGAAGCAACACATTTTGGTTCGACCCACCTTTTAACCCAATTGAAAGACCACAAGTTTCTCTAATACCAATATACAGCAATTGGGTTAAGAGGGTGGGTTACACCAAAATGTGGTGCTTTTTTACATCCCTCATTGTAGATACAGAATTATAAATCTCTTTACGAGTGAAGATTAGTGAGCTAGGGTGTCAGAGATAAACGGATGAGAATGTGTGGTTTAGGTTGAGTTTGGCCAGGCTTGTATAAGTACTTATTGCAGCTTATAGCTTATATAAGCACTTTTTAAAATTAAATATGTGTTTGATAGCGCTTATGGGT
>JAUPMG010000017.1:3163940-3175447 GCA_031762675.1 Pachysandra terminalis
CCCCCGCCCCCCGCCCCCCCCAATGATGCTAACAAGCAGTAGAGGTAGCCAGCTACTAGGAGCACAATCATATAACATCTGAGGCTGAAAACCTTATTAGCACCTAGAGTACCTAGTTACTTATCATATGATCGTTGGTAATGGATCCTTGCTTCCTATTATGCATGCCGGTAATGCTACAGTTCACATTGATTGCTCCTTCACTCCTTTTCATATGTATTTTGCACACCAGACTTCCAGAAAATCTTATTGGCTATGGCTCAACTCATACAAGATTTAAACTGTGTTCTTACATCATGCTGATGACTTTGTGAGTAAGGATCGAGAGTCGGGGAGAGTTCTTCATACCACACAGAGTGAAGGTGGCTGGGACCCCGTTGTAAGGAAAAGCACCAATGAGCACCATCACCCCATCATATCTTTGGTACAAAGGCGAGTAGCAAAGTATGGCACATGTGGTTGACACACCTACACTAAGGATTTTCAATATTTAATTCAAATAAATGTCTCGATTAGTGGATTTAGTCACAATAAATCTTTCTATTTAAGTTGTTTATCGAGAAAAATGCCGAGAAAACCATTTAATCTTTCAAAAAGATCATCCTGACCTGTTGTAAATTTAGTTCACTGATATTTAGAGATCAGCCCCAGTTATTTCCAATGACAGGTTTTGATTTTATGTACTTCCAATGGATGACTAAGTCATTTTCTTGGCTTTATCACTTGGTCAAGAAATAGTCACATTACCTTGCTTCATACAGTTCAAAGGCATGATTTAGAATGCTATGTCTTCACGTTCAAATCAAATGCTTGCAATCTGATGGTCATGCTCAGTTTGCCAGTCAGCCTTTTGGCACGCTACCCAATGGTAACAATATTATACACCGTATATCTTGCGCTCATACACCCAACAAAATGGAGTTGCTGAACATAAGCGTAGGCATGTTGTTGAAATGGGTTTAGCCATGTTCTACCAAGCACGACTCCTAAAGACTTCCTGGGTTGAAGCATTTCAAACCAGTGTTTATCTGATCAATGGCTTACCCACCCTAGTCCTTGGCAATAAGACTTCATATGAGATGCTCCTTGTCTAAAACCATATTATTCTGGGTTGCATGCATTCAGTGTTTTAAATGTCGCTTTCATTGGAAATTTCACCACCGGGACCCAAGGAAATTTTGCCGAAATATTAAAAATTAGGAAAAACTTGTATTTTTTTAATGAAACTTCATGGATCATTAAAGCATACATAAACACAAACAAATAACTCAAAATATAGCAATAAACTACGCATTGCGATGAACAAACATTTAGGGATTTAAGTAAAATAGGTGTTGTCAACCTGTAGATATGAGTTGCCATATGAAATGTGAACTACCATCCACATAAGAGTCAAAATACATCTAAATATCAAAAACAAGATTGAAACAACTAAAAAATGCAACATCCAAACACATGATCAAATGTATGACAACAATGAGTATCAACATCCACATAGAGTGTTCGCCCAACTTGAATAGATGCATCAACATGCATTTTCAGCCTAATGGAACTAGAGTTATGCAAAAAATACAATATATATATATATATATATATATATATATATGAGTATGTTAAATATACCTCAAAAATCCCCAAAATCGATGCTTCAATCTTCAATATACCGAGTGATTTTTGTCAGATCTTAGTAATGGAGTCTTTAGACTTGACTCAAATCTTGAAGAAAATACAAAAAACAAAACAAAAACAAAGAAACTTGATTTTGGTCACCTTGCTAAGAAAAGTAGGTTTCACTGAAAATGGAGATATTTCAATCAAAATTTCCCCCATATCGACTGTGTCAACCAGATTTAATGAAGAAAGAATTCAATAAATCACTGATATCGGCGATATATTGCTCGATATATCGCCAATTTCAGTAAAATGGGGAAATCCCCCTGGAAATATTATCTTCAGGTGAGCCATAAAGAAATTTCGGGGAAATTTCGCCAAATTTCACCAAAATTTAAAAGATTGCATGCATTTTCTTGTACATGTTACCCTTACTTGGTGCCATACAATCACCATCTTGAATTCAAAAGTCACCAATGCATATTGATTGGCTATGGGATTCGAAAAAAAATAATCAGGGGTGGTCCCAATACTAGGCAAATATATCTCTTGTCATGTTATTTTTGATGAACGTATATTCCCGTTTGCATGTACCTCAAGTGCACCACCACCAGTAACTAACAAGCCAATTATCCTTACTCTGCTATTATATATTCTTTTCAGGATATTATCCTTAGCGGCAAAGTTACCTCATTAGGTTTTAGCCAAATCTCTATCAAGGGAAGCATGACATATTAGATCAACAAACACATACATATTACATTTATACATATATATACACACTCACGCACATATGCCCAGGCCCAGCTTCACACATGCAAGGCATAGGTGATGTTATGGCAGGAATAAAAAAAAAATCTAAAGTTGCTAATGCATAAAATTTGGATCATCACATATGCAAAGTAATAGTACCACAACAATAAAGATTATAGGTTAAACAAATTATTCCGCAAAATCTCAATACATCATCAAAACAAAATTAAAAGAAATATGTGAAACTGGGTTCAAATTCTTTATCCAACAAACACTTTTTTCTCTTAAAAAAATAAAAAATAAAATACAAAAATTACAAGCAACCTCCCCTATCGGCTAATGAAAAAGAAATTGAGGGCTTTTTTCTTATCACAATTTCTACGACCAAGCCTATAAAGCCCTTAAATAACAACACCAATTCAAGTCTAGACGAAGAAGAAAACACCCAAATCGAAGTGAAAGAAATATATTCCGCCTCAAGGTAGACCATAGAATGGGCCAATTATTCAAGGTCAATGAGCTCGAAAGTACACAAGGTAGCACCTAATCAATCTAGGATAGTATGTATGCCTGATTATTGATGGGAAAGGAACATACAAAAGAATATAGACACTTAAATTGATGGTTTTTCAACCCTTGCAATAGGGGAATGAGAGTAGGACCCATTTGAAGATGTTATCAGGGGAAAACCCATCAAGACCGGTTTCTATAACTTTTGATGATGTTAGACCTATAGTTTGCATCTCATAAGGAAACTACACATTGTTAGGACATGATAGTCAATTTTATTTTCTTTTATATTTTCTACTTTCAAACAAATATGAGAAAGATTTTAATTTCCTTTCTTTTCTTTTTTCCTTTTCTATTTCATTGTCATTTTCTTTCGATCCAATCGGACTGTTAAGAAACATTAAAAAATTGGACTGCATTGATACACATGTATTACTAGGGCTTATATAGGTTAAAATATTGTCCACATGGCGAATACAGAGGGTCCCTTGTCAAATGTACAGTCCAGATTGGCCAGATCATTCTTCCATGTGGCAAAAATGGCCTTGTCACAACAGGAAAAAAATCCCCTGTGGGCTACCTTGTGGGGTAGATTGTGATTGGGTGAAAAACAAGCAAAATGCAATTGGAGTTGTTTTCTAAACCAATCACAGGCCACCCCACAGTGTTGGCCACAGGGTAGCCCACAGACAATTTGTATCCATCACAACAGCCAACAAAATCTGTTGTGACAGTGCAGAATATCTTTCGCCAAAAGCTAAATACTAGAATCCCAATTGAAAAGAACTATTTAATGGCTAAAATGATTTCAAAAGAAATGCCTATCGACCAAGCAATATGCATATGAACCGACTGAAGAACAAGCGCAGTTTCGATTTTTAATGCTTATGCAGCCAACTGCATTGTATGTGAAACTACTGGAGTACCTTTGATAAGTCTATTTTCTGTGGTAATGAATCTACTGAAGAACAAGAGCAGATTTAATTTTTAATGCTTATGCAGCCAACTGCATTGTATGTGAAACTACTGAAGTATCCTTGATACATCTATTTTCTGGGGTAATGAAGTACCCTTGATACTAAAAAAAATAAATAAATAAATACCCTTGATAAATCTATTTGAACACCTCAATTTTTCCCACAGGAACACCGAACACCGAACACCACCGAGTAGAAGTCTCCCTCCACCTGTAAGGTGGAAAATCCCTAAGATCACACCTCCCTCAAGCCGGTAACCAACACACATATCTCAGCATGAATCGCATTGCCAATTCCAATAGGCCCCGAGTAACCATGTAAGATGGTGTCGCTATGATTATTGATCAAAAACAAAGATGGTGTCACTATGATCCCACACCTTCAACCCCTGATGGGACGGATTATCCAACGAGTAAACATCAAATTTGAGTTTGATGGTTCCTATCCTTTGGGACTCCAAGCAACGCTGAAAGCTGAAGACATAGGAGATGACCGAACTACTTGCCCAAGCTCGATCAAGACCCCTCTGAACTCCATGTGGACCACCATCCAGGATGCTAATATCTGGATCACCGAATCAATGATTGTCTTAGTGCTATTCCGCCTGTACTCAAAAATACTCATGTTTCTCTCCCCCTTAATTCCCACAAGATCGCAAGGAAAAAGTTTTGTATATCAGCTTCCCCTTTTCCTTGGTCTTTGCCATCTCCAGTGATCAAGTAAATGATGTAGATGTGAAGGCATAACCAACTCAATGTCAATCAACTGTAGGATGAACAACCATATCGTAAAAGCAACATTACACCAGAGAAAGAGATGGTCCACTAATTCTCCATGTCTCATACACACACTTGTGAGTACATTGCCAAGTGTTTTGTTTTCCTTTGTAGGAGATCATAGGTGTTGATTCTATGAAGAAACAAGGTCCAACCAAAGGCTCTAATTATGAGGACCATGGTGCTACATAGTAAATATCAGCAGTGGTAACCAGATACTGGGACCATCAATCATATGACATCTGATGCTCAAAGCCTTGTTAGCACAAAGAGTACCTGGGTACTGACCATATCATCGTTGGTAATGGATCCTTGCATCCTGTTATACATGTCGATAATACCACCATTCATATTGATTGCTCCTCCATTCCTTTTCATAGTGTGTTTTCCATACCAGATTTTAAGAAAAACTTAATTGTCTATGACTGAACTCATAAGAGATTTAAAATGTGTTCTTATTTCATGTTGATGCCTTTGTGATTAAAGATTGAGAGTTGGGGACAATTCTTAATACCTGGCAGAGTGAAGGTGGTTGGTACCCCATTGTAGGGAAAGGTACCATTAAGCACCATCATCCAATCGTTTCGTTGCTATAAAAGCGAGTACCAAAGTATCGCATATGTGGTTAGCACACTTGCACTATAAGACTCTTCAGTATTTATCTATGACATATGGTTAGTACACTTGAACTGTAAGACTTTTCTGATTTTGTTTCATACAAATGTGTCTCTACTAGCAGATCTAGTCAAAATAAATCTTTCAGTTAAGTTGTTAACCAGGAAAAATGCCGAGATAACCATTTAATCAATCAAAAAGATCATCCTGACTTGTTGTAAATTTAATTCACACTGATATTTAGACATCAACCTCAGTTATTTCCAACGAAGGGTTTTGATTTTATTTACTTCCAATGGATGACTACAATTGGTTTTCTTGGCTTTATCAGTTAGTCAAGAAAAAATGACACATTACCTTGCTTCATAGACTTCAAACGCATGATTCAGAATGCTATGTCTTCACGTTCAAATCAAATTCTTGCAATCTAATGGTCAATGGTGAGTTTCCAGTCAGGATTTTGGCATGTTACCCAACAATATCGATGTTATGCACTATATATCTTGCTCATACACCCCAACAAATTGGAGTGACTGAACATAAGCATAGGCATGTTGCTGAAATGGATTTAATCCTGTTCCATCAAGCACGACTCCCAAAGACTCTCTGGGTTGAAGCATTTCAAACCATTGTTTATCTGATCAATCGCGTACCCACCCATCCTTGGCCAATAAGACTCCATATGACTATGAGATGCTCCTTGGTCTAAAACCAAATTATTCTGGGTTGTGTGCACTTGCTTGTGCATGTCATACAATCACCATAAACTTGAATTCAAAACTCAGCAATGCATTTTCATTGGCTATGGGATTCAACACAAAATAATCAGGTGCCTTGGTCCCAATAGCCAGCAAATATATCTCGTCACGTTGTTTTGACGAAAATAAATTTGCCTTTGCAAGCACCTAATATGCACCACCACAGCCAACTATTCTTACTTGGCTATTTCCAATGGGGCTTCCCAGCCACGTCAGCAATACACCTATGGGCCCCACTGGATCAGCATCAACCATTGTTCTTGGACCAGCACGTCTCTAAATTGTCGTACACAGCTGTCACATATGAGACAGATCCGACATCAAGTTCAGGTCCACATCTCAAACGATTGATCCTAACTCGTTTATTCCCCATCAGCTGCTATTTCATCAAATAAGAGTGCTTCAGCATAATGCATTGTGTTCTTGTTGAAAGGATCCACCGTAGCATTCACCTTCTTTCCTCTCCACCGAGCCTTCAAGCATTGATGGTATGTCGAGGGTACAGCTTTGTATCAGTAAAGCCAGTCTACCTAGCAGCACATGATAATGATATGAAACGTCAGCATCTAGGATGTAGAATTTCGTTGGCAACTTGATAGATCCGACAGTCAGATCAATTGTAATATGGCCCATGGTTCTGCAAGTCTCGTTATTAAAGGATACCACGTCCATTGGCTGTTGCACGATCGTCTTTGCGAGAATGGCAGCTGCTTGCAATTTCTTGAGGGGCATAACGTTAATCAAGGACCCCCAGCCAAATAAGGCTCTCCTTACTTCTACAATGTTGATGTGAGCTGGGAGATACAGTGGCCAATCATGGCCTGGGCAATCAGTTGCGACATCTTCATCGGAGAAAGTGATCAACCCAGCTATTTCTTGGTAGACTATCTGGGTGACCAAGCTTTCCTCAAAGCATTGCTCTCTCAATTTGGTAGTAACAGAAACGAGAGTATCCATCATCTCTTTCCTGGCAAAAGGGCTAAAGTCCATCCTATCATAGAAATGCAACTTTCGCATTGACCCCCATCTGCCAATGTAGACAATTCTTGTCTTCTTCAACAAGGTTCATATCATTATGCTGCTTGTCGCCTCAGGTTCGACAACTTGTCCATGGCATCTATGGATTATAGTAGAAATTGCTTCCTTGACTAGCCATGGCAATGGATTCTTGTGCACAAACCCTGATCCAACGCTGGGTAATTCAAGTTGTTTCCTTTTGATCTTGTCTTGGAAGATCCTCCTCAAAGTGAAAAAATCCGCAGTCTTATGACCGAGTGACAATGGTAGTGACAATAATTCTCATTTTCCTTATCTTTTTCAGATGGCGGGTACTTAGGAGGAGGAGGAACTAAAATTCCGTCTTTTATTCATTGCTAGGATAAAGATGGCATCTTCGACACTACATGGGGGCAGAGGAGGCTAAGCAAGGTCTTTCTTCTCGGTTGTACTAGGCACATCTTCTCGTGGCCGTTTCTTCTTTTCAATCATCATTGTCTACGAGACTGACTTTCTCTTAGACTTCCGGGAGTTCTCCATTGCCAGGCCCATAGTTCCCCTCTTACGCTTTGCCAACTAGTATAGGAGCGTAAAGGACCTGATCTCCCAATTCTCCAAGACTAAATGGTATTCCTTCAACATACCATTGATGCACAGCTACACTAGTCTCTTCTCAGTAATACTTTTTCTGCAATCTGTGGTGAGGACACGGAATCGCTTCACATATGCTTCTAGATTTTCACCATACTTTTATCTCTCTTGCTCCAAATCTAGGATAGTGATGTGTTCTGTGACTATGAAATTTTTTTGTAAGAAAGCAATCTTCGTATCATTTCATTTGAAAAACGATTGAAAGGGTAGATTGTCATACTAAGTAAAAGCTCGATCAGTGAGTGATTTTGAGAATTCCCTTAGCTTTAACTTGTCACGGCTACCCCTAATGCTCCCACGAACTTGCTCAAATGTTCTTTTGTCTTCCTTGTCCGTCCATTATATTAAGGTAAGGTTTGTTGCATATCATGGAGGATAAGGCTTTTTCAAGATCGACAACGGATAGGGTGGCCTTGTATCAAAGCCAAACTCGTCTTGCCTACTCTATTGCTGCAATAAGTTCGCGGTCTCATCACGAGTGATAAAGTCATGGCACTAGACAAGGTTGACATGAGAAGAATCCCTTGGCGTGTTGTGAGCCGTGGGCGGTGTTGGCACTACAGGCTCTTTTTCAACAATTGACTCACTAGGAGTTGTTGGAAAATGGCTCTCACGAGTCATCATAGTTTAGAGTAGATTCAACATTCTTTGCTGGGTTTCCCCATTTTCATCATCTGCTTTTTCAACACCTCGATTTACTCCTCTCTGTGATGTGGTGAATCTTCTAGCTCCTCTTCGCCATCAGACTCATGCGGATTAATGGTGGGTCGATGTCCCTTTCCTCAACATCAACATGAAAATAGGGCAGGTCAGAGGTTGGTGCAGCAACTTTGGTCTTTCCATTGCCCTTCGTCACTTTTTTGTTATGGATCAGTTGATAGAGCACTAAGCCCCCAATGGAGTCAACAAAATGTAGGGGTTCTTTTCGTAGTAGCCAAAGGAAGCGCTATCATGGAATGACTGATCCTGACGAGAGCCTAAGTCAACTGCACGACCGTTCACTTGCCTTCAAAGAAATGAGAAAGGATAAAGTAAAATAAACTACGAACTAATAAGAATTAAGAAGGATTGAGTATCTGGTTTCAGAAAACTCAAGAACTCACTTAAGAGGATAATCAAATGTTTCAATGACCTCAGCTCTAGGTCCCGCCTTTTCTTTGGGGCAAGTGCACTGCTATTTATAGACAATCCTGTGAAACTAACGGGCGTTAGACAACTATCTAGCTTTTCCAACAGCATGATAATGTCATCCAGACGTAATCATGACTCATTACCCTTGCCTCTTAAGTGGACCAATCAAAAGACACGACATAAATTACAATCGTTGCCACCCTCATAGGCGATAACAATTATAAAGCAAATTGAAGTTTTCAGGGATCATACTAGGCATGCACTACATGGGTATTTTGGGTCGATTGGTGATGGAAATTCGATGAGGGCAAAGCTACTTGCTTTAGTCATGGGTATTAGGGAGGCTAGGGATCAAGGGTTTCATAACTTGGTGGTGGAGGGGGATTCGACTATGGTTATATCTTGGATGAGAAAGAGGAGCTGTCACTCATGGAGATTATCACTCTTTTATGTTAGCACTCTCGCTTGGGGATGGCATTTGCATATCTTTCTTGCATGTTCTTATAAGTGCCAATGGATTGGCGGATCATTTGGCTAGAAAAGGGATCAACAGGGATTCTTTCTTTAGTGGTGCTGTTCCCTTTGAGTTCTTGGATGAGGCGAAGTAGATTTTGGATTTGACCTCTCTGTTTTTTCTTATTTTTCTTCTTTTTCTGTTCTTACTTTTTGTTGTTTGTTGCGGCTGTTTCGACCACACCCTCATGGTCGTTCCGCCTTGTACATTCTTCTCCTTTTTATATGATCTTCATTAATCATCAAAAAAAAAAAAATTATAAAGCAAATCGCGGATTGGGTTTGGTAAACCTTTTGCCCCTCCGAACCTAATATCGTCAAAATCCTCCTTTTCATCAATATCATGCATGAGACCTCTACACTGATCTCGTTATCATCAATAACTTTTGGTTATCAGTTTGACTGTTGTCGTTGTCCGAGCAAGGATCACCGCCTTTCATTCGTTTGACATGTAACAGTCGTAGAATCAACATCAATCATTATGCAAGCAGCTCGCTTGGCATTCAATAACGTAGCCACCCAACTAGGGGTTGTCACCATTAGCGATTTCAATGTCATGGTTGCCCAGTTCGGGCCCGTAACCATGGGAAATCCTCATAACAGCTCGAGTCTGCCGCCATGGATATTCATCATTAAATGGCTACCCAGCTTGGGACTGTTGCCATGAATGTTTCTCATATCATGGCTGCCCAACTCGGGTCTGTCGCCATGGGATCTTTTGTGCTGTAGATTCCGTTCATCATTTCTTTCTATTAATTAAAGTTATTAGATTATGATTCAAGTATTGAAGTGATGGTGATAGCATTGCTCGCCACTAGATTTTCACAAGGTATCGAGTAAAGTGTACTAGCTCTCATCATCTCGTTCAACGACCTCTGCCACTTAGGATGCCATGTAGACCAATAATTGTTTGGCATTTGACATGCCATTTTCAATATCTACATTTCAAGGGCTCCAAATCCAATCAGGCCTTCACATATTTGTTTATTGCACAAGGCTATTTATGGGCTAAAGCCAGTACCATGCGCTTCATTCGACCAATTCAGTACTAATTTCTCTTAGTTGGATCTTTGGTCAAGCCATGCCGACTTCTCTTAATATGTCAAAATTCTCCTAAAAAGGTGCATTTATCTATTGTTTTATATGATGCCACTACAATTATTGGCAAAGATTCACATGGAATCTCCTCTGCTATTCATTTTATTAGAGCACATTTTGACATGGACTTGAGTTTTAACTACTATTTAGGCATGGAGGTTAGGAGTACAACTCGATTCGATTTGGTTTGGGTTGGCAACAACCCAAGACCAAACCAACATTGGTGAAGGTTAAACCAAAACAGAATCGAACTGAATTGAGAACCAAACTTCCCAACCCGAAAACTAAACCGAATTGAAATGGAAAACCCTAAGCCCAAACCAACCCAACCCAAATTACAGTTTTGGTTCGATTTCGGTCAAGTTAGGTCGGGTTAATACAATGTTTTTTAGAATTACATTATCTATCTATCTATATATATATATAAAATATCATGTTTTATATTTTGTATATAAAATATAATACATCATATATATCATATATAATAAATATATATAGACTATAATTTGGCTTAAATCGGTTCGGTTTGGTTTAAAATTATATACACTAGAGTTCGGGTTTCGGTTTAACCAAGGCTTCAACCAAACCAAACCAATCTGATTTGGTTTTATAACTTCAGAACCAAATATCCAGAAACCCAAACCGAACCGAAGATGGTTTGGGTCGGTTCGGTTTAGGGTTTAACCAACCAAAGTTGCACCCCTAATGGAGGTGCATTGCACCCAAGGTTTAAGTATCGGCCGATACTGTTACGTATCGGTTAAGTTGTATCGGAATTTGAGGTGGCTGATATGATACCAGCCATTGATATTATAAAATATTAGGGGTAGTTATATAGTAGTGATATGACTCGGTCTGTATCGACCTTGTATTGGTCATATTGGCTGATAAGGTAAAAAAAAAAAATATATATATATATATATATATATATATATATATAAATGTATATAATATATATATATATGTGTGCGTGTGTGTGTTTGTGTATGTGTGTTCATATATATATATATATATATATGAGCAAGGCATAGGTGAATGGTGAATGGTGATGGTATGGCATGAACAAGAAAAAAGAAAAGAAATATAAAACCTCAAGTCTTTAAACTATAAGCATTTGG
>JAUPMG010000017.1:3175547-3188134 GCA_031762675.1 Pachysandra terminalis
CTTAGACCTAATCCTGGTTGGGTTAAGCTCAATGTGGATGGCGCTTGTTTGGATAATCCAGGTGTGGGGGGTGGTGGAAGCATCATCAAGAATTCTTCTGGTTCCTTTCTTGTTGTGTTCTCTTGCCACTATGGGTCTTGCACCAACAATATTGCGGAGGTTCGTGCTCTTCTAGATGGCCTTCAACTTTACTTTGACTTGGGTTTTCGTTGGGTCGAGATTGATTCGAATTCTAAGGTTTTGTTTCAGTGGCTTTCTTCTGGTTCGGACCCCCCTGGAATTTTTTCTTCTGGTGGATCAGAATTCTTCTGTGCTGGATTCGATGCATTTTTCGGATAGGCATGTTTTTAGAGAGATCAATTCAGCGGCAGATGTGATGGCTAAGGAGGGTTCGGCTCTTCAGGAATTCCGTCACCTGCATCTTAGTTCTCTTCCTCGGGAGGTTTGTGCCATCATCAGGTTGGAAATGGTGGGTCTCCCTTATGTTAGGGGATAGCTTTCTTTTTATGGTCTATAGTATTGTTTTGGCACGCATTTGTTATGGGATGGCTCTCTCTTTTGATTTGCGGCTAGGCGTTGAGCCAGCCCCGCTACTATTGTATTTCCTTTTTTTTATCATTAATAAAATTCCCTCGTGCGTTCTCCAAAAAAAAAAGGCATCGGTAAATGGTGATGGTATGGCATGAACAAGAAAAAAGAAAAGAAATATAAAACCTCAAGTCTTTAAACTATAAGCATTTGGACCATCACATATGCAAAGTAATAGTACCACACCAATAAAAACAATAGGCTAAACAGATTATTTCTCAAAAGGTCAATCTATCATCAAAATTAAATTAGAAGAAAAGTGCAAAACTGGGTTCAAATTCCTTATCCAACAAAGACTTGTAAAAGAAAAAGCCAGCTAACAAACACCTTGGGGGCTTATTTCTTATCATGGGTTTTGCGACAAAGCCTGTAAAGCCCTTAGATAACAACAGCAATTCAAGTCTTCAAAATTAAATTAGAAGAAAAGTACAAAACTGGGTTCAAATTCCTTATCCAACAAAGAATTGTAAAAGAAAAGGCCAGCTAACAAACACCTTGGGGGCTTATTTCTTATCATGGTTTTTGCGACAAAGCCTGTAAAGCCCTTAGATAACAACAGCAATTCAAGTCTAGGACAAAGAAGAAAAGACCAAAATCCCATTGAAAAGTAAATATTCCGCCTCAGGGTAGACCATAGAATGGGCCAATTGTTCAAGGTCAATGGGCTGAAAGGTACCCAAGGTGACAGACAATCAACCTAGGACAGTATGTATGCCTGATTATTGAGGGGAAAGAAAACTATAAAAGAATATACTTATGTTGATGGTTTTATCATCCCTTGCAAAAGGAGAATGGGAGTAGGACCCATTTCAAGATGCCATCTGGGAAAAACTCATCTAGATTCATTTCTATACTTATTTATGAAGTCACACCAATTGTTTACAATTCATGATGAAACAACACATTGTTAGGACATGATATCAATAGTTTTATAACTAACGATGAACAAGGACAGTGAAAAGACAAACACCAAATAAATTGTTTGGATATATACACACTGTTAAAAAATACAGGTACATAAAGGGCATGTGCAATAGACTTTCAGTGGTAATTATCTTAAATTGTAGTTTGTGATGAACTAATTTTTAAATATGGTCAGTGGTAATTAGCTTAAAATATAGTAATCTCAGAAATTGGAACAGCATTACAGTGTTCAAGTTGTAGTTTTACTTTTCGTAAAGATTTGACATTATAAGATCATATTTTTTTTAGGTTCTTTGAAGCTACAACCATGAGGAATTATAAGAACACAATTTTTTTTTTTTTGATCAATAACGAGTTTTATTAAGAAAAGAGGGGAATGAAGGTACAGAGAAGAAACAAAGTAAAGAGAAGGAAAAAAAAGATACAAAGAAAAGTACAAGAAGCCAAGGACATGCCCCAAACGAGACTACAGGTAGGCCACGGTCTCCCAACTTCACATCATATCTATCCACGATGCATCTCTAAATTCTGGAAGAAAGCAAATCCATGAAATCGTCAGGACTATAATGAAGTCAATGATTTCCTCCATCTTCTTGCCTTTCCCTTCGAAAATTCTCCTATTTCTCTCAATCCAAATCCCCCATAGCAACGCATAAAAAAGAGTTCTAAACATGATCTTCCCTCGAGTACCAAGCCCTTGAAACTGCCACTGATAAAATAGATCTCTCACCGTACAAGGGCCAACCCACGCAACACCAATGGAAGAAACAAAGAATCTCCAAACCTGATCAGCAATAATACACCCCAAGAACAAATGATTCACAGATTCCCCATTGGCCATGCACATAGGGCAAACCTAAGGAGATAGTGTCATATACGGCCTCCTCTTCTGAAGGATATCAACAGTATTAATACGAGAATGCAAGGCAATCCAGACAAAAGCTTTAACCTTAGGAGGGATCTTAGCTCCCCAAAGCATAAAAGGAGGGAAAGGAGGAGGAGACGACGGACCGATAGCCATCAGAGATTTACAAAAAGATTTGGTGGAGAACTTCCCATTAGACTCAAGACACCACACCCTAGAATCCTTAGAATGAGAGAGGACAACATTCCTAAAATACTCATCGAAAGCCGCTCGTGTTGGGTCTCTACGAAGCGGGAGGTTCCAAGAAAGTTGGTAAATAGTATCAGAAACAAGGGAGTTCTTATAAGAACACAATTACAAAGACAAATGATAGGACAAATCAAAACTTAGGACCCAACATGTTCGAATCTCATATATATAGTAATGGGACCTCTATTTCTTGAATCTCATACCTTCTTTTAAGTAAGGTGATATGATAATAGACAGGGAAAGTTTTTAAAAATAAAACATCAGAGCCCGACATGTTTGTAATAATAGATAAGGATAGCTCTAGGAAACAAAATGAATATGAAGTAACATATATGAGCCTCATATCTATAGCTTGGGGTAGTTCTGGAAAAAAAAAATGAAAATTAGGATCCATCAAGTTGTGGTAATAAATAGTATTAATTTTAAAAAAAAAAAATACAAACCAACACATTTGATTTTCTTATCTTCTTTTGGACCAAGTAATGGATATTTACCAGCACTTACTAAAAATGAAAAATTACGAACCAACATATTTGAGTCTCACAAATTCTTTTGTTGAGGTAATATGGTAAAAAAATAAATAAATAAAACCTAAAAAAGGATACTTATGTAAACAAAATTAGAACCCAATACGTTCTGATCTCATGTAGGTGTAGATAGTTTTTGAAAACAAAAAATTGGGAGCAAACATATGAGTCTTCTATCTATATAAATGGGTAGTTTTTGAAAAAATTGAAGGGTCCCAGGCTGCAGAGATACCTGTTGCGATACTTTTCTCACACCTGAAAAGGAAAGTAAAAGAGCACTTTCCTTTCCTTTCTCACATTTCCTGTTCATTTAAAGCTGTGTTTGGTTAGCTAGCATCTATAGGAAAGGAAAGGAAACCCAACTTTCCAACAAAATCTATGTGTTTGGTTCATTGACAAATGTGGACCCATTGGAAAGTACTTTTTCAAAAGTGATCTATTTTAGTGAAAAGTCCCTCTAACTTTTCCTCTTAAAATGAAGGGGAAACGATGGAAAGGAAAGGAAAGTGCTCTTTTACTTTCCCTTCTGTCCATTTCCAACTAACCAAACACAATCTTAAGTGAAAAAGTTTGAGGGGCTTTTAACTGAAAATGAGACTCTTTTGGAAAAATATTTCCAATACACCCACACTTTCCAACAAACCAAACACACAAATTTCATTAGAAAGCTCGTGTCCATTTCCTTTCCTATACATTTCGGCTAACCAAACACAACCTATAGAAAACCCTAATCCACGCATTCAAATGGATAGTCTAGATTGACCAAATCATTCTTGTACATGGCAAAAATAAGAGCTGGCAATTTCCAACCCGACCCATCAATCCGCCAAAACCAGTCCAAGTTTTAGCGGGTTTGAGTTCAAGTATTCAACCCATGGGTCAGGTTTGGGTTGAGTGTTTTCAACCCGAGAATAAACAGGTCGGATTCGGGTTAACCCGTCTGGCCCGTTGGGTTATTATACTATATATATATAGTAGTACATCTTAAAAAATGCATGGTAACTATATATATACAAGCATACATACATAAAATAAGGGTTAAGGTTTTTTCTTTCACATTTTTCCTCTTTCTTTTCTCTCTCTCTCTCGTATGATAGAGATGGGTTGCTAGAGTCGAGCATCAGAGAAATAAAGTAAAATGTTTTATGTTTTATGTTATATTGCATTATTGTTGTTTATATGAGATTAAATAAGATTATAGAGAAAAAATAAGTATTAAACTACGATATCATTGTAACTTGCAATCAGGTTTATTATACAAGGCATTGATGAAGTATTTAAAAATAAATAATGAAAATTTTAGTAAAAATTAATGGGTTAGAAGGGTCAAATTTTAGTGACCTCAACCTGGATTATCACTAAGCATAGTTAATTAGATAATAAATAGATGATTACTATGATATAGCTTATACTTGTAAGCATATAAGTGTGTATATAAATGTCCACCTATATGACTACCTATATAGTTTCTGAATGTAAAGATATAGCTAACTAATAATTAGGTTTGTTCAGTGAAAGGAAATATCAAATCATTATATAGGAAGAACCTTGAAGTTCCCATTCACAAGTACCCTGAACCTATTTATTAGTAAGCATTCCTTGGTTAAAAAATTAAAAGATTAGTTGGATAGGGTAAACCATATAAGGTAGTAATTACATTAGACACCTAGATTAGTTATTTAAAATACAAGTACAAGTAATGATAGTTACGAATAATAGATGCTAATTATAGTAAGTCAATATTACATGTAATTATAATATCCTGAATCTTGAATAATAACTAATTAATAATTAATTGTGTTTAATTATGGCTAATTAACTACTACTACTATTATTTTATTTGTTAATTATAGGTCTCACCTTATTTAACTAACTAGTATAGTGATCTTAATCCTAGTTAGGGTTTGTTAGTATTAAGTAAGCTATCTTAGAATTTAATTAAGTAATGATTGGATGATTAGTATATGCTAGGTGAGGTTATGTAGATCACACTAATTATATTTTAATTATAGCATGTTTAAGATTTAACATATCATTTTGAATGATTAAGCATGTTTTATGGCTAGTTAGACATATGTATGACTTGATTTAAATTATGATAGAATGTATGGAAATCTTGAGGTGGGATACATCGAATCAATGGGATATGGATGTAAATAAACAAATGGCAAACCTATAAATAAGTTATAAAGTAAGTTAATAATTAAACTCAATATTTACAAGAATGCCATTAAAGCATAGTCTAAAGGTAACCTAAACCTACACACAACACGTGGCAAGACCTAGGCTAGAATTAAGACCAATGTCCCTAAAGATAAGCTTAAACCTAATCAAATTAAATTAAGGCTAATCCTTGTTAATTAACAATAATTCAAATTAGTTAAAGAAAGATCAAATAAAAATGATTAGTATTAACTAATAACTTAATATAATCATATTACTAATTAAGTATATAAGTTGGTAAATTAATTAGTTAGTATGAGATTAGTAAGTTACTTATATTATTAATTATACAAGTAAATAAACTAGTAAATAGATTAGTAGTTTAGTTAAAAGGTAAAATTCTGCAGAAAAGAATAAGAAGTAAGGTGCAGAACTAAAGGGAATTAAAAGAGGAAATTGAAAGGAGGTTGTGTTTCTGCTGAATTTGTACATAAGGTAAGTAATAACCATGCCTATGTTTTATAACTGTAAACTGATTTCTACAGCTATGTTTTGAACCAGCATACTGATTTCTACAGCTCTGTTTTGAACCAGCATACTAATTTCTACAACTCTTATATATCTTGTTTAAATTCTAAAGATCTTGAATTCTATGTGTTGTATTTAAGATTTTGATATTCATAATTTTTATGCTATAGTATTAATAAATGTTAGTTAGGTTGAATTAAAGTAAGACATGTGTTCCAATGATACATATGATTGGTTTATATGTCTGAACCCTTTGTTTCCAAGCTTTGTTTCAATCTGAACCTATCTTCTTTGTATTCTGTCCATTTAATTCATATGTTAAGAAGTTATAAGTAGATATATTGTTTCTACAGTTAATTGTTTTTTTAATATATATGTATATAACAATAGGTTTAAATTAGATAGACACCATAGGATGTAAGAGAGGCAATTGGTTTTATGTGAACAGTGGTTTATACGCATGGTTTGGTTTCAAATGCTTTGGAACCTATTATAGAAAGTTATTTAGAAGCTTTTGAGTATGATTTGACAACGATCTGATCTCTCAATTCCTATTCAAAACATAAGGACACGGTTTCTTTTTACAACAGATGCATGTGACATGACCAAGGTTTACAATGTCGATGTCGCCAAGTGACTTGAATGACATGTCGGCGACATGGTGAAAACAAGGGGAATTGTCGGGGAAATGTCCGGAAACCATTGGTTTTTAATGGATTTTTTGCCCCAAACTTTAAATATGTCTAATTAAAACCTAAATGCATCCAAATACATCAAAAAATGCAAAAACAAAATGCTTACACATTAAAAGTCATTACTTGAGGGGGGTCAACTTGCACATTGTCGAGTCTGTAAGCTGTAAAAAATGATGCTACATCTAATTAAGTCACACTAAAAGTGAATGTAAGTCATTTAAAAGATATATAAAACTAGAAATCAAGTATCATATCTATGAGGGGGAAAAGGGAAATATGGGGGAAATGTGGGATTTTTGATGAGTTTTCCCCCGAAGTTTTAAACAACCCTAAGTAGCGTCTAAATACATCATAATACATCAAAAAAATGCAAAAACAAATGTCTAACATTTTTTTTAATTTTTTTAAAAAAATTCAAAAAAACTGAAAAATTTCCCCCATGTCGCCCACATGTCGCCGAAATCAGGGTAAAGCGATTTACACCCTGATTTCGTGTCGCCCACCTCGGAATTGGCGACATGTTGCCCATGTGACATATCGCCGACATTATAAACACTGGACATGACAGACACGATATGACAAAATTGACTGAATATGACATGACTGAACTAAAAAGATGATGAATTGTATATTTGTATCCGAATGTGATTTTTTTGTGTTTCTATTGGGATGCAACTACTGGCCGTCGGGTATACGTGACTGACTGGGTCCTTGTACAAGTGATCACTGGGCCTCATCTGATCAATGAGTTCTCATATTGACTCTTTATAAGCGTACTGACTATACTGGCTCTTAATGTGATACAGACATGCTACCGTGGGCCGTTAGGCAGGTAAGTCTAGCTTGTAAGCTGACTATCACATGAGGGTGGCATCATTGCATCCGTGCCCTAAGCTATAGAGTAGCCCGGACAGCTATAGGACTGTCCCAGATATTTTCCGTTGTATTTCATTAGTTAAACATGTCTGAAATGCTATGGTTCGTTTAAATTCAAATCTTATTGTGCATCTCTAGTTTTACATAGATGGTGTTATATTACCTAAGGCTAGTCCAATGTTGCGAGGCCCTTATCTTGGTGTACCCCAGTGGAGGTGATGATATTGCATTGCCGAGGATAACTCATTGTGATGAGGCCCTTATCCTGGTATCTCTTAGTGAGGGTAATGGTTGTTTCAGTTAATTGATTTCTTTCACATGTTTTAAAGCGTCATGCTCTTATAATTGTTATTGAACTACAAGCCTCATTACCTTACATTGTTTCAAGACATGAATTGTTTATATATATATATATGTATGTATGTATGTATCTTGGTGCATATGTATACAGTGTTTTGTAGATAATTAATGAAACATTATCGAGAGAGTAGCGCAGCGGAAGCATGGGTTGGGTAGTTATGCCTTTCTAAAGGTTTAAATCCAGAGATAATATATTTATATTAATTTTATTTAGATTTAAATTGTAAAACAAAAGTGTAACATTGTAGATTTTAATGTATATAATTGTAAAATGATTGTAATAAATTATGTTGTGCATCTGATGTCCATCTTCCTTGTGAAGATGATGGTCGTTCTTCGAATCCCATACCGGATTTGTTGGGTGTGGAATTCGGGGCGCGACACAAATAGGTTAAGGTGGATCGGATGCAGGTTTGAATATTTCAACCCATTTATTTAACGGACATGTTTGGGTTGAGTGCCAAGCCGTTAATACCCCTATCAACTCGACCCAAACCCGTCCGATTGCCACCTATAGCAAAAATGGACTTCTCACAACAGCCAATGAAAATTATTGTGACAGTGAAGAACACCTTTCACCAAAAACTATACTAGAATCCCAATTTAAAAGAAACATTTGATGGCAGTAGTGATTTCGAAATAACTGCTTGGTGACCAAACAAACAAGAGCAATTTTAATTTCTTTTTTTTTTTTTTTTTGTGTGTGTGTATGTAGGCAAGAGCAATTTTAATTTTTAATGCATATACAGCCCACTGCAATGTATGTGAAACTACTGAAGTACCCTTGATAGTCTATTTTCTGGGGTAATGTAGTTGGGGTCAATTTGAGCACCTCAATTTTACTCAGGACTTCGTTCATTGTTTTCCTACCAAACAGGGGTGGCAAAATCATCATATTTGCCCTGGACGTAGGGGTGGGACGGGTGTAAATCTGAACCGACCGATCAACCCACCCGTTCTTGAGTTGGGCCAGGTTCGCGTCGCCTTAAAATGGAATTTCGGTCAACCAGAATGTACCCAAATAATAAGTGGATGGAACTGGGTTGGCGGGTTTAGTTTATAAAGCCGCCCGACCCCGACCCGTTGCCACCCCTGAAGTCGGCGCAATCAGCCACCACCGGAAAACACGGATTTAAACTTTGAAGTGAAGACCTGAAGACCAAAGTGAACAAAAAGCACGCGTACATATCGACCCTACGCACACTTTAGCTAGCGTACGTTAGCAAAAGACAAAAGCACAAAGCACGATACACACAAATCACAAATGTAGCAAGGCGTAAATTAGTATAAAAAAAGGAATTTAAAAATAAAAAAGAGAGAAAGAAAGAGGACAAAAGAATCTTAAGTAAGCTACCTACCTGCGATACTGAACGGGCATGTTTCCAGCTTTCCAGATGGCGATCTTCTCGAAAGCTTCAATGGGAAGCACGAAGTGCTTATTTGGTGGGTTACAGTGACCTCCAGCGTCAGCTGGCAAACCGTAGTTCTGTGCACAGAAGTTGGTAGCGGTGACGATGATGGACGTACCGGGAATGCACCACCGGAGATCCTCGATGCACCTTAACTGGAAACAGGCGCCGCAGATCTGGCCACGCTCGAACAGGGTACTGCTCAATCCGACGGTCGCCATGCCGTACCCGCTTTTCACTAGATCGCCGTACCCGCATGCTCCTCCGACGGCGTCCCGTGGATCCGATGCGGCGTAGTATGTGGCTCGAGCAGATCTCCATTCTGTGAGAGAGGGTGATAACGATGATGATGATGGGGATGGTGATGAAGGGAAGGAGGATGAAGACCAATGGGCTAAAGATGTGGGGGATGATGATGTTAATGTGAGTATGAGAAGTATTGTTGTTATGGGGATGTGATTGATGGGGATAAATGACATTTTTAATCTTTCTTCTTCTTCTGTACCGTTCCGAAGAGGGAGAGCGAGATTCTTGAATTACGGGGAAAGTTTCCATTTCTGTTTCTACTTGGAAATAAAAGCTTATTTGTTCTTTTTCGTTCGTGAAAATTACGAAAATACCCTACAGCTACATAAAGATGTTTCCATGTCGGCTAAGCTTGGGCTGTGAGAATAGGCCTGTGTTGAGCTTATCTTTTTAGCGTATCCAAAGTATGCTCCTGTCCAGATTGATGATAAATCGGTTATCAAGTCTGCACGTGGTCGCCCACCCTCGAGCCATGCATTGGGCGGGTCAAACGCTGAACTCCAAAGTTGTATTGACAGGTGTTCTTGATAAAGAGGAATTCGAGTATAGGCATTACACTTGAAATATTAGCGAGGTTGAGCATTCCACGGGGACGAGTCTCGAAGGAGCATCACAGCTGGTCTCGTCGTCGTGGATCCTTCTTACCCGTGTGTCTCAGACTTTTACCCGTGTGTCTCAGACTTTTTTCGTGATCATGCATTATGGTCATGTTGTAGTAACTCAAACTAAAATAATAAAGTTAATATATAATTAATAAAAATATAAAAATTAATTTAAAATTTTAAAAGTTAACTACAAGTTTGATTTTGACTGATTCTGATTGTTGGATTGCACAGTGAGAAACTAAAGTGTTTCACATACAATTATAACTATTTAAGTTATAATGTGTGACTGAGATTTTGTAGGAACTTTTAATCTAAAAATCAATGGTTTATATTCAATAGGATTAATAATAGTTATAATTTAATTAGAATTATATTTTAATAGATAATTAAAGACTTAGTTAATTATGTAATAACCGAAACAAAAATAATAGAGTTAATATGTAAATAATAAAATATTATAGATTAATTTAAAATTTTAGTAAATAGTTGACATGTTTGACTTTAATTGATTGTGATTGGTGGATTGTACTATAGGAAACTAGGTGCATTACACACAATCATAACTTCTTAAGTTGTGACATGTGACTAAGATCTTGTAAGAATCTCAATATATAAATTAAGGGCTAAGATCTTGTAGGAACTGTCAATATAAAATTAATGGTTGAGATTTAATAAGGAGTTAGAAACACTCTCTATTAGAAAGGATTCAAATTAAGAAGTAAATAGTAACTAATCAACTAAGACTAGAATACTAAATCAAAGGTAAAGAATTAGAAACAACTCTCTACAAGAAAGAATTCAAACTAGAATAGTAACTATTTAACTAATGCTAGAACTAAGAATTAGAAACACCACCTTATTAGAAAGAAATCAAATTAGAATGAAACCAACTAAAACTATAATATTGATCCAATGGCTGAGATTCAAATAAACTAATCTAAGAGTAGAGACTTAAAGCTTCTAAATTCTAGATTTGTAAGTTCCTGAGAGCCTATATAAACACAAGTCCATGGGAGATTGATCCATTGCTTGGAGAAGAAGAAGAAAAAGAAGAAGAGGAGGTGTGATTCTCAAAACACCAAATCAACAATCGAGATAAGTATTTAAGTAAAACATTATTTTTTATTTAATTAAGAGTACATGCTATATTCTTTGAGTATGAATTAATATATGATTATTAATCAGTTCTTAAGGATAGCTTAAAATATGATTTTCTGGGTTTTTATATTAAGATATGATCAAATTGATTTAGTAAGGTTTTGTGTAAAATAATTATCGGGTTTTGTGCGGATTTATGATATAAGTAATGGTTGTTAAAGAGGTTTTATGATATAAGGAAGAGAAGGGTTGAAAATAGGAAGTTTTTTACAAAAACGCTACGTTCGGCAGACTACTCGGCAAACTTCTCGGCATACTGAATGGTATGTCGAGAAACACACAGGAGTTTCGACAGACCCTTCGGCATGCCAAAAGGTGTTCCGAACAGAAAATGCCACCCCAATTTATATCTTGAATTCTCCTGCACATTATGAGCACAACAAAACAAATTTAAGGTGGTTCCGATAAGTATACACAAAGTTATGATTAAATTACTGAAGAGACATCAAAGCTGAACTGCTCACTGTCCAGGGTGCCGAGGGGGGTTCGGCATGCCAAGAAGTATGCCAAGACCCACAGAAAAATTTGTAAGTCACTGGTTAAGCTTCCGAGGAGACCCTTCGACATAACGAAAAGCCTACCGAACCACCCTGTGAGAAGGCTAAGCAGACTAAGGGGTGACCCTAGGTATGCCGAAAAAAATGAAAGTGGTCTGATTGCTATGAAGTTTTACATGCATACCTATTTTGGTATGCCTCAAGAGACTTGTGGTAAGATGATATGTGAGGGACAATGAAGCCCAATATCTGAATCATAAAAGTGTAATTCCGTTAGTATGTCAGCTAATGGGGATGAGTTATGGGTGAATCATCTTGGGTAGTATGATTAAGATCATATGTGGAACATACACTAACCGAATACCAAACAGCATACATATTACATATTAAATCGTTTGTCTTAAATCAAACATGGTGATTATACTTGCTAGGTGCACAGCATGCATTAATAACTAAACCAGCATATTGCATTGCAAATTACATCATATTCATTATTCATAGGCGGGATGGCACAAATCTCGAGGTGAGACATTCAGGATCCACTTCTGGACCGCGGATTTCCATATCAAACAAACCAAGGGTGAACAAAATATCGATCTCATTCATCACAGAGTATGCGGAAGCTATCAACAGAAAAATAAGGAAGCAGATAAACAAATTACATAAATAAAAGAGGCACTCAGCTGGGCCTTACAATAAATCAACTCCAAATTCAAAGTAATAATCTAAACCATAAATTCAAGTGTTACAACAAGGACAGCTAAACTGAATGAAATAAAAGTAAAGCAGCAACTGCGACATACAGCCACCATCAATCTAACTCAACCTGCAACATGA
>JAUPMG010000017.1:3199586-3221019 GCA_031762675.1 Pachysandra terminalis
CTAGGGCTAAAACAGTACATACACAAATAAAGAAAAAAAGGAAAAAGAGGAAAAGAGAAAAAGGGGTTGTGTGGGCCTCACGGCCCACTCGCCCACACTAACACCTCCCAATCCCCACTATTATTTGCAAAATTTGTGTATGTAATCCCTTTAGAGAGAGAGGAATATTCTAAGTCCACCGGAAAAGAAGCATTAACACCACCTTTAAAATCATAGCAATACCAAGTTCTGTTCCTTCAAAAAGGAACAAAAATTCTTTGATTTATTTCACTCTAAACTGCCCACGAGATTGTGACTAGACTTAAGCTCCAACTATTGCACTTTTGTTCCTTCCTTTCCTTCATCCCCTGAGAAAATAATATCTACGAAAAGTTATTAGGTTGTAACCAACAAACCTTAAATTTTGACAACAGGTGATACAATAACAACCTGATTATGTCACAGTGAGCAAGAAGGTGGTCCACCATTTCACCCTCCCTCTGATTGACAAACCTCTACTTCCAAAGTCATCGATTGTAAATATCTTATCATGGAAAGCAGTCCGTAGAAAGATAGCTATCTTAGAGGGAATGTGGCTATTCCAAATCAATCTACACGTCCCAATGTTGTCTCCCTTCGTGATTAGGTAATGAAAGAAAAGGACTGGATTGAGAACAGCCTTTTGTCCCTACTTCTATCTCTTGACATCCAACCTAGTGCCACCTCTCGAACTGTGTAACAATACCAGTAACGATACATTTGAATCCAGCTCTCTATCAAATAGTGGTCTTCTAAGAGATAGATTCCATCAAGCTTCATGATCCCTTTCCACCAAAACATTGCTTATCCGAAATCTGATCCCCCTTCCATTCCCTAGTACAAATTGGATTCCTCTTTCATCAAAATGACCAATTACACTTGCAATCGATCTCCATAAGCTCACCCCAAATGGCCCATAAATTAAGTAAAACTACAAGGGTAACAAATAAACTTCACTAAAAATTACATAAAATAAATAAGTTTAATTTTGAAAAATGCTAAAAATAAATTTCATCAAAAAGGTCAAAAAGGAAAGGATTATGTAAAAGCAAAAGATTATGTGAGGTGGAGAAAACTTTGAAGGAAGTTGGGAGGATGAAGTACCTTCGCCCACTTTATACTTTGAAGGAAGTTGGGAGGATGAAGTACCTTCGCCCACTTTATACTGCACTTGTGCAAGGCAGTGGAAGGAAGAAGCAAAGATATTGGCTAAAAGAGTGTTTGCGGAGGCTCGAAACTCTTATCACCCAATAGCTCAAGGTGTTGTTGAGTTCATCCTTTCCAAGCACCTTTAGAATGATATGTACTGGAATCATCCTCATGTAACACATCTTTCATTTTACGTCTGACATATAAAACATTCTTTACATTTATACGGATCTTCTAAATATAGTTAACACAATCAGTTCTGCTGTTGATTTCACGCATCTTTGTGGATGCCCTTTGATGTGTATCTATCTAACATTGGAGGGAATTTCATGTGCTGATTAGGGGTGAGGAGGTTTGTGTATCGCATTCTAACGGTCGCGTGTTCCAGGAGTTGGATTATTTTCAGATTAATCGAAGATGTTCTCAGTTGAAATAGTGAAGGGCAAACCTAGCGTTAATCTCAGAATCACGAAGAGAAGCAGAGGAAAAGTGAGCATGCTTTATGTTGAGGATCAAGAGGCACAATGGATTGCACGATGTTGCTTGGAAAAGACTTGTAGGTGAAGTCTACAACTGCTCTGTTGAAATCATGGAAGAATACCTTGCAGTCAAAAACAATTATTTTGGAGGTCAAAATTTACTCAGGAGGGCGATTCGTGCATATCTTTGCGTTTGTAAGCATAAGGTTAACCAGATTATTTATCTCTGAAGGACTGAAGGTGGAGGTTGGAGGATGTTTGCTCTGAAGGTTTCTAAAAAGGTTTCAAAGATTGTCAAGCCTGTAGTGCAGACGGGTGGTGGTGGTCCATGTATCAGTAGCAAACCAGCAGTAATGACAATACAAAAGGTTGGTTGCAATCCCATTATCTGTTTGAACCCAAGTTTACTAGAGCTTGATGACAAAAGGAAAAGGGCTTTGGTGTTATTTCCCAACTCAAGAACTGCCTGGTCATCCATAGCCAACGAAGTAATGGTATTTTTTAATCTGGAATCCCCACCAGAGGTTGTCCCTTTCTCGAAAGGGTAGACAGTGTTCTTTGCGCCATCTAAGGAAGTTGCAAATAGTCTTGTCTCGATGAAGTCCTTTCCATTAAGATCTAGGGCGGATGTTTTAATCTAAAGATGGGAGGAGGTCAGAATAAAAAACCCTAATCGAGAAAAACCCAGAAGCGTGCAAGATTTATGTGTTTGGTCTCCCTCCAAATTTCTGGTTTGCTGATATGTTCTCGATGACTGGGGAGTGTTGTGGTGGCCTGGCTCGTGTAGATGAAAAAGATGGATGAAGTATGCAAGGTTGCTGGTTAAATGTGGGAATCCACTTATCCTAGCAGGCGAGAGAAACAGAAAAAAAAAAAAAGAACAGGAAACGAGAGAGAGGTCGCGCGAGAGAGTGAACAGCCGAGAGAGAGGCGCGAGAGAGTGAACAGCCGAGAGAGAGAGAGGTCGCACAAGGAAGAGATTGCCGCCGAGAGATTAGTTGTCCCGCTCTGATACCATGTTAATGTAGCAAGAACAACTTACTCTCTCAATTAAAGAGAGCTTTTTATTTATAATCAAGGATTAGGATTAACAGCTAAAAGACTAGGGTTAAGACATAACGAGTGGGCTTTAAGCCTATTAGCTATTCTAACAATTAGGAAACTGGAAATGGGAGAAAACCATACTCCACACAAATTCAGATCTCCTAGCTCCACTAATAAGTACCATGATTTTTCGGACTGGTCCGATCCGGTTTGTACAGGCCTGTCCGTATTGGGACCAGACCTCAACTGTCCGATCCCGAGGTGCGATACAAACTAAAGTCTCAAAAAGTTATACACCGGACGATCTAGATCAGTATCAATCGGTCTTGTGACCTGTACAACTGATCCTCCATTTTTTTTTCGTAAAGGTGATGGATTGGGACTGGACCGGTACAGCCGGTACAGCTGGTCTTGTGACTTGTACCGGTGGTTCATGTTTAAAATTTTTTTATTCAAAATTTGATTGTACCGGACTGGCCGGTCTGGTACTTTTGTACCGACCCTGGACTGGCACCGGCTATGTCTAGTCGGATCCCCAGTCCCAGTACAAAAAACCATAATAAGTAGAAAAATCTATTGTCACTCGTGTTAATAGGAAATACATCAGTTGACAAATTATTTTGAAAAATGTCCATGAAGCACCATTCAAAGCTGATGAGAGAAGCTGTACCATGCACTCACTCGTGTGCATAATGTAGAGACCAAGAGACAAACTTACAGAGTAACTCATACTCATTGTCAACTATATGACACAAAGGCTGTTTAATAATTTGACATTATCTTTATTGAGAGAAAAATAAATTTATACTCATACCTATATGAGTAACATTTTTACCTAATTCTCTTTTATATCCATTCAGCTCCTTTGTTACCTTCTCTTTTGATTGGAAAATGGAAACTATACTTTTTTATCAGTAAAAATGCATATATAAACACACACACACACATTAAAAACCCTCACACACATTAAAAACCCTAAGACAGCCTATGTACACGAGACTATACAAATATATCACTGTCAGCATAAACAAAAGAGCCACATACAAACAAAATAAATCAATAAACTTCTAGGCGTAGGGAATTCCGATCATGTAAAAAAGTAGAGAAGGAAGTGTTGCAAAATTTCGGTAGGATGGAGGTCCAATGAAATAAAAGAGAAGTTACCCGAGAAATAAAAGGCGTAATGTTGCTTTTCCCCCCATCGAAAGTCTCCGTTATTCCTTTCCTTCAAGATAGTCTAGCAACTATGGCTTTTCAGACCGGACCTTCGGGGTCCAGTCTCAAGATACGATACAAACTAAAGTCTCAAAGGGTTATGTGCTGGCCAGTCCAGACCGGTACAACCAATCCATCTTTTATTTTAAAGGTAATGGATTGGGACTGGACCAGTACCAACTGGTCTCGTGACCGGTACAACCAGGCCTTCATGTTTAATTTTTTTATTCAATATTTGATTGGACCGGTCCGGTACTTCTGTACCAACCCTGGACCGGTACCAGCCATGTCTGGTCCGGTCCCCAGTCCCATTACAAAAAACCATGCTAGCAACTAGCTGCTGTGCACATGGTCCACGACAAAGCTTTCCTGTTGCTGCCTTTGCTCCATATCCAGCAACACAAAAATTCAAAAAGTCCTGAAGGCATAGCTTATCTCAACTTGAATTTGCTGAGGAAGAACTGTGATACAGAGAATGAAAAGGTGTGCCACCGATTCCACATCTGACCTGCATGCAACCTCTATTTGCCATCTCCCAACCCCCACTGAGAAGGTGCTATAAGGTAAGGATCTCGTCTAATGCTGCTGTCCACACAAAAATGACACCTTTGTAGGGATGAAATCAAGGCACAACCTGGCACAAGGAGATGAAAGAAGATCTGACTGAAAAGACTCCTTGTCCCAAATCCCTTTTTCTGACATTTGCTCCCTCCTTGAAATTGTAAGCGTTAAGCAAAAGAAGCAGAAAGGAAACCAATCCTAGTCAGAGAGAGATCCACAAAGCCATTCTCTTCCCAAGGCTTTCATGTTCACCTGGGTAGCCATTATCCAATATCCATAAGTTTGACCCATGTCAATATCCCTTTAGATCTGTTTCTTCTCATGTTCTTCCTATTATCCTGGTGCTCATGAATGGTTTTCATCCTATCCACTCAATCCACTTTTACCTTCATCCTTCGCCTATTTCCTAGAAAATCATTACCTAGTTGCTTTTACTGTTATGGCATATAATATGAACATTTTTTTTTTTTTGCCTTTTCTAGAGTCGCCATTCCTTCCCACTAATGAACTACCTCCTGCTGATTATTTGAAATGGTTATAGGCCATTTGCAGACCTTCATGTAATGTTGATTTGTTAAACTGCAGATTAGGAAATGAAATCCCTGTTTTCGTCATATGTGTATTGATTATGGTTTTAGTGAATGGAATATCATTGATTTCATCTTTCTTTTCATATTTTTGTTTACTTCATCATGTTTCTTTGATATTATATAAATCAAATTATGTAGCCTCAGAAGAGCATCTTTTGTTCTTATTTTACACATTGCCACCAACTCTTTGCCCCAGGTCAATGATTCCCAACTTATGGATGTGGCAGTTTATTTTCCAAGAGCTGAACTTGAACAACTAATTAAACAGCTAGATAATCAAATCGCAAAATCAGAAGGCTCTGGTCTAATTTGGGCTACACTCACCGTTTTATAAGTTGATGATTGTTGAGTCATATCTGAAATACATTAATAGGTGAACCGAGGGTGATAGATGATACATTACCGTTTGGCAATCCAGACCTCTTGATCTGAAAATTTAGACATGATAAGAGATTTAGGCTGCGTTTGGCCCAGCTTGTATAAGTGCTTATTGGAGCTTATAGCTTATTAAAACACTTTTTAAACTTAAGAGTGTATTTGGTAACACCTAATGGGTAAGTGCTTACTCATAAGCACTAGAGGAAGGCTACCCATAAGGAGAAGCTACTGAGAGAAGCTTCTCTTATCACTTATGCGAGAAGCTATTTCCAAACTTTAGTAAATATTTTCATAATACCTATTTTACCACTAAGCTTGTATAAACACTTAAATAATTGTATTTACCAAACGCTATTTTCTTCAAGTAAGCAACTTATTGCTGCTGTGGATAAGTGCTCCCCATTGAGTCACTTATCCAATGAATGTTTATCCAAAAGCACAAATCGGGCCAAACTCAGCGTTAACTTCCCAATAAAGCTGCAAGTTGAATGTGTGATATCAGAGAATAGAAGTATTCTTCAGTGATGCCACTGCCAGAGACTGCCCACCGAGCAATGCAGTTTGTTGATATGGTTTGCCTCATTGAACTAATGTTGTCACAGGTTGAATGAAAAATGATGCAACTCAAGTTTATCATTATTCTTCTCTTTGGTTTCCTCTATCGTTCTTCTTACAAGGATATTAATCAAGGGTATCGCTTCTTTCAGTTTCTGGATGGTAGGGTTATATTTGTGGAAGTTGCCAAGCCAAGATCAGAGCTCCGCCAAGGCCTTGAGCAAACACCTAGACAATATTGAGATGCGAATGGTGTCTTCCTGTAGCTATCCGGGGGGAACATTCATTGTGAAAGAGTGCATCAGAACCAATCTACATATAGTTACACATTGTGCTATGCACTAGCTTTGCATTTCTCTGACTAGCATTCTGCAGGTTTGTTTCTGTTTCATTACTGATCCATTAATTTCATTGTAGAAAAGATGTGGAAAAACAGATTGGATGTTTAACGAAATTTTGCAATGTATTACTGACCTGTGATCAGGAATGTCTATGTATGCACGGTTGTTTCACGAACTGCACATATATATATATATATATACTTGGTTGTTTCATGAACTGTACATATATATATCTATATATATATATACTTGATTTATCAACCTGTTGGTCAAATGATTGTGGGAGAAGCCACATATTTGCACAAGGAAGATTTTTCAATCTTGATGAGGATGACTTATCTTGATAGGCTATGACCTTTATAAAGGAAGTTCATGCTCGTACCTCCATGCAGTTATAACTACAATTAGCAGAACTTTTTTTTTTTTTTTTAAAGAAAGAAAGTTGTGATGCTATAATGTATTAAACTTCGTTTAGAATTTTATGCAAAGAAAAGAAAAAGTCTGTTTTTGAAAAAACTTATTAAACACACACACACACACACACACAGATATATATATATATATATTTGTGTTTTTAGTCTAAAGCTTTCTAAGAAAACTTGTTGTTTTCTTTTTTGGATATTAAAAATTATATATTTTTATTCTTTTGTTTCATTTCAGATGTTTTATTGAGCATTTTTATTAGTTCTATTTTATTTATTGATTTGTCATTTTCTTTCATTCAAGAAACTCAAATTGCTTTTCTATAATTTTCTTTGATCTATTGGTATTGTGATTCCAAGTCTGCCACCTCCCTTAATAGAGATGAAAAGAACAAACTTTAAATAATGTTTCAGCTTTTATTAATACATTCAGAAATTCAAATAAGATTACCTAATTATATTTTTATGAAAAATCAAACACTTGGCATAGACATTAATGTGGAAAAACCTGCAAAACTATACTCTACAGAGAAACACAGGATTATCAAACGAAGGTTTGAAGCTTTTACTGCTCAAAAATTTGAATATCCAAGCAAACGATGGTAGCTAAAGAAGAAGAAAAAAAAAAAGATACAGGATTGAAACTAAAGGTACAAGCAAGAAGAACTACATAATAGTTATGGCTTTGAACAGTTGGAAAATCGGGAAGATGAACAAATTCAGCCCAGATTTTACAAAGTTGCGGAGACGATTGTTGCGTGACCATCTCATCCATCAGCTGAAACCCACTGCAATTCTCATCGCTGCAGTAAGGGTACTATAAACAAAGTCGGATGCAGCTTCCATCGTGCACTGGAGGTTACTATAAGCAAAGTCGGATTCGTTGTCCTTCCCTCTCTTCCCCAATGAGAGCTGATGATGACCGAGTATCTCTCTCTGCTAAACATCTTTTGTATGGAACAAAACCCTTCATTCGCTTATTGGAGTTGGTTCTTTGCTCAGAGAAGGCTGATGTGTTACCTGGTTTCAACTGGAAAACTGGGTTGAGTTCCTTATTTGAAGAAGGTTCTCGACTTTCTGAGTCAACGGCATCACAATGCCTGTCAACATTTCCCACCTCATGCACTGAGGCATTGTTGGAACCAGTCCAAGATCCTTCCCTATTGATTTTCTTCTCCACTGCTTCTGGGCAAGATTCAGGAAATGTTTCTGCTGAGGCTTGGTTTAAAGATGGGTGGAAAGGGAATGGTAAACTTCCATAAATAGGCCACCATGGCAGAGGCTCTGCTCCTATCGGATTTGAATCTTCTTTTGGTATAGACATGTAATAGAAGGCCGATGGCACTCCACAAGGAGTAGTTTTCCACGAACTTTTGGTTGCTTTTATGGAAAGCCCTATTTCCAATGGATGTTCATCATTCATATAATGGTTCTCTTTTGGCCTTTCAGAAGAGGTTGATCTGTTGGTCCCTGGAATTGGAGAACTTGGTCTGTGGGAATCAGTGACCAAGACAATCTTTCCAAATAGCTTAAGACTTGTGGTAGATGCTTCCACCGCTGAACATTCTTTTGTATACTCATCTTGAGATCCCATATCAAGTTTCTGATCATTTGGACCGACGGAAAAAGAAACAAACAAAAATCAGCACAATTTCTGATCAGTATACAGGCTTATAAATGCTCAGTGAAATGAATGTTCAACTGAAGACTAGCAGGTTATTAGTACCTTCGAAGACTTGTCCTCTAGGGTTGAACTACCAGTTATTAGAACTGGTGATGAGATCCCATTTTCTTTTGCTGATGATGCAGATGTCATGTATCCATTCTCCCTTACAGTGTTGCCTACTGGAGCAGAGGATATCGGGGATGGACTGCGGCCTTGCGGATTTGAAGCCGTGGATCTGAATGCATCAGAACCTACTGCAGATAAAACTGATGTTGGAGATTGGTTATCCTTTCCTGAAACTGATAAATTTGGTGATGGAGACCTTTCTGGTTGATCTGGAACTGAAGTTCCTTTTTTAAATATAGGAACCAGTTTACGAGGGTAGGGGTGCATAGGCTTTCTTTTTGGTCGAGGAGCAGGAATCTCAGTTGGTTTTATGGAGCTCCCATTGCTACCACTTGATTCTTTGACAACCTGTACGTTAAGGGGGGAGTTTTTTTTGAGAAAGACAGATCAATCATGCGTCTGCAAACCCACATAAGAACGTTTGCACGCCTTCGGGTTGTAAATATTTAACTTACTTTAAGATCCCATGAACATATATGGTACTAAATAGGTACTGGAAGAAGGGCAGTAAACCTTAGAGAAAAATTTTTGAGCATGGCTTCGAATTTGAACTGCCGTCTTGGTGCCTACATGTTCTGCAGTAATTTAAAAGAACAGAAAGTAAATAAACTAAGAATTTAACAATAAATATACTCCAGAAAACATCAATTTTTCAAGGAAGTATACCTTCTATCCGACGCCAAGCACGGCCATGCAGCTTCAAAGCTTCAAGGAATTTCTTATGCTCCTCATCTGTCCATCTTTCTCTCTGCTTTGTAATTGTATAAGGTTTTCGAACCTGTTCAAACACATAGTAGAAGGGGAAGGGGAAAGCAGAAGTAAATAAATTCTGTTAAACAGTGCCCGTTATAGACGTGGAATTTACAGGCTTCAGAAAGAATAAAACCTTGGGTGCATGTCCATCAACAGATGAATATATCTCCCTTAGTTGGAGCCCTGTTTCAGAGAGTGCACTGCTGTCCAAGAAAATTTGATTATCAGCTGCAATGTCAGCATCTGGACTTGAACTTCCATCTTGATCCTAAATGCAATGAAAAAGAGTTAAAAGAAATAAATTAATAGACTTTCTATGTTATGACGGACCAAGTAAGAAATCATCACTGTAAATTGCGAGACACAACATACTCTTCTATAACCCTAATTACGTAAGGCACCATAGTACAGATCCAAGTTAAAAATAAACTACTTTATTTTCCCTTCTACTTTCTTCAGCAACTTGAGTAATATACAGAATTACAGATAATTCATAGTAGAAAAACCAGTAACAATTCTCCCCCTTCATTTTCCCAATTGTACCACCTCTTAAATTGCACATATCAACAATAACTGAAATCAAATATAGTATGGCAGCAGCAATATCCCTGTTGTGTATATTTCCATAATCTGCAGATTAATTCCAAATTTTCTTCAAATTAGGATTAATGATATTAATTTCACAAAGTAAAAAAAATTGGATTTAGGATGTCGAGGAACAAGACGTGAAAACAATTCTTGCACATATTTATTCCTCTGAAGATAAATCCAAACCTGAATCACATCTCAAAGGCAAAAGCATTCAAGAGTACATCGATTCAAACCATCTCAAAATCCTATTTATGTTCCTGTCCCTATGTAAGGTTTAGCAGGCACATGTACATCTACACATTAGTGGCACATCACTCTTCAGATTAAAATCAATAATGTCAACCCCATGAAGTAAAATAACGTTTAGTGTGCAAAGTCACAGGACCTGGAAACAATTTCAGGAGGTATTTGTGCCTCCAAACATGAATTCAACTCTAAATCGTATCTTTATAGTAGCAACATACACCAATTAGCATGTGCATGTGTACATGTACGTAATCATGCAAAGACAACAGAATATATGAGAATTTCGAGACTGCATACCTGGATAGTCATAGCTGCAAAACAACCCTTTAATCCCGCTAGCAAAAGTATCTTCTTCTCGCGCAGATAGAAGCAGACCAACTTTCAAATCCTTGCTTCTTCTTTTACTCAAATAATATCTTGCTTTTCCTACCTACTTTGTAGATTGTATCCAAAAATAAAACTCTGAAACTGATTTCTAAAGTGCTAACTTCTAATCCCTTTTTCTCAATAGCTTCCAAAGACTAAGAACACGAAATATAACTTGGCATGTCCATTATACACATAAATATATATCCCTTTCTTTGATTGACCTTAAACAATACATCAGTACCTCTTAATCAATTTGTCAAAAGCTCTGTCCTAATCCAGCTTGTACAATATCTAATGGAAAAATCAGATTAAGCCTCCTATGAAATAGCAAAACATTCATTAGAGAGCAGATTATAGTCACAGAGCTTCTACGTATCAAGATAGTTTTGTATTTGAAACATGAATCTTGATCTGAGAAAAATAGAATAAATATACCGAAAAAAATCAAACTTCTTCTTCTTCCCTTTTACCCAACTTACTAACCCTAGAACATTCTACGCGACAGTCAAGAACAATCCAACCGCCTTTTCTGCTGGATTTAATCAGACGAAATCCAATTCGATTGTTTGTTTGTTTAAACAAGATCAAATACTTATATTATTCTCATAAAAGAACAAACTGATATCCAGCAGAAAATGAAAAAGAGAAGTCCGTTCTTCTCAAGCTTACAACATCACCATTACAATCTCAAACACCAAGTCACCAACAAGAATCTCTCCCGAAAAACAACTCTGAAACCGAATTCCAGAAAAGAATTCAGACCAGATTCTTCAGGGGAAAAAAAAGGCTTTCTTTTTTCTTTTATTGATACCGGAAATAGAAATACCTCAATCTCTCCCTTTACTGTAAATTTCACCTGAAAATCAGATATCTCTCCTCCGATTTGCCTAAAAAATGTTCTCCGACAGTTTCAAAACACAGAACCGAGCGATCGAACGAGCGAGCGAGCGAGCAAGAGAGGGAAGAAGAAGAGATAAAGCACCACAAACAGAGACCAGAGACTACGTTGAATCTAGACTTTTGATATGATGAAAAAGGTGAAAGCTGGGCTTTCCACGTCAGATCTCATTATTTTATTTTTTATTTTTATGAAAAATTCGAGAAATCCGTGGAATCTTGTGGCTCACGTCGAAAGAGTCTTAGGACACGTGTCGCGTCTTGTCTTGCTCATACTTTTTTAGTTCCCTACAATTTCTTTTTGTGGGAGTAAGAGACGCCTGACCAGATAAGATTGTTTTATGATATTTCAGTAAGACGAGGAGAAAGTTAAAATATCTGTAGTCTCTAAAATAACATAAGATAAAGCGAGGATTTGTAAAGGACAAAGTGTATCAGGTCAGGTTTGCTTCTAAGTAAATAGATAGTGAATTAGATCGTTACACGTGTCTTTATATAATTAAAAATTGAGAAACGGATTGATTTGAAACCAATTAAAATGTAGCACGTCGAAATAATTGCACTTTCTCTCATGTGTCGCATTTTAATTGGTTTCAAATCAACCGATTATAACTTGAGAGAACCGGATCCTATATTCTGATCCGTGACATCTGCTTTAATTGGTTAGAGACAAGCCTTATTTGCCACATACAAGAAAGATATCAACCCAGATCGTTTGACAGAAGGATCGGGATCTTCTCAAGTTCCAATCACAGTTGATTTGAAACCATTCAGGAGATGACATGTGGTACAAAAACTTAATTAAAAAATATTTATAATTTTCAAGCACAAAGATCAAGAGAAAGTATTTTGACATTTTTATCTTATGTGTCTTTTTCTGATTGGTTTCAAATCAACTAACAGATAATTGTAATTTGAGAGAATCTTATTTTTTCTAGAATAGAATTCTCTCAAGTTGAAATCACTTGTTAGTTGATTTGAAACCAATCAAAATATTGTACTTGGTATAAAAACCAAATTAAAATATATTTAATATTTTCAAGCACGAAAATCAAGAACAGCCTTTGAATCATCCTTGTATAATAGATATCAGTAGCATCTAGTATGTATCCGTGGGTGTACATTATTTACAACTCTCTTTTTACCACGTGAAAAATGACTTGTAAAAAAGTAAAACAATATTATTAAGAAATAATTAGATATTTAGTGGGCCTCATCTACTTTGTAACAAAAAGCCCAAATTGGACACGTGTCAGAATATGAATTAAAGACACCACAATATATGTCCTTACAGAGAGGTGAGCCGCATTCCCTTTTGAATTTCATTGACTTGAGAATAAAAAATGGGAAACGTGTCTCAACGGTATTCGTGGGTCGTGGCACACTGCGTTTTTGTACATGGGGACACAGCTAATCTGGACCACAGGATGTGGATGAAAAGCAGAGCTACTTTCTCTGCGCTTTTCTATTTTCGCTTTTCGCCACGTCAAAAGTAGCACTTGCCGCCCGTATTTATCGAGAGCGCCATGCGTATGTTAGACAAAAAGCGTAGAACGATGGAGGGATATAGATGCTTCTGGGCCACTCGATTAGGTTGATCTGGATTTAAGAAAAAGTGAAAAAACGCCGACCACAAGTTTCTAGGTTTAGAAGTGGGTGCTTCGAATTTAAGTGGTAGAGCTGTGCCAAGTGTCCTCTTTCCCATAATAAAAGAAGATTCAAGCAGCAAATGAAGCGTGAGGCAGATCTTTCTCCACAAGATATCCTCTCGGTGGGCTAACTATTTCCGGCTATACTGGAATCTTTTTGTTATCTCTTGTTCGCGCGCACGTAGGACATGTTCGTTTGGTGTTTTTTCTTACTTGTGTCCAATGGACATCTGGCGATTGGATTTAATCATCGTAGATTGTGTTGATTTGGACTTGAGAGAGGTAATGGTAGATGGTTACAGGTGGGGCTGTAAACGAGCCGAGCTTTGCCAAGTTTGGCTCGGGCTCAAAAAATCTGGACAAGGCTCATTAACAATTTGGGGGCTCAAGGATCGCTAATTTTTTCAAGGTCAAGAGTAAATTAATTCTGATTTTTTAAGTTTTAATTTAACTATTTAATTATTTATTAAATCATAATTTTATAATTAATTAATTCATTAAACACACCACTAACATTGTATTTAATGATTAATATTATATATATATATATAATGTCTAGGATCCATAAGTTTATATATTTTATATAAGACCAAGCCGAGCTTTAACCGAGCCGACCCTACCTAAGCTTGGCTTAGGCTCGTTAAAATAATGAGCCCCTTTTTGGGCTCGGGCTCGGCTCAATGACCTAAATATTGAGCTCAAGCTCCAACATGAAAACAAAATTGAATTAAAATGGAAAACCCTAAAACCAAACCAACCCAATCCTTAGGTCGGATTAGATTTGGTTAATACAAATTTTTTAAGAATTATATTTCATATATAAAATTTAATGTTTTATATCATACGTAACACATGCAGATTATAATTCGATTTGGTCCAATTCGGTTTAGAGGTATATATACAAAAATTCGGGTTTCGATTCGATTCAGTTTAATTGAGAGATCAACTCAGAACCAAACCAAAATAATTTGATTTTATAATTTAAAAATCAAAACCAAACCAAATATCTAGTAATCCGACCCAAACAAAACCCAAATCAATTTGATTCGGTCAGTTTTTGGATTGAACCAATCCAAGTAGCATCCCTACTTGTGATTGCAAAAGAGGGGGATATAGATCCTGTATTTGTGGGTCCTACGTAAGAAAGGAGAGCGGATCTTATGTGGGTGGCAGTTATGTGTGAGTGGATGCAGGTGAAATCCTATTGGTCCAACACATTCTTAAAGTTTAAAAAAAAAAACGGAATGACACAAACCGTCAATGATTGTAATATAGCTGTAGAAAATAAATTAGAAAAAAGCTTAAAACACTAATAATGAATTAAAATAAAAATTAAATTAAAAAGAAAGGCATAAAACTTAATTAACAATATGGGTTTTTCTCTCTTGCAATATAACTACTAAAAAAAATTAAAACCTTAAACCCAAAATCTAAAATCTTAAAACCGTAAACCCTAAATATTAAACTTTAAATCCTAAAATCATAAACCCTAAATATGAATCCTAAACCCTAAATATTAAACCCGAAAGCCTAAAACCTAAATATTAAACCCAAATCCTAAACCCTAAACCCTAAATATTAAACCCTAAAACCTAAATATTAAACCCAAATCCTAAACCCTAAATATTAAACCCTAATCCGATATCCTAAATATTAAACCCTAAACCCTAAACGTTAAACTCGAAACCCTAAAACTATAAACCCTAAATATTAAATCCTAAACCCTAAACCCAATATTGCAAATAACATTAATAGGCTTTTAGACTTTTAAATTTCTATTTTTATATATTTATTACAACTGTATTACAACAAATAAAAATTAAAAACTGAAATTAAATTGTTGATGGTAAATAGTACCGTTCCGTTTCCCAAAACAGAACTATTTGAAATAACGTTAATTAAGGGTTTAACAATGCAGTGGACCAATAGGACGCCACTTGCATCCACCTGCACAAAGTTACCACCCGCATAGGATCCACTGCCGTAAGGAAGAGAAACGGTGGATATGATTGGATGAGTTCTATGATTTGAGTTTTATTCATTTTGACGGTGATGATATTTTCACATGGGTTGGATTAATTACACCCCTGTAATTTGGTCTTATCTATTATACTATCTATATATTATATACAGGGTTTTAATTCTCGGGATCTTGGATCGGACCGGTCCAGGCCGATCTCGATCAGGATCGGCGATACTGGCCAATCCAAAAGTTGAATCGTTATTTAAAAAACTAAAAAAAATTGGCTCGGCCGGACTGGTCGACGAAACAGGGATACCGGTCGGTATCGGACCAATGACCGATCCAGGTTGATACCGATTGGATCCTTTATTTTATAATTTAAAAATAAAATGGAGATCGGTTGGATTGGCCAATCCAATCACTGGATCGGTCTGGATTGGTCAGTCCGGATCGATATCGATTGGACCAGTCCTATCCAAAGCCTAACGATACAATAGTTGTATCGTGGCTTGGGATCGGATCTGTCTTGGCCGATCCCAATTCGTCGCATATATGTTTCGCGAGGCACTGAATAATGAACAAAAAGATAAGAGATACAAGTTGGCTCCCCATCATCCTCTACGTGTATATGACCATCACCGGTTTAAATTAGAAGCCGATTAAGATAAAAATTAAGATAGAAGGGTTTTCAATAAAAGCGCTTCCCGAACCCAAAAGCGCTTCAGATATATAAATAATCGTTCGGTAAACCTAAGTGAGAAGTGATTCATTCAAACACTGATTCTCGAGAAGCTACCCATTCCTACTTCTCAACTCACGTTTGCGAGAATCTGTTTGGGGTTTTAATGAAACTTATCTTATGGTCCTTTATACCCCCTTATACATCTTTTAATTCCTATTTTATCTTTATCATCTTCACGAGAAAAATTCCCATTGAAGAAGATAGTTTCTTATTCAAACACAAACTTCTTATCTAAAAAAGAAAAACATAACGAAAGGTGGAAGGATCTTCAACAAAGCAATCAACAATTTCTAGTAAGTCAAGTTTTTGCCATTATTATTCTCATCTGATTTTTTTTTTTTTTATCTTTCTTGTTCTGATTTGTTGTATAGAAATTTGTTTTTTGTATTACTTCTTAGATTCCTGAAATCTATAAAAGAGAGAGGGAGAGAATCCTTTATCCCTATAATTGTATTTATAACTAAAACTGCAGTTTTTCAATTATTAACAAATCCTTTTTTTTCTTCTAATTCTTAAGATGAGAATTAGTGGAGGCCGACCGTCCCTCTAAACACGAATTTTTCTTTTTCTTCTCCATTCTACTGTGATTTCGATTCCGACGATCTCGTTTACGATTCCCTCTCCTCTACTCCAGCATCAGACCACCCATTTCCAGCGACTGGCTCCCATTTTGATAAGCATCCTCCTTCCTTCTTTTTCTCCCCCCTCATGCTCACCCATGTTCTCTCTCTTCTTCTCCATGCACCCACTGCCACTACCTCTCTCTCTCTCTCTCTCTCTCTCTCTCTCTCCCTTGCCACATACTACTTCGATTCATCTTCCCCCACTCACTTCTCTTTCTCTCTCTTCCGAGAGAATCCACCCCAAGTCACCCTCCATTCTTAATCCTCTTCCCCACTCACTTCTCTCTCTCTCTCTCTCTCTCTCTTCCGAAGAGAACTCACCCGAGGTCTCCTGCTCTTCTTCTTGATACATTCTGGTTTCTTCCTCTAGCTCTAGGGCCCAAAGCTCCAAACACACAACAGTAGCTCTCCATTCACAAAACACCCGAAAATCTTCTCTGCTCATTTAGCCCATACACACAGAGCACGACCCCTATCATCCATCTCGTCTTCTTCCCTTCCACTCCTTCCTCATCCTTCATATATAGCAACGCCCTCTTTCACCCCCACTTTCCATTCAATTTCTTCACCTCCTTCAATCACAGGCCCACACAACCCAGTATCCTATTTTTCTCTCTTCAATCTTTCTTCTCTACTCCCTTGTGCATTCTCTCGGTCTCGGAAAAAATACCAGGCCACTCTTCAAGGCACCCATTTCCTTCACCGTACTTCTTATCTCCTTCTCCCACACCTGAATAGCCCTATGCCCTCTTGGTTCTATTATTCCTCTCACTCTCTGTCATAGTCAAAAACCAGTCTTCTCGCTCTTCTTCCCTCAGTCGAACAACACTCTTTTCCTTTTCCTCCTATTAATTTCTCATACATGATACAACTAAACAAAAGCCCAACACCCGATTCATAATCAAATAAAATTTGCAATTTATTATTGTAATCAAACAAGTGAATTTCAATTTAGAGAATTCAAAGTCAGAGAATTCAAAATCTTTAGAATTATAATTTAATAACTTAATTCCAGTTCATTGTGTCAAACATAGCCTTAAAGAATATGGTTAATGTTATGCACATTTGCTGTCAAATACAACTCTTTTAATTCATATTCTTTTTATATTTATATTATTGATATACAAATTATTGAGTTGCATTTTAATTTAAATGATGTATTTTCTCTATAAGCCTATATAAAATTGTGAGTATATATAATGTTTGTGATGTCTAATTACCTTTAAAGTATATGGGTATAATTGTTAACATGATAATATTATCATATTAAAAGTGCTTTACAAGTTATTCTTGCCAAACTACCTCAATATAGCTAAAAACACTTATTGACTAAGAAGAACTTTTTCAGTGTATGTTTATCAAACGTCATCTATTCTTTTAAAGTAGTTCTCATGAAGTGTTTTATAAGAATCAATTTTAAAGGAATTGCTTCTCCTTCCAAGAAGCAACACCAAACACACCCTTAAGTTTCTTAGGGTTTTAGAGAGCTCGCAGCTCATCTTATAACGGGGTGGTTACAACTTACAACCATCTGATCAATGCCATTTAGAGTAAGTTACATGGACACAGATGCATCCTCTCAATCTCGTGTGGGTCCATTACAAAGGATGATTGACATTTCTATGCAGAAAACGCGATCTATTTGAGTATTATAAGATAAATAAAAAATTGTGCAAAAACAATAACCTTACTCTCTTTTTCAAAAGAGAAGATTACACCCTATTTATAGGAAAAAAAGTTCTCTGCTTACAAGAAAACCAGATAAAGATAATCTCTATCTAAATAAAAAGATATTCTCTATTCTATCTAAATAAAAAGATAATCTCTATATAAACCTAATCTTATCGTTACGTATTTTTATCTTAATTTTTAATCAAATAAGTCTTAATTATCTACTATTGTTGCTAATAAAGAATGGACCGATGGATCTGTAGGAAAACTCATGGATCAACAACCAAGTAATGAATTTAGACCCTGCATATGGGTTAATCCCTGAGATGACCCGACTAGACATGTACAAGCTAAAGCACATTAACAAGTGGGTTGGGCTTGCTGGACCGTTTCACATCATGTCGTGCCTGGAGGTCATGGACCATGGCTTGACAAGGCACTGTCCAGGAACAAGCACCAATCAAGTTTTGACCATTTTATAGGCAAAGCACGAAGCTTGGCCTGACCCGGCACGATAATAATCATGCCCCGTGCTATGCCCAACCGGGATTCCAAACATTAGGCACAACACTAAGCACTGCCGACAACAAAAAAATTGTGCTAGTCCGGTACACGTGACCCAAATGTACATTGCTATGTACACGACGCCCTCTAAATGGTGCTGTAAATATGGTTGTAATTAACCATCCGCTGTAGAGGATGAGGAGCCGGGCTGTAAGTTTGGTTGTAGCCATCCCGCTGTAGAGGATGGGGAGTCATAGGAGCTTACCTTCCTACATTTTTAACGGAATGTCGTATATTTTTGGAACCTCGTGCATTAACAAAATGGTTGATAGAATTGAAATTGAAACCAAAGACAGATAGATAAACTAATAAAGATCACATAATCAGGTAAGCTTAGATGTCATATATTTCTTTTTTAGAACATGATAACGAACTCAAAGTTATCAATTTTGAATCAATACGGTTCCTCTTTGTATAGATCAATAAATAACTTTATCAATGGAGTATAGGGGAAGTTCATGGAATTGCTGTTTTCTTCTTTTAGGCTTTTCTATTTCTGGGTTGTTGTCTTTCTCCATTGGAACAGATTACATATAAGCAGTTGGGGAGATCCTGGTATGAAAAGAGTTGGTCTGAGAGTGGCAATTGAGTCTTGGAATCAGTGCAATGAGGTTGGAGAAGAAACTCGTTTCACGGGAAGCCCAAGAGCTGCAGATTGCTTTGATATTTATAGTGTTTCAATCACACGATTAGTTCTTTTTTTTATAAAAAAATAAATAAAATAAAAGCCTAAATTAATACTCAGCTTACAATGAGTGGGACATGCCCCCAAGATTATGTAAGCATGAAAATGATTAAAAGATAATTTTATCCATTATCCTGTTGGAGATGAGTCTGTTGATTAGGATTTAAAGGCAAGTGACTTAAACAACCATGTTGTTTGCAAGGTTAATAAATTATGCAACATTGAGGTTAGCTGTAGGCAAGAATTCTGGGTTTCTGGTCTAATTGCAGTAGAAATGTAAACTGAACCGTTCTACACTGATTCGTAAATGAGTGTTGTTAGCGAGGACAAGGTGGACAACATGGTAAGCTTTGTGACTTTGAGAGAAGTAAGTGAATCTGCTTGAATCTAAGTAGACGAAATGTTGTATAATACTGGTAATGAGTCAATTTGAAAATTGATTTGATTCAATAATAGTGCGCATCGGGCAAGATTAATTGTGTATTTAAATCATTCGAAGAAGGAATGTACCTTCAAAATTTCAAGTAATATTTTGAAATCCCACTCCTGTTGGAAGTATACCTTTCGAAGTACTATATTTCGAAAGCCCATTTAATTTGGGAAAATCATTTCGAAACTAGTATACATTTTGAGGCTCTACTAGAGATGTACCTCAAATCATTATTCTGAAGATCTACTTGAGATGGATTTTAGGCTAGTATTCTTTCAAAGGTTCACCTTTGAAGATTTCCTATATTCTGAGGATCTACTTGAGATGGAACTCGGACCAGTATTTCTTTGAAATATTACTTTCAAAGTATTGAGAATTCATTAATTGAGAATTCTTTTAAAAATCATTTGTTAAAGGTCAGAATTATCCGGGTGGTAGTGGAAGGCACTTGTGAGGTCGGCCTTGACCATACCTAGAACATGACCGTAGTGCATGGCCAATTGATAAGCCTAGGACGGTCGAGGGAGAAGGGTAAAAGTGGTAATTGACAGAGTCGTTCCTTCAAGATTCATCATCGCAGGTTGCTCGGCTCCAGCGATTCTACAAGTATAGGACCTATACTCAAACTCCGCCTCCTTATCTAGAACATCTGTTAATGCAACCACAGAGTTTGGGTTTGATTCGCCCAATATGTTGCTCGAGGGTGAGGGCATCGGCTTGGACTACCGATCTCTCACTGACTTGAGCAGAAGCGTAGCCCGGATAGTGCTCTCACAAAAGTAGCTGAAGAAAGATGGTGTTGACTATCGTCTCCATGACCCAATCACTCCTTGACCTGGCTTGATCCGTCGCAATCAGGTCGAGGTTCTCTTACAAGTTCCCCAAGAACAGGGGAACTAAAGGGACTTCAATCTCTTGAGCCAACTTAATGGCGATTGGAAAGATCTTCTCATTGATCTTATCATACAGGTATCCCTTAAGCACTAGATGGGATAGGCATATGGACAAGAAGGCCTCGAAGACGATGAGACTATTCCTGCCTGATAAGTCATGGATTGTCACATATTATACTCTTATTTACATGACTTATATACTATTTTCTCATGATAAACCCTTCATTTTACATATGATTTATCAATTTTATTTACCTTTGCACTGTATTTTACATGACTTATATGCAGAGCCAGTTTTGGAGACAAATTCTGGTTAAGAGGATTCAGACTCGGAACGAGTCGGATTAGATCAGACGGATTAGCTTAGACGGGTCTGATTAAGTTCAAAGGGAATGAAATTAGAAAGAAGGGCCAAGGCTTCTAGAAGTCTCTAGCTTGATTGATGTTCAATTTTCGTGAAGATTTGTTCCACAAAAGAGGGAGTTTCTATTTTGAGTTTAGGAAAGTTACTTTCCAAAATTTTACTGAATAGATCTTGATATTTTGACCATAACGCATTGTAAAAATGTCCGAATGAGGTGATTTCAGTGTCTATGGAAAGCTAAGAGATATGACTACAATTATCATTTAGATACCGAAGTCTAATTCGATCGTTTGGAAGGTCCAATCAGCAGTAGAAAAGAAAACTTGTGAAGTTTCTTGTTTGGAGGAAATCAAAGAGAAGTTACTGAGGGGAACGAATTGGAGCTCTATAAAAGGGGGAAGAATCACTAGTTTAATCATCCATTTTCTTCTTAATTTTCTACTCAATTT
>JAUPMG010000017.1:3228568-3244142 GCA_031762675.1 Pachysandra terminalis
AGTTAATTAAATATATGTTAACAAAAATCATTAAAAATAACAATTTAAACAATTAGAGAATTTTAAATAAATAAAAACACTAAAAATGTTTAATTTTAAGATACTTATTCAAGGTAAAAAAAGAAAATAATTTTTAAAACTCTTAATAGTTAATTAAATATATGTTAACAAAAATCATTAAAAATAACAATTTAAACAATTAGAGAATTTTAAATAAATAAAAAATAATTAGGAAATTCTAATATAGAATAGAAAAAAGAAGAAGAAAGAGAGAGAAAATAGAGAAACGTTAAATAAAAAGACAAAAAACATAAAAATATGATACAAATTCCTTTGATGAATAACAATGGTAATAAAAGTGCTACTAACTAGCCAGGATTAACAAATAGCACTTCTATTTGCTTTGATGGAAGAAAACTACATATCGTGAATAAAAATCAGAAAACAGGTTAGTGTAAATTATTAAAAATAAAGATGGAGTTCTAAATAAACACAAAAAAGTTATTTGATCACTAAAACTAAAACGTTTAATGGCAATTAAGATAACTCAAAGCGATAAGTGAAGAACAATTTAGAATTTAGAATAGAAAATATGTAAATCCTTAAAGAAGGAAAAAAAAATAAATATACATAATTAAATGAAAAGAAAAAGACATAAAAATATACTTAATTTCTATATCATATAGTATTAAATATGTATAAAATCTAATATGGTTAGTAGTCCTATTATATTCAACTAGAAATTATAAAATATATATATATAGATAGATAGATAGATAGATAGATATAATGAAAGAAAAGAAATAACCTAAGGAGAAGAAGAAACACCTTAACAAATCAAGGGAAAAATGTTTGAAACCTTTAATTCTTATTAAAAATAAAACTAAGAAACACCTATATTTGATAATTAACCAAACAAAGAATCAGCTAAAAAACCTTAACACTCTTTAAAATTTGCTCTTCTATTTCTTCTTCCATCTTCTTTCTTATGAAAGATTACGATAAACAAACGGAGAGGCAATGTAAAAGGAGAGTGAAGATATTTTAGGAGAGAAAATAATAAGATGAATGAGGATAGAGGGGATGGATTTTAGGAGAGGCACACGTTTACGATTTTATTTGGGATCCACCTGCAAACTAATTGGGATGATTGGGTTCTAATTGGAGTAGACTTCCAATTAGAGAGAGTTTGGGATCCACTTGCCAACTAATGAGAGAGTAAGAGTAAAATATGTATTAATTTTCAAAATTTTTAATACTTTATTAATTGTTGATTGGTTGAGATTTTTTCTTTCATTTTTTTAATACAAATAAAACCAAAATTCTAAGAACTGAAGATTGCGGGAGGGAAGCCTTGAAAGGCCTCCACCATTCCGAATAGGAATGCTATAGAATTATAAGATACAATGTCCAAATCATCAGCCTAGATTAAATAGTTTTAAGAATTCTTGTATGAGACAAAATAAAATAAATTATATCCTGTATTTTCTTAGAGATTTGATCAAAGATATAAGGTTCTTATTCTTAAAAGTTCTAATACCAACTCTTCTGAGTACTTATGCAACAAGCAAAATGACGGATTTTTGCTATTTTGGTTCCTTCTCACTGCATCACGCTAAGCCTTTGAATTATATACCAAGATAATTGAGTAGCTTTCTAGTTTTGTTCGAGTCTCAATATGGATGTCAAAAGTTAAAATCTGTACAAGTTTGCAATAAGTGTTACCTGATCGGATATCTTCTCCCACTTGTCCTCTATTCCGCAGCTGCTTCATAATCATAGAATAAATGAGAATCCACCAGTATATGTGGAACACCAGTAGTGTCAATAGCATAGTATTGAAAACATAGTACAACGATCTCTCATAAGCCTCTGACAGTGCCAAAAATTCACCAAATTCATAGCTGAATAATGCCAACAATAAAAAAGGGTAAGAAAGAGGGACAAAACCACTGAATGTAACGAGCTTAAAATTTAGAACAACAATGATGTGAACAAACCTTGAGCTCTTAATTACCCAAAAGGGAAAGACTATCAGTCGCAGTATGAGCCATGAGATGGCAAATAATCCAAAGCACACACTAGCTGCAAACTCCTTTTCAGAATATTTGAAAACTTTAGCGACTTCAAGAAATACATCACTTCCATCATGTAGTGCAAGAACAACTGATCCGATCCGAAAAAACCTATAAACGGGATTCGAGTATTAACCAAAGGTAAGAGGCATCATTACAAAAAATTGGATCATGTACAAATATTTACAAAGATGACTGATACACATATCTGTCTGCATGCTTGTGTGGCTCATCAATTTTTTTTCAGGTTCACATCTCTTGCAGTGATTACATTCAAAGTGCATTTTTGAATTTCAAAAGATGGAAACATGTTGAAAGGTGTGAAAACACAGAAAAAGTTTAAGAACCTCAGCAAATGAATGGAAACTTCAAAGAAAACTAGTTTACATGCAATGATAAACTAAAAGTATGATTACTTAAAATGTAAAACCACCATTGTAACCATCTAAATAGAAGACAAACTCTAAACATGCATCGTGGATATGCACTAAGATTAGCAAATACAAATTCAACACATCCCAACTATTACAAGAATAAATGACACTAACATATATGTAAAAATCATATAATACCCTATTAAATGCCAATATTTGGTCAAAGATATATATGATACATCAGCACCACATCAAGTCACGAGCACTCCCAAAAGATCATCAGCTCAATATGCATCAGCTAAAGCTTCTTTTATATAGCCCATACTGCTCAATTTACTCAATGATACACACACAGGCAGCACAAACACCAAGGGTGTGTTTGGTTAGTTGGAAAATGATAGAAAAGAAAGTAAAGTAGCACTTTACTTTCCTTTCCATCGTTTCCCCTTCATTTTAAGGGGGAAAGTTTGAGGGGCTTTTCACTTAACCCCTAAAAATTTGAAACTTTTGAAAAAGTATTGCAATGGGCCAATACTTTTCAATGAACCAAATGCACAGAATTCGTTGGCAAGGCGATTTTCCTTTTCTTTCCTATAGATTCTAGCTAACCAAATATAGCCTAATGGCTGCAGAGACCAGGATAATGGTATTGACCATCATCTGTCCATGTTTACCAACATTTGAGAAATGTGAGTGTCATAGGTGATATATACCCATAACTAGAATATGCAATCATACCAAAGAGGCCAACGCCGTTCATAATAGTTTTCCTATTTTGATGATGACTTCCATATCTTGTTTATAATTACGTCTTAGTACTGTAGCCCAAGATGCTGACCTTGTCATTGCCGATCTTCCATACTTGTGTCTCTATTAGACCTAACAGTGACCCACAGGAGATTGAGTGCAGTTAACATGGTGCCATCCTAACACAATCCCTTTTTTTTTTGTGGAAAAAAATATCTACACTCCGTTATATGCCCTAAGAAGCACCACTAAAATACTCGGCCGAGCCCCACTTAAAAACAATGTGGATAAGTCTATTTTGCCGAGTATTCTACGGAGCTGTTCGTAGATCCTGCTCTATTGCTGGTAAGACTGTTAGTTTTGAAGGTTATTGGAAGAACAACAAAAAATGGCTCAGAATCACGGAGAAGTGTGGCGTCCTTCCGAGCTAGTTGATCTTGCAAGGAGAAGAGGCTGAATGGCTTTCACGGAAGGTAGAAAGGCTAGGACTCAGAGGTGAAGAAACTGGTCTTTTGGGGTCGTCTAGGGTTTCCAGCAGGGTTTTGATGCTGGAATGCTTGAAGAACAGAAGGGTGTATGCCATTAAAATCGCTTCCATTGTTAACGAAACCAGACATAGGATGTTTTAACCCAAGAACAATCTTGCTTCGGGATGGAATTATATTGGTGCCTTGATTATTGCGGTTTTTCAAAAGAATCGTTATCTACATTATGAAGTTTAAGATATTAAGATGCGGAAGGAAGGTGCAATCGCCGGTATCAAGGAGCTATTAGATTTGAACGAAATCTCTGGAGGGATTTCCAATTTTGGGTGGGCTCCGGTGGCTGCATCTTGTCCCTCCTCCACTCACAAGGCTGTTGCAATCTCGTTTACTTCCCAGTTCCCATTTTTCAAATGGGAAAAGGCGCGTTTCATTCTCATGGAGCTGTGCCCTGGTTTGGATATTGGAAAAGTATTCATCAGTCAAAACAGAGCTGTGCTTTTTGCTAAAACCGAACAAGATGCTAGGGCTATCGCCCAACACAAAGTCATTCCTGTGGGGAATAATAAGGTGTATGTGGGAAGATTATTTCTTGGGGATGGTTATAAGGTTGGTACTTCGGATCGTTTTGGGGTTTGGTTTATTGTGGAGGGAGTGCCAATGCACCTTATGGTGATGAAGACTTTCAAGTCGATCGGAGATTGTTGTGGTGGTCTTATAGACATCGGTGGCTGCGAAGTAATGGAAGATGGGCTAAGTAAAGTGGAGCCAAGGGTCAATGAGACTTTTTTTTGAAAAATCTCTAGGTTGATGGCGCTATGGGACAGATCTTGTTGCTATGAAGTCTACATTTCTTTTCCTTCGAGCTGTCCGGCGAGCTCTGGTTTTTTTGTAGAGTTGGGGTCCAAAGGTTGAAGACGACACGTCCTTTGTGACTCAGCAAAAATCTTGGTCATGTGTCGTTAGCGGATTGGATGGTAGAGACGGTACGGGAGTAGTAGAAGACACAGTTGTAGTGGTTGGGCCCCTAGGGAAGGAAATTGTCGGGGGTCGCATTATGGATTCAAATTCAAATCTCCCTCCGCTGAATTCACGAGTTTACCCTAGTGGCCAGATTTCCCTCGCGAGGTAGAGGAAGAAACAAGTCTAGAAGAAACTTCAAGTTCTCGCGGAGCAGGAGTGGAGGGCGAACGTTTTGGAGAGCAGAGGAATGGAAGGTCTGATTCCGGAAAAGTTGAGTTCGTTGATCAAAAGTGAAGTGAAGAAAGTTATTCAAAATCTCAGAGGGAATTTTTCAGTGTTATCTTCGGAAGATAGGGATGTCTTGCAGATTACGGCATCCTGCTCAAGAGTCAGCCCTGCGTTGGGGTCTTTCCCCTCTGCCGTGTGCAACCCTCCATCTTGTTCGTCTTCCAGCAATGGTCCTCGGCAAGGTGATGAGGGTCGGGTTTGTGCGAATGGAACGTGCCCTGATTTTTCTTCGCCTCTTTCTTTCGCTCGGTCTATTTCCGAGGGTGATTCTGCTGAAGCAAGTAAGGAAAAGTCTTGTGCTGATCATAAGATTTTCGGAGCCGAACAGTTCCAGGTCTGTTGAGGTCTGCTTGGGCAGGGCAGAGGACCTACTCCAAGTGATGGGGAAGCCCCAATGGGAATACGACGCCAGCAAGATGAAGGCTGATCGGTTTTATGATGAAGATCTCTTTCATTTGAATGGTCTAGGAGATTATGGTCGCGCTGCAAACTCTGCATCCCTCTCGTTAGAAACAGTTCCGGTATCCCCGTAGCTCTTGACGAGGTCATTCCGGTAGGGGGCAGATCTGGCCATGGATGGTTTTTCTTGTACTATCAGTACGTCTTGGTGCGATAGAGGCAGGCAGAAGAATCTGGCTTTGTCTTTGGATTGCAAGTCAATGCTCTCTCCTTTGGTTCCCTATCCGAACTCTTCTCCTTCTCCTACTTCTGAAGGTATGAATGAATCAGGTAACCCATGTGAGCCGCGTTGTGATTTGAACCTATTGGCTGAATTTCCATCTGTGTATTCTAACATTAAATGCAGGTAAATGGGTCTGATCAGGGACTTATTTTCACATGCTTCTCTGCGGCCACTTCTTTGGAAGACAGGGCAGATGAGTTGAATGTTACCCAGGTCGAGCATAGGGTCGAAGGGGTGGGTAGCGAAGAGAGTTTACGTGCTTTGCAGGTTGAGAGGTGCTCAGAATGCGAAGGTGTTGTAGATTTTGCTTCCAATCTCCAGATTGAGTTCTGGAACTGTAACGGTGAATCTGTTCCCATTTCGTCGGCTGTAGAGGAGTTTAGAGTCTGAGTCGTGGGGGCTGGGCCCTTGAGTGAGGGTGAGGGTGAGGGTGAGGATTCGAATAGATCTCAATGGAGTATTCAGTACGAAAGGAAAAAAAGTTAGAGAGGTAGTGTTTGGTGGGATGAGTGGGGGGAATCAATGAAGATCATAAGTTGGAATGTAAAGAGGGGTAGCGAATGGGGGAAAAAGAAGAGCAATTAAAGATATTAGGAGGAAGGTAGGTGCTGATATTGTCGTTATCCAGGAAAACAAGGAGATCATTTCTAAGAAAATTATGAAGCAATTGGGGGGTGCTAGGAACAAGGATTGGGATTTTGTTCCCTCAAATGGTAGATCGGGGGGATTTGTATGATTTGAGATAAGAATTGTGTTAACAAAATAGATGTTTGGAGAGGGAGGTTTTTATTGTCTATTAAATTTCGTAGTCACTGATGGCTTCGAGTGGATTCTTGTTAGGGTCTATGGCCCCAATAAGCCAAAGGAGAGACCCATTTTCTGGGAGGAAGTTGAAGGAATTTATAATATTGGTGTTGATCCTTGGTTTGCTGGGGGATTTTAACGTGATTAGGTTGGTCCATGAAAAGTCTAATAGGAGCCGTATCACCAAAAGCATGAGAGGTTTTGTCGATTTCATCCTTGAATGTGAATTGAGGGACTATCCTCCTTGGGGAAATGTATGGCGAAATCAAAATTTAGAACCGTGATCGTATTAATACAGCTGATACTCTTCAAAGGAGGAGGCCCTTCATGGTCCTGTCTCCTCAAGTATGTCCTTTGTGTTTGACTTCGGGGGAATTTGTGGACCATTTATTTGTGGGATGTGTTTTTGCTGTTCAGGTGTGGATTTCGTTCCTCATTGGTATTGATTGGGTCTGCCCGAATACGGTGAGAGATATGATGATTTAGTGGGACTTTCCCATGTTGGGTAAGAAAGGCCAGATTATGTATAGGATTGTATACTTTACTGTCCTTTGGGGGACTTGGTGGGAAAGAAATTGAAGGATATTTGAAGGTAAGTGTAAGAGTGTTGAGATTACTTTTGATTCCATATTGACTATGGTTATTTCTTGGTTGATCTTTCGGATGGAGTTCAAGGGCGTGGCGTTGGAATGACCTTTTGAGATGTTGGGCCACCGTGGCTTACTTGTAGCTTTTGCTGGTCTTCTGTCTCCTTTGGTTCCCTACCTTGGGGAATTGTGGAGTTTTTGGTTCTGTTTTATGGCCTTTTGGTCCTTGGATGTATAGCTTCTCTCTTCTTTTTTTTTTCGCCTTCTCTATGTTGTATTCTCTTTACATTTCCTTAATAAATATCATTGTGTTATTGATCAAAAAAAAAAAAAATAGTGATCTACTGAATTGAAAACAGATATGCAACGGATAAGGTTTGGCTAATGCACCAAATATTCTAACTACAACAAAATTCCTTCTATGAAGTTATTCTGGATATCCTCACAGCTTATAACATAAACCATTTCCTTTCTCTGTTTCTAAAACATAACTAGCCGACTAAGTTAAGCTAAACGAAATGAATTCTTGCTTGATAGACGGTAGCCTTAAAGTATCCAATTTTAATGCCGGTTTACAAGTAAATGGCTTCACACAAGTTAACTTACAAACTTGATACTACAGCATTGTGATAGATCAAAACACACAATTACACATCATAGAAGACTAGCCCTAGTAAATTATCTATCTCTACAAGTGCCTCTTTGGATAATCTAACAAGCCTAGAAGGTGACGTTCCTCATAAAGAACATTGGTCACGTTTGGTATAAATGCAATGGCAGTAATGAAAGTGAGAGAAGGAAGAGGGGGTATCACATGGGAGTTTAATGGGAATTAATTTGTCATTGAATGTGCGGGCTTATGCTTCTGTGGTAGAAGCCTTTAGTTATGGCATTTATTACACTACGGACCAGATCTTATAAGTCTACAGGAGACAAAGTTGGGTGCTTTGATAAGTCCTTCGTTGAAGAGATTTGAACTCACAGATGGGCTGGAATTGATTCATTGCTAGCAAAAGGGACTGCGAAGAGTGTTGTTGGATAAGAGGATGGTAGAGAAGGATTGTTAGGGTTAGGACTTTTCAAAATTCCTATTCAAGATGCTGTCAGATAATTTGAATGGGTACTATCTGGAGCATATGGGCTGGATGATACACACGAACAATTATAGATCCAGGCGGGATTGGATAGGATGAAAGGAATCTGATCAAATCTGTTCTCTGTGTGTGTGAGGAGGGAGGGCTAACTTCAATGAGGTTTGTTTTCCACATGAAAGTTCGAATGTTGGCAGAGTAATGTCAAGTATCTGTTGTTTAGCAAATTTTGTTAGAAGATACACCTTATTGAACTTCCACTTAATGGATCTTCTTACACATTGGCAAACAATAGAGTGGATGCATCCTTGTCAAGTTTGTATAACTTCATCATTTCTCCATGCTGGGAAAATCATTTTCCTAACTACCATTATGCAAATTCATCTTCAAGGATTTGATTGTCATAAGGATTTGAAAATCTGAAAATTTGGGGAAACCACATCTTTTGGGTTTTCAACTAGATATATCCTTACGACTGTATTAGTTATATGTATTAGAAGTAAAATCTATCAATTGTAGGCTGTAAATGATTTTTAATTAAAAACATTTATTTCAATTACTTTTACTAAAACTAATTAGAAAATATATATACTTTTGTAAAAAAAACAGAAAGCTAGGTAAAAATTAATTTGATTCAATGTTTAGTATTTATTCATAAATTGGTGACCTATTTGTCTACCTTTATCAAAATAATATTGGGATACAGTTTATGTATACTATATTTCTAAAAGAAATTAAAAAAAAAAGTAAAGATATATTAAATATGAAAACAAATGAAAAATAAACATTTGTAATGAAAGTAACAGAAAATAGTATTGGATCATATGATGCATTTGCAGTAAAAAATTAATAATAAAAAAGAGGAAGACGCCTAAAAAATGATGTTGCTAATTGTATACTCATTCTATCATTTTGCTTCTTTGTTACTTTATTTCTATAGTTTTATTGAGTCTGAGATGGAATGTGGAACTTAGGAGGAAGCTTGAGATGGAACTAGAAAGGTAGCTGGACACTTGATTGATAGCATGGTCAGTGGAATCCAATGGACAAGAGAGGAAAAAAAAAGCAATTTTATTTGACGTATATTCTGGGAGATGGGATAAATCGATTGAGCCAATATATGGCCAGGTGTTATCCTAATGTGTAGAGTCGTGAGTTAATGCCTGGTAGAAGAAATATTTTATTCTAGACCATGACTATGAATTAGATTGTTAAATTATTTTCTTCATGAATTTGTGACTTGAAATATATACCATATTGATTTTGGACCAAAAACCTTCTATGTTTATTAATTGAAATTTTGATGAATGACACGCACGACAACTCATGGCTTATTTTCCTATATATAATTTCTTCAATATCATTGTTCTTTGTAATGTTATGAGTTCCTTGCGTATAAACATGCCTAAATTAGGATCCCACTATATTGGAACATCTGACTGTTATAACATATAATATCAATGTCAAGTCTGACAGGGAGTGGCATCCAATTGGATAGAAAGCAACAAACCAAGGGAAGGCTAGATAAAGCTTACTACAGATGGCTCCACCAAAGGAAATCCAAGAAAGGTGGGCACCGAAGGATTCCTTAGGAATGAAGAAGGAATCTGGAAGAAAGGATTTGCTGGAATCAATATGACAAACAACATAATAACGGAACTATAGGCACTTAGATACAGTCTACAACTGGCATTGGAGGAAGGCAATAGGAAGATCAAGTCAACCACATGACAGCAGTGGAAATGGAGAGAAAAACATTGACACTTTCAACTCACGCTAGGACCTCATTCTCGACATGAAATCCTTCTTTCGAGGGGATTGGATTTCACATGCTTATGAGGAGTGTAATTGCTGTTCAGACATCCTGGCTTGCTTCTGAGTTACTTTAAACAATACTGCAACTGTTAATCATACTTCTCCTCTAGCTGTAAAAGAATAATTACTTGCTGAGTCTATGGGGCATATCACACCTAGGTATTGGCCCATAATTTAGTTTTAACCAATATAATATAATTAAAAAAAGATGGAAACCACAATGTTTCATTCAAATTCACCTTTTCTGAAATATTTTCCTCATTTCTCTAACTATTTTTGCGGTACTGATATTTAGTATTTTAGGGAGGGTGATATAACCCATGATATCGATATTTAAATCTTTAAGTTCAAAAAGCTAGCCCATATGGAAGAAAAAAACGGGAGACAAAAATCAAGAGCGATTTGGCTGAAAGAAGGAAGAGATGGAAAATACTTGTCACTGAACTGAACCAAAGCAAATTTTAAAGCTTGAGTGGATAGAAACTCTAAAAAAAAATGAATCTACTATTGGAGCAGTTCTTAACTTTTCTGAAAAGAGAAAGCTTCTAATAGACCCATGCTGGATGGAAAGAAAAATGCTACTTTTCTGCAGGGTTTTAAATTTCAGAAAAAAATTTGAAAGAATCATCAACTTTTTTGTTTTTCGTCCCTTTTGGTGAAATTTTCAATGAAATTGAAATGTTGCAAAGTAGTTCTGCACAAAAATTATTAATGATAAAATTTTCCTTTGAAACAAAAAAAAAAATTTGTTATCAGTCCGAAAATAACTTTTAAAATATTCTCTTTTGAAATTTCTGTGAGATTTGGGTTTCTGAGCCAAATCTAACAACTCCTTTTGAAAATTTAAGAAAAGGGCTAGAGTTGGCGGATTTCGTAATCAATAAAAAGGGGTTTTCAAGGCCTAAAAGCTATCATAGAATTTCAAGTTCAAAATTTTCAGTCTTAATATACATGTAACTATATTTGTGTATATTTGGCCTGAGTGCACAGAAAGTTATTGTATATGCGTCTGTTTACTACATATAAATGGATTCCACAAGGAAATCTCAGATCTGAAGGGGGAAACCCATGAACTTAGCAAAACTCGATATTTTTCTTTTTTTTTTAAAGATAAATAAAGTTGAATTATATAAGAATAAAGTAATGGACTTTGTCCAAGGTATATGCTGTACAGTGCATAAACATCCAAAAAAATGAAAACATTACTATGTTTCCCCACCTGTACACAATCTGTACCCCCCCTCCCCCCCATTCAAATAATCTGTGAAACACACATCAGAAAACCTGGCATTATCCTAGCCCAATGATAGAGTAGAGATAGAGCTTGTCTCTTTACTGTCTCAAAGCCCACCGCCAATGTACTATAGACTCTTCCCCAACGTATTCAAATAATCTGTAAAACACACATCAGAAAACCCTGGCATTATCCTAGCCCAATGATAGAGTAGAGACAGACCTTGTCTCTTTACTGTCTCAAAGCCAACTTCTTTACCTTCAAAAATTTCTGCTATTCTATTCCCTCCAAATGGACCAACAAAGGACATGAGGGCAAAGGAAGGTTCCATAGTATATCCCTCTGCCCTTCTGCTTCTTCCATTCCCACACAGCCAGACAATACGCTCACCAAACCTTCTGGCATTGCCCACTTAACTCCAAAACCCTCTAGGAAGAAATAGCACAATCCTACTGCTAAGTCACAGTGTACAAGTAGATGATTTACTAACTCAGGCATTCTTTTTGCATATCTAGCTCCAATTTGGAATGGACCAGTTCCTTGAGATGGGATGATCAACTGTTAATATTTTATCATTACATGCAGACCACAGGAAAAACGCTATCTTTGAGGAACTAGGAGTTTTCCAAATCAATTTAGCTGTTGAAAACTTCCCATATTTTTGTTTTTTATGAGCTTAAAACTTAATATTGCCTATGCAAACTATATTAGGTAGATTAAAGGCCAAATTTTAGGAAAGAATAATTTTATGTTTTTTACAAAAATTATTTTATATTGACATTATAATTAAAATTCCTATAATTTACAAAATACTTATAAAAGAACTAATAATTAGACAATCTATTGAATACAACTGTAAGGTTATGCTGTTTTGGTCAGGATGGGGATAATGATTTTGAGCTGTCCCAAAACTAATTTTGAATGTGAGCTTACATTTAGGACATTTTAGATGGTGCATTTGGATCTTATATTCGTATTTGTTCGGACATACCTCTATATATGTGTTGGGGAATAATAACCAAGATCGTGGGTTGTGCAATATGAGAAATATGAGTAGAGAATAAAGAAAAAAAATAAAAAACTAAACCATAACACAAGGATTTGCGTGGTGACTACGTTTATAAGGAAAAAACAAAACCAAGAACTTTCACTATAACTTGAAGATTACAAGAACATAAAGAAGGTTGTCGTCATGGAGAGGCAAGTATTCATCAAGAGGAAAGATCACTCTGCTTAGGAGCACTTAAGCTTGCCTCCCTACCTACTCAATGTCTATTTTTCTGATTCAGTGATTCTAGCTTTGATAGCAAATAGCATTGAGCAACTTCAAAGAAACTTCATATGGTGTGGGATAGATGGTCAAAAGAAATATCATATAGTAAACTGGGATCTAATGTGTGGGCCTAGGGAGGCAAGAAGTATTGGGATAACGGAGGTTAGGGCTTTCAAGAAAGCTCTTCTGGGAAATGGATGTGGAGATTCAGAGAATAATGGATAGCCTATGAAGAGAAGTGGTTGTGAGCAAATAAAGGTGCTCACTAGGAGGTTAGGAATTAAGTGCTTGTAGATCTACTTATGAAGTAGGGCTTTGGAAAGCAATTTTGAGTGTAGATAGGCTTTTCCTAAGGATCGTATTTAAGGTAGGGAGGGGTGACAAAGTGAAATTTTGGGAATACCTATGGTGTGGTGACAATGACTTAGCAGAGAAGTAAAGAGATTTGTATGTGGACGCTTCAAGTAGAGGAAATTAGATTAGTGATATTTCCAAAGGGAAGGGAGTGGGATTGGGTGGGATTTGCAATTTAGAAGGCCATCATTTGATAGAGAATTCGAGTCTCTTGCAGTCCTTATGGTGGATCTATCAAGACTGCGATTAGTGGAGAGACCTGATAGGAGAAGCTGGTTGTGGGAGGGTACTGAGGCCTTTCAGTGAAATCCATTTATGAAATCCTTGCACCTCATGGAAGTGAGTTCCCGCCAGCCTAGTTGATTTGGAAAACAACTATCCATTCTATGGTGGTTTTCTTTGTATGATCAGCCTATCATGATAAATAATACAATTGACCATCCTATGTCCGGAAAATGGGTAAAAAGAAAATGTCAAATTGGCGGATCATCTATTTGGTACAATGTGTTCGAGCGGGTGGGCTATAGTCTTTCTTTCTTGAGGGGTTTGATGTTATGCAGGCAATGCTAGGTTGCGGGCTTAGTAGTAGCCTGAGGATGGAGAAAAACAAAGGAGAGGCGTGACTTTTAGTGGAAATCTATGCCCACGTCTTATTTACTGGTCTATGAAGCCAAGGAATTGGATCTAGAGGTTCTAAGGAGAGAGGTTCTCTCTTCTATGTCAAAGAGACAGGCATTTGCCTAAATTTTCTGATGTATCTTTTGCAGATTTTGTAGATAAATGGGGGGAATTATAACTTGTTGAGGATGGGCTACTGATGAACTTCTTTGGCTTGTACAATTGCATTTTGTGGATAAGTTCAAATTTCTTTTTAATACAAATTTCACACTTATCAAAAAAGGGGAAAAAGGAATACAAGAGAATAGAAGCCAAAACATAGACCATTAGGGAATCCACGGAACCACCTTTCACAAGGATCATACCCTCAAGCTCCAAAGAACCCCACAAGGCTATCCAAGTGTTGTCTTTATAAAAACACTCTAATGGCAAGGATAAACAGGACTGTATTCTAAACCCCAATAACACACCCTAAACATAGAGCAATAGGATACACACAAGAAACCTCATAAACATGGAGGATCCTTAATCTCCATCATGAAGAACTCTCCATGAGGAAAGAAACTCTTTCCTCTCTAAAAACCCTTTTATAGAATCCCCAAAATTATATTCTTATTAGGAAACCCAAAACAACGAATCCAATTCGAAAAACCATTCCTAATAAAAAATATAATTTATGGACCCCAAAGAATTCGAGACAAAACCCAACAATCTCTAAATTGGCTCGAATTCCACAAGTCAACCAAAAAAAAAAGAACAAAAAAATCAACTTCTCTACCATGCCCAATGAGGTATTCCAGTACAGTTGTGTAGCACGACAGTCAAAGGGGCATAACTCTGCCTTCCCCAACACCTTGTGTAGAACTCTGCAACTCATAACCATCCTTCTCAAGGTTTAAAGGCTTGGGACCGGGAACTGGACTGACGGTACCATCCGGTCCGGAGCCAGTAGAAAAATGGACCGGCTATTAAAATTCTTTAAATTAAAAAAATTTGGGCCAGCCGGGCTGGTTACCACACTGGCTGTACTGGAAAGGACTGGACCGTCCAGATCGATACCGGTCTGGACCGTCTAATTCACAAATTTGAAAAAAAAAAAAAAACACTCCGGACCAGTTGTACAGATCGGAACTGGTTGTACCGGTCCAGTCCAGAACCTCACGATACAATTATTTGTATCGTGGCTTGGAACCAGACCGGACCGATCCTTGAAACCTTGGTCCTTCAGGCATATTTCTCTGCCTCAAACCTTGTATTAAAAAAACTCACAACTAATGCAAAACCCCAAACTAAAAGCCTGATACCAACAATTATGGTATCAAATTCATCCCAAACACAAACATTAGTTCTGATGCCAATAATTGTGGAATAATTACCTTGATTGTGGGTTATGCAATATGAGAAATATGAGTAGAAAAATAAAGAAAAGCAACTAAACTATAACACAAGAATTTATATTGTTCAGCATAACAAACAGGGGTACATCCACGAAAAAAAATTACTAAGAACTTCCACTATAATTTGAAGATTACAAGAAAAAATAGGCCAAAACAGAGACTCAAAAGAGAACCCATTAGAACCATTCTTCACAAGGATTATACCCTCGAAAAACAGAGAGTACACCCTTAACAAGAGTCAATATCAAGAGGCATCATCACAAGGCTATCCAAGCATTATCCCCCATAGAAACACTTTAATACGAAGAGTAAATAGGATCCTACTCTAAACCCCAAGGGCACAACCTTGAGCAACAAGATTCACCCAAAAAACCTCTTAACCATGGAGAATCCCTAATCTCCATCATGGAGAACTCACCCCAAGGAAAGAAACCCTATGTTTCTCTCTTTCAAAACCTAGGCTTAAGAACTCGTTTGTAAAATCCCCAAAAATATTCCTACTAGGAATCCAAAACAACTGCTAATTAAGTTAGGAAAACCATTCCTAATGCAAATACAATTTATTGACCCCAAAGAATTGGAGAGAAAACTGAAATATATATTTAGGACTATTTATATTTCAGTAAATTGCAGATGACTGCATATGTCTTCATTCCTTAAATTTATCTTCCTTATTATGCATAACTGATTTTGTTTATATTTGAGGGATTATTGTGTATTTATGTATCTTTTAGTGGAAAAAGTTTCATTGAAAAATTCTTACTTTTCCTCAAGTTTCAAAAAGAAAAAA
>JAUPMG010000017.1:3251590-3269866 GCA_031762675.1 Pachysandra terminalis
GAAGCAAGTATGTGAAATAATTATAATTTAGCAAATCTAACATCAAAATCAGTCTAATTAGGTCAAAATAAGCATGTTCACAAAAATTCAATCAAAAACAAACAAAGTTGATCCTTTTCGGCGCGCCTTGGGGTTCTCGGTGTGTGCTCGGCACATGTTTCGATGCGCCTAGAACATGCTCGGCTTGTTTTCCAATGTTTCGACAGTTTTGACGTATCATTGGTATTTTGATCATAACTTTGTGTATACTTATCGGAATCACCTCAAACTTGTTTTGTTAGAATCTTAACTCAAAGAGGAATATAGGAAAAATATCAAATAAAATATATAAAATTATTAGGATAGTTTCTTTAATCGATGAACACAACTTTACAGGTTCTAAGTTTCTGGGTTTCTAGTATTAACACAGGGTCAGTAAATAAATAATAACTTATTCAATTCTTAATGAAATTAGTTCAAACTTGTTTTGTTGTGTTCCTAACGAACAGGGGCATCTTAGAAAAATATAAAATAAATTATATAAAATATGTACATAGATGCGGAAATCAAAAGTTCAGATCTGTGCAGTTTTTCCAGTTTTAAGGCTTAAAAATCAGTCTATTACGCTCGACGCGTCAGTTGGCGCATCGAGTAGGGTCTCGGCGGGAGATCCAGGGGCTCAATGGTCATAGAAGGAGGCTCGGCGCGTATTCGGCTCATTGAGTACTCGCCGAGTGCTCTTCTGGGCTGGTTCGGCTCGTGCTCGGCTCTCCGAGTACTCGTCGATCAGCAGATTCTGGGCAGTTTTTCCATAATTCTGATCTAGTTATAATTCTAATCAATTTTCTTTATTAAGTAACCTCCCTTAATATTAAATTCCGAACAAAACCCAATTAAAATACTTAGGAAAACATAAGTAAATAATTAGTTGTTAAATTGCTTTGAAAACTTGGAAAACTAACATGGTTTTTGAAAACTTACTTCATACAATTGAAAAACAGACTTGAAACTCTACTTAAATCATAAAACAAGTTTAATTCGAATACTTACCTTGATGTTGCTGGGTTGGAGGAGAGAATTCACCTCTGCTCTTCTTCTTCCTCTCCTTCTTAGCTCCAAGAATGATTGTGATTTTCGAAAATTACCAAGGACACTTATTTATAATCCTACAGCAAGCTTCCAAGTTCTAGTAGTATTATAAGTTTAAGTTTTAATCATGTCCCTTTATTAGGATGTCTTAGTTTCTTAACCATTAGATCAATTCCCAGCTCTCCTAGGTCAGCTATGGTTCCATATTTGAATTTTAGAATTCTAGCAAGTTTCTATTAGTGTCTTTTAATCTAAGTCATTGATTTAAGTTAAACGTTCCTACAAGATCCTAGCCACACATGATAACTTAAAGAGTTATGATTGTGGGTAAAGCACTTTAGTTTCCTATAGTGCAGCCCACCAATCACAAACAGTCAAAGTCAAATCTGTAACTAATTTACTAAAATTTTAAATTAACCCCTATATTTATTACACCCTGACTCCTATACTTTTATTTATTACAATTTAGTCCTATATTTTGGTTGGGTTATTACACTCCTTGGGTTGAAATACCTAAAAGTGATGTTATGGGTAATCTCCTGACAAGGACTCCCTGGGTTTAAATCCCTAAATGAAGAAGGATTTAGTTATGGGAATTGCGCCATATGGGTTGAAAATCCCATAAAACCACGTTGTATACGTGCGATGTAAGAGTATCATCCAGCAGTATTAAAATGGGATGCCAAGTAATGGTTACTAGGGGATGGCTGATCACTGTGCTGCATTCAATTAGCATTCATAAATGATGTGTTGCATTGTGCATTCCCTACATCATTGCATCATAAGCCTGCACATCTTCACTTCATTTCATCCGCCATAGCATTACTACATCATCACAAATTGCTTATCCTCATTTATGTACTGTTTTAGATACCAATGTAAATATGTGTGCAATGGATACTGTTGCATGTGTCATGTTGTGTTATCATGACTCTTGAAGATGAATGGTCAACTGGGTTATAATTGTACAAAAATGAGATAAGTAATATGAGTCATATGACTGTGTGCTAAGTGGTAATTTGAGACATAGGATTGTGATTACTTACTAGGCCCCATAAGCTCACGCCTATTACACGTTGTTTGTTCAACAGGTTAAGGAGACAGATCCCATTTGCAGCTTCTGATTTAGTTTGGATTGGATATAATAGATTCGACGAATATTTAAGTTTGATTTACTTTCTGATTGGGTTTGAACCTATGATGTAATGACATTTGATTTGAATGATGGTTTTACAATTATGATTGTGGCTTCCACGTGTGTATTTTGATATTATGATTTATGTATGGCGATTGGTTTGTGTACCGCATCCAAGGGGTTTGTATCCGAACGTCGCACCTCAAGATCCTTGAGATTTAATATCTTGGATTCGGGGCGTGACATGGAAGAACCATAACCAACAGAAAATCTCACATAATTCCAAAAAATATGAAATAAGTCCGAAAAAGCCTTCCAATGGCTAGCCGAAAAGATCTTTGCCGCATGGTTTGTATCCCATCCATTTACGTGAATTTCGTACTTGCTTACGATAATGGTTCTCCACATCGCTTCTCTCTCCACACTGAATCTCCAAAGCCACTTCCCAGAAGAGCTATGTTTCTACTTTGAAGGTTTTCCAAATTAAGCTCCCCATTTTCTTTTGTCCTACAAACATCTGCCCATTTAACTAGGTGATCCTTCTTACCACCCCCTCCCTCCCAGAGAAAGTCTCGTTGTAGCTTTTCTATTTTGTTACTAACCGACTTTGGCATCTTAATCAAGGACATAAAATAAGAAGGGAGATTGCCCAAAGTAGCCTAAATCAAAGTAATCCTGCCTCCCAGAGACATATAGGTTCTCTTCCAGGTAGCCAATTTCTTTTCCATTTTATCAATGACCAGGTTCCACATTTGTAGGTTGTAGCCCCCTGTGATTTCCATTTACTGACATTCCAAAAAATTTCATTGGCCACTCACTCACCCCACACCCCATCAAACCCGCACTATCCTAAAGTGAAACATCCTCCACATTAATGCCATACAGTTTTCTCTTCTCTGGATTTACTTTAAGGCCTGATATCAGCTCAAAGCATCTGAGGATGCATTTGGTCCAAATCAACTTTTAGCACAAAACCCATTCAAACAAAACGAGAAATGTACATTACTAACACACCTTCTGACCCATTTACACCATCTTTCCGAAAAACCTTTCCATCTAAGTACTGACTCTAGACATTACCATTCCACCCTGTCATATGCTTTTTACAAATCAACTTTTAGCACAAAACCCAATTCCTACTTTCTAGGTTTCTCCTCAATGCATTCATTTGCGATTAGTATACTATCCATGATTTGTCTACCTTTGATGAAATCACTCTGATTATTAGAAACCAGCTGACCTAGAACTCCCTTCAATCTATTGGCCAACACTTTAGCTATGATCTTATAGACACTAGTGACCAAACTAATTGGCCTGAAATCATTGACCCTCAAAGCCCCTTTGATCTTTGGAATTAACACTAGGAATGTAGCATTCGTAGCTTTATTGATTATGCCATTAGACTGAAATTTTTTGAACACTTTCATCAAATCCTCCTTAATTATGTCCCAACAATCTTGGTAAAATGCCATTGAGAAACCATCTGGACGGGGGGGGGGCATATTTCTATGCATCTCCCATATTGCATTTTTTTTACTTCTTCTTCCTCAAAATCTTTGTCCAACTCTCCAACTGAATTCCCATCTAGTCTAGGTCCATCCTAATTCTCACATATAGATCTTATTTTAGGAACAACAAATCCATATAAAGAAAACCACTATCTGATTGGACTCACTACATTTAGTTTCCTTATGAGTTAAAGGTTTTCTTCCAAAAAGAGGGATGACATGGATGATCCAAACCATCTGATAGTGTAATCAAGTCATCTAGGTGATGCCTAGGCAACACCTAGTCCCTGAGAGGTAGCAAAAGTATCTTTTACATATACTTTACCTAAATTGTAACCTTGTTATGCAAATAAAATTTATTTTAATTTTATAGAATTAAAATGTAAGTTCATAACTTAGGTTTAACTTTAAATAAATTATTCTCTACAGAGGAGATAGGATTAACTTGGAAAAAACAAAAGAAAAAGAAACCCATGGTTTTAGGTTTTGTAAGTATATCCTTCGTTTTATAAGATGGTTGACCATGCAACAAAACATAAGGATATACTTCTAACTGGACTAAAAAATTACCAAGAGAGTCGATTTCCTAGTTGCTTATATTCCTCCTAAGTTTATGAAACCTATATGATCTGGTCATCTTCTTCTACATAGCCCCTTACCACAAAAGCATCATTATGCAGTACCTTAAAATCTAGATAGGAAAAGCACTACACAAGTCATAAATCACCAAGATCTTTAATTAAATTTATCATAAAAAAGAAAAATATTATTCCATACATCTATTATTATCAACAAAAAGAAAGACCATGATTCTTTCCATTTTAAAAGGAACATATTACCCACTTCAGCTCTTGATTTGGCCAGCCTCTAAAGAATTCTTTAGTATCTCTGAACCAAGACTCATTGTAGATAATTGTAAGAACATATACTTCAACGGTCGCATAGTATGTTAGCTTCCACATAGACTCAGAGCATTTTACAATCTTTGCCCGTCTAGCCTCACTAATCTGTTGCGTATTAGCTCTATCACCTGACAACCAGATGGCCAGTCTCTGAAAAATAAGCAAATGAAAGAAAATAAAATCAATTAAGAAATATGGACAATGTTAGTTTAAGTATCAAAGATAAAATGTAGTATCAGTATCGCTGTCATCAATAGATGAACATAGTGTTAGGCTCAGTGCTAAGTTTTAATGGAACCATTTGGTCTACTCAAAGAAAAATCAAGAGGCTTGAAACTTTTGACTAAGTACAGAAACAAAATATATTTTATATCATTGGAAAAGTGTAGGCATAGGGGAACAAACACTCTTCTATGCAAATGCAGTAAATGAAACTTACATGTATAACATGATCTATGATTTCAATATGTATAACAATGGCAATTATATCTATGCTCCTGGAAGCAGACTAAGGTCAGAGAAGCTAAGAGAAACTCAGTCTAGAGTATATACACTAAAAAAATAGTTTAATTTTCTGGGACTGATGTAATCAGTACAGAAGGAAGAATAATACATGCCCAATTTAAACAGAATATAATTCAATAACATTAAAGTTAATTGCAATTGTAACACTTCAAGAATCAAACAAAGCAAGCATTAAATGTTAACAAGGAGGTCAACAATCAGATATGCGAGATTGGTCTGAAGGGTTTGTTCTTTCTTTTGTTGTCCTTTCCAGATCACGGTGGCGGGAATATACTAGGAAATTTTGGGTATATGGCTACTTAGAAGAAGCAGGTTCCATCAAGAGTATAAGCATTCACATCAACACTAGTGTTGGTATGGATGCTAATCGTCCAATAGTGGATATGTCATGTGCAAGGTGAGTGGCCTCTACATTCAATGTAAGATCACTTCACCCGTTGGAGCTTCTTCTCCCTTTCAGAATATGCTAAATCTGACCTAGGAATATCAAAAAAGAGTTCTCTGGCTGGTGGCCTTGTTTGAGCTACTTGGAGAATCCTTAGAAAGATTCTTCCATTATTTTCTTATGCTCGGGGCTTGAATGCATCCAGAAGAACATATTAAAATGTGTCACGGTGCATTGTGAGAAGTTATGGTCGATGTGAGATGGTTCTCATTAGAATTGATTACATAACACATATCCTAGAATTGGTCTCAAAAGAAGAATTCTAACCAAACTCCCCGAAATTCTGACGAAACGGAACACAATGAAACATATATCAAAACAATCTTTACAGAATTTGAATGAGATTTAAAACAATGTCTTCAAAGATGCGCCAATTATTTTTCATCCTTACCCCAATCTAACCCAATGGACTAATTTTTCATAACCACATTAGTTTTCCGCTGTTGAACTTCAGATTCCAGCAATATAGAAGCTTGTCAAGGTTCCTCGACGTGACCCATAATACCCCAAACTTCTGAAGAATGGATTTCCACAACTATATTGTTACCATACAATGTATGAGGAGGTGATCAACAGTTTCCTCACTGTTATTGCACACGATACATCTATCTGGAACTGTCGATCTTCTTGAAATCAAATTATCTATCATCAAGATCCTTCCTGAATACGCATTCCACGTGAAGAACACCACCTAAGAAGAGACCAGAGCATTCCAAATGGTGTATGATGGTTAAAAAAGGGTATGTCCTCTATTAAAGCCAAGCAGAAAGAACAGACTGAGAAAGACCCTTTCTAAATTTGCACCCATCATCTCCTCTCTCTTCCTTATTACAAAACAGGTTCTTTATAGATATTCTCCAACATTGGGGCCAAAGCATCAACCTCCCACTCATATTACTCCCTTGAAATCAGGTTCTTTATAGATATTCTCCAACATTGCACTTTTGATAAAATTCACCTTACTGCCCTTAGAGACAAGAAGCCTATTTCAAAGTGGCAATCGTTGAAAGAGGATGACAAAGGATGGCCAAATAGGTTGTAAGAAAGGTTCCAATCTTGACACCAGGTTCTCCTTCAGCTCATCAAATTTACCACCTCCCAACTCCGAACAAGGTGTTTTCAATAAATTAGTGCTAAGGCCTGAAATGCTTCAAAGCACTGCAAAACACATCGCAAAATCCAATGACTATGACTTGCTTCGCAAAATAGTAACATGTCACTGGCAAATTGAAGATGTGAAATACTAGGGGTTCCACCTCTCTCTGGAAAACCTTCAACCAAACTAGTTTCTTCTACTCGCTTGAACATCCTACTAAGGGCTTCAAGAACAATGGTGAAGAGAAGGGGGAGAGGGCAGGTCCCCCTATCTAAGATACATTAAGCCATTGAAGAACCCTATAGATCCATTAATCAATGTGAAAAAGGAAGTTGTAGATATGCAACTCTTCATCCATGCCCTCCATTCCACACCAAAACCTAGTCTTGACATATGTTCTAGGAAGCTCAAATTTACATGATTATAATCCCTTTCCATATCAATATTCACAAAAGACCCTGTTTACCACTCTGAAGTCCACGAATCCAAGCATTCATTAGCCATCAACCCCATCCAAAAATTTACCTTCTAACAACAAAGGCAATTTACATGTGGGAGAATCTTGAGAAGTAGTTCCTACAATCAATTTGCCAACACTTTCACCCTAATATTGTACAAACTTCCAACTAAACTAATGGGCCTATAGTCGTTTTATATCAGTAACTCCTTTATTTGGAACCAAAGTGATGAATGTGGCTTTTCAATCTCGTTAAAAGAGCCTTTATTATAGAAATTAGCTGTTACCTTCATCATCTTTCAAGAAACTCCAACTTTTGCTAAAACATGCTACGGGAAACCCGTTCGGTCCCAATGTCGATGCTTGGTCTCCACCCAATTCCGCAATAACCTTGGCAACTTCATCCCTTGTAAATCGTCACACCAAGAAATCTCTATTTCTCTTTACTTTTTCTAAAAAATGCTATGGGAAATCCATTCGGTCCCAATGCCGATGCTTGATCTCCACCCAATTCCTCAATAACCATGGCAAATTCATCCCTTGTAAATAGCCTCTCCAAGAAATCTTTATTTCTCTTTCCTATTGTAGCAAATTCCATACATGGGAGAATATAGAAAAAAGCTGGTCGAGTATCAATTTATGAACAAGATGTATGCTCAGTGTTCATTTTTTTTAAATTCGTTGAAAAATCCCTTCCCGTCATGTCTTTTTACAGCTCCTATTAATACAACTCTTCTATTTCTCATTAAAAAAATTAATCTCTTGAAGCAAAATAGTGTTTTGTGCTTACCACATTCAAATTTTAATGAACATTAGCACATTTTAAAAAAATAGAAAGGGATAACTAATTAAAAAAATAATGAGATAAAATTAAACAACGCAAGATTTAAAAATAGCAACTGAATGGATAAATCACAAAGATGTTATCCATAAGGATTAATCTTTTTTTTAACGTATTCATGAGTATTTTAATTCCAATTAGATCTTAGTGGCTGACGTGGTCTCTGTAGAATTTGTTACAAAGAACGTGCCTTGGAGAGCCAGATTGAAGAAGCGGATTGATTGGTGCATATATGCAGCAGACTTCTCGGTGCTTATAAACGGTTCTCCTCTAGTGTTTTTAATAGATAAAGGAGACTTCATAAAGAGGACCCATTAATGCCACTACTTTTTATAACAGTGACAGAATCCCTTAGCTGACTCTTCAAAAAGTGCGGCCGAAGATATCACTCACCTTCACTTCACAGATAAGACATTAATATTTCTGATGCCTCTTGTACTAAAAACCCACTAAATGCATTTTGGCATGTCTGTTTAGGGCTGGGGTGTAACCAACTTGCCAGAACTTGTTGTAAATCTGGGTCGCAAACAGGAACCATTACATGCCTCATACTTGGACATGCTCCCTGATGCTTCTTTTAAGTCAAATTGGAATCCCATTAATCATTATGGAAGGTACGAAAGGAGATTGGCACCAAGAAGGCCTATTTATTGAACATTGATAAGTTGAAATTGATCAAGAGTGCCCTCTCAAATCTCCCAAAACGTTTTCTCTCTTGGTGTATCATTCCATTATCAATAGCTGGTAGATTAGTTTAGACAAGAATCTGCACTGTAGGCCAGGGACTACTTTAAATAAAATGGAATAGGATTTGTCATACTATGGACCAAGTTAGTCCAACATGTCATTTTTTTTTTTTTTTTGATAAATAACGAAATGCCTACATGTCGAATTGCTATAGAAACTGGGGGAGAAACCAGGAAGCAAAGGGATGTCCACAAAAATATGGCTGCACTAACAATGCATGGGACTTCTGCAGGATAAAAAGGATAGATAAGATGAGTGTGGCAAGGACTGATGAACATGTTTGATCAGTTTACCATTGCTATTTGGTTCAAAGTTGGTGGTGGGGGGACAACCCACTATTGGGAAGACTTATGGTAAGGTAACAAGCAGTAAAGCTATCCTTCCTGAATCATTTTGTGAGATATGAAGATAAGAGTGCTCTACTTATTCATAAAGAGGACAAATGGAGTGGATTCTCAAGTTCAGAAGACCTTAGTTCAATCAGGAGCTTGACAAGATTATCTCTCTTTTGGGTCAACTTCAGGTGTGTCGACCATACTCAGGGGAGGGCAAAAGAGTTTGAATACGGAGCATCAAGGGGAACTAAGTAGAGACCTTTAATGGAGCTTTGTATGGAAGAGCTCAGGGTCATTCTCTAATAAGGTAATTAGGATGATTAATGTGCCTAACAGATGCAGTTTATTCAGAATTCTGACAACCGATCACCTTATCACAACTGGAGTTTGCCTCACAGATGCAGTTTATGCAGAAGTGCTTCTGAGATGGTAGACCACCTATGTATTTGTTCTCCCTTCACTCATCTAATATGGTATTCATGTCTCAAGAGATTCAATATCTCTTGGTGCATTCCTAGAAGTCATACAGAGCTCATGTACAGATGGATTACCAGATTTTCTCCAAATAAAAGTAGTATTATTTGGAGGTTATGTCCTTTACATGTTAGTCTTTTACATTAGATGTGAAGAATTCATGTCTCAGGCAAGGAGGGAGACTACACTCATTCATCCAAGAGATAACCGAGAAAGACTCCCCCTCCACAATCAATCCAAATTTAATTTCCTGGCCCCCTCCAAACCAACCACCAAAACTCAAACCTCTGCTCTATTTGAATCCCCCTCTCCAATAGGACCCGAATATGCATGAACCACATTCCCATCAGAATCTCTGAACACCCCACCAACCACAGATCTTCCGGGGTTACCAATAGACATGCCATCAAAATTCAGTTTGATGGAACCAACCTGCGGAACAGACCACCTCTGAAACTTCACTAAACGGCCCGGCGAAGGAAACAATAAAACATCCCAATCTCTAACAATCATCTCCGTAGAAAACTCCCTAAACTCCACTAGGAGAAACAAAAAACTAATACCTAATGAAGGTCATGTTGTTTATTAAAAATTCAAGGAACAATAGGACAATGGCTTGGGATTCAAGGCATTCAGTATTTTACAGTATATGCAATTCCCTTAAATACTATTTTCATATACAAACAAAAGCCCATAAATAAATTGTAACTAAAGACCACTTCATAATTATTGAATCGGTACTTCTGAATGATAACATAAAGAGAATGATTCCTAAACTATACAATATCTAGCTCATAATAATCTAACCTTAGTTACCTAATTCGTCGGGATGATGTGACTTACCTGCAATAAGTCGAGGATTTACGATTTAAGATTCCTAAACTGTACAATATCTAGCTCATAGTGACCTAACCTTAATTACCTAATTTATCGGGATGATGTGATGTAGCTGCACTCAAGTCGTGGATTTACGATTTGGGTGACAATACGTCACAAATACATGAATCCATTTTATAAGCACACAAATCCATCATGTTTGCATTGAAAAAGGAAACACAGTAATGAGATGTAAATGTGGGTTAAATGTAAGATCCTGTAAGAATTTAAAGATATTTTGTAATTTAAAAATCTGTAGGGGTTATTTTGGTATTTCTAGAGGTCCCTTAGTAATTAACTAGGGGTTTAAACTGAAAAATTTTAAGTGAATTCTGATAGGGTGAGATGCATAGAGTGGCTGCTATGCATCCATACCATATCATATCTCATACTTTGAAATCAAAGGCTAGGATTGTGTCTTTTCAAAAGACATGATTTGAATGATCTGGATTTGATCCTAGGATAGTTACACAACTAACCCTAGCATAGCTGCATGCCTTTGATTTTGAAAGAGAAAGGGGTACGTGCGTTTGAAGAGGGAAGAGATCCCATTGTTGCAGAAAGGTTCAGAGGCTTGAAGAGGGTTTTAACAAGGGATTCAGACGTTTTCCATTGAAGGAAAGTTGTTTGTCTTGACGAGATCTACAATATACTATAAGTACAATGTTTGTGGCTTCACTTTTGGATGGTTTATCGATGTTTAGGGCACCTAGTAGAATCGTGAAGTGTCTAGAGAGACTACAGAGAGATTTTTTTGTGGGAGGGAGGAGGTCATAGGAAGTATCACTTAGTTAAGTGGGAGTCAATTTTTCAGGAGAAAGAAGTGAGGGGCTCAACTTGGGCTCGCAAGTCGCAACTCTACTTTATTGGGTAAATGGCTATGGAGATTCAGTAAGGAAAGAGATGCATTGTGGCAGAAAGTTGTTCACAGTAAATTCGGCGGCCATCCCAACGGCTAGGACTGTAATCCTTCAGCTAGATGTTCTAGAGCCAGTATTTGGAAATAGGTGTCATTGATTAGTCCATTCTTTTCTAGCCTTGTCTGATTCAACGTTAGGGATGGGTGTTGGGTTCGTTTTTGGTTTGTACTATGGTGGGGGGAGTCTATCCCTGTAATCCAGTTTGCACGGCTTTTCAAGGTGGTTTCTGATAGAGATGCTCTTGTGTCTAAGGTTTTATCTTTGTTGGATTCGGGTCTTGTTTGGAATCTTACGTTCCGGAGGGACTTGTGGCCTCCAAAGTTAGTTGATCTTGGGGATCTCTTCGTTGATCCGGGGGATGTTTTTGTCGGTTTCTAAGTGCAAGGATCGTAAAACTTGGAGTACTTGCAGTAATGGCGTTTTTTCTGTGATCTCCTTTTTCTTCCATTCGGCCACAGTCTGTCCAATTTCCTTTCCCTCATCGCCGTGTTTGGAGACCTTTTGTTCTTTCCAGAGTCGAGGCTTGTATTTGGACTGCTATCTTTCATAAGATTACTTGTGGTCTTCTACAAAGAAGGTTGTTATCCCAGGTGCTTTCGCCCCACATGTGTTGTATGTGTAGGAAGGCTAGGGAATCAGTTGACCATCTTTCCTTGCATTACCTAGTGGCTAGAGAGGTATGGTCTTTTTTCCTGTGTCAGCTTAGGGTATGGTGGATGATGATTGAGGGGATTGGTGAGTGTCTGGTCCAGTGGAGTTTCCCAAAGCTAGGAGAGAGAGGCAAATTGATGTATTAGGGGGTGTGGCATGCGACACTCTAGGTTCTGTGGGGGGAGAAGAGTCTGAGAGTGTTTGAGGATAGGACCAAATCAACCAGCTTGATTATTGATTCTATCTTGCATTTGGTAAGCTCTTAGATGGTGGCTTTCCCTGCGTTCAAAGGGTTCTTTATGACTGATTTACTGGTAGGGTAGTCGGAGGTGGCTAGGTCATCCCCACATTCAAAGCATACAATAATTAAGTGGCAAGCACTAGAGGTGGTGGTTGTTAAAATGAATTTTGATGGATCTTCCTTTGGGAACCCGCAGAACTCAGGTATTGGTGAAGTGTTCAAAGACCATAGTGGACAGGTTTTACATGCTTTTTCTGGGCCAACTGGGATTGGAGATTCTATGAGGGTCGCGATGTTGGCTCTCCTCACTAGACTCAGAGAGGCAGTTAGAGTGGGGTACAGCCAGGTAGTGATTGAGGGGGGCTCAATTTTAGTACTATCTTGGATGTTGGGGTCAAAGCGATGTCCTTGGAGATTCATTCACCTAGTCACGTTGACTAGGTATTTGGGCGGGTTGATACATGCGTCTTTTGTACACACTCCTAGAGATGGTAATGTATAGCTGATCATTTGGCTTGAGGTGGGGTCACTAGAGAGATTTTGTTTGTGGGCATCCCGACAACAGAAATGATGGAAGGTGGAGAGTGACGGAGCTATGGGAGTTGTCCTTTCTTTTTTGCAGTTTTGGCACTTTGCTTTGCTTTATTTGTGTTTGTTTTCTTTCTTTTGCACTTTTTTCTTTTGGGTCATGGTGCTCATCTTGTGCGCCTGGCCTTCATATTCTGTATTGGTGTATGCATCTCTTTTTATTAATATATTGCTCGTTATTCATCAAAAGAAAATCTACTTTGGTGAGTATTAGACAAAGGTTTTGATTTGATATGAAGCATATGCATTTAATAGCATGATTTCTAGTAGTTCTAAATAAAAATCCTGTTATTATGTGTAAACTGTGTTTAGATATGATAAACTTTTTTGAATTTCATGATGAATGCATTGGAATGTGGCATTAAAGGTGAAAGCTTTTTACGTTTACCAACCAAAAATGAGTAAATGCATAATTTGTGTATACACTTTATTTTACACCATCTCATTAAATGCAAAAAGATGCCAATTTCAATGCATATACACTCTCTTGCACCACCTAATATATTTATATTTCTTAATTGTTAAAAAAGATAAATAATCATTTTCTTAAATGACCAAATCAATTTCTATTTTCAATTTATTTAATAAGTATAAAATAATAATAATTATAATAATAAGTTCTATATAGCATATAATATATAATGCTTATAATTATGCATAATATACAAGACATACTATATATTTATATATGTATAAACGCTCTGAAGCCACTCTCACGCTAAAGAAATTTTAAAATTTAATGCTTTAACGCTCTCGCTCCCGTTCTCGCACCAGCGTTATGCTCTGGTAACTTAACACTAGGTGAAAACAAAAAATCTCCAGGAAAAAAATACCACTTGACCGAATCCCTGCTAACCAACCTTAATTACACATCAAGAAGTAAATTGAAGTCAAAAACAAAGAAAGTATAGAAAATTTCTCGAAATGGAACAAATGATATGTAAGCATATTCTTGATCCTTGTGGAGTTTCTTTTGAATAATTAAGAGCACATAGTAAAAGTCTCATCAGCAACCAACATATTATAGAAATATGAGATTACTTATGTTCTTTATATAGGAATTCAAAGACAATATCTCTTTTTATGTCTTATTGTTACTAGATTACCATTTATAAAGATTCCTACTATGGCCTGGTTGATGAATATTACAGACAACGATAATTCTTGGAACATTTAAAGCCATGAAACATCCAATGAAATCTGCGTATTATTAAATTTTCTTCTATCTTTGTACTATGGGAAACTTGGTGGAAATATGATTCCAAAATTTCAATGCTGAAGTGCGCAAACCTTCATTCATGGTTCTAAATTTCAATTTTTCTGAAGTGCGCAAACCTTCATTCATGATTCTAAATTTCAATTTTGAAGCAATTTTCGCACCCTCGGAATAGGGAAGTTTCCCTTCTTCACGATATTCCCGTATAAAGAATAATGCAGAAAAGTTTCAAGATAACTGAAACATTGATGTAAGGAGTAAGGACCATTTCAATGCCCTTTGGAAAGGGAAATTTCACTAAGTTAAGTAAAATTTAAAGCCATGCCTTCATACAATAAGAAGTTACTATTATAAACACTCCCCTATGCCCTAGACACCACAATTTTGTCCCATTCATGATTCCTTGTTCCATATACGGAAGAGTGTGTGTAAATGCCACTCTCTTCCAAATCTTTATAGCCATCTGTCAAGAAAAGCATGATGCATGAACCTCATTCTTTAGGGACGTCAAGAGGGATTTGTATTGCATGGGATATAGATTCCGTGAAGAAAGTATTGGTTTGGAAAAGGAAATTTTCTCTAGCCATTAATTTTCAGAATGAGGATGGTTTTGAATGGGTGCTCGTTGGGATTTATGGTCCAAATAGGTTCTAGGAAGAACTTAGAGAAATTTACAGGTTAGGTGTTGGTCCGTTGTGTTTGGTTGGTGATTTTAATGTTATTAGGTACTCCCAGAAGAAGTCGGGAAGGAGTCGGATCACCAAAAGTAAGAGAGCTTTTTCTGATTTCACAAATGATTGTGATTTGGTGGACTATCCACTTCTAGGAGGGAGATTTAAATGGTCGAATCTACAGGATCAACCGGTGAGTTGTAGACTAGACAGAATGTTAGCCTCAACTTTGTGGGATGAACACTTTCCCCATACCACCCAAAGAGTGTTGGGTAGACCTATCTTAGATCACTTTCCTATCTTGATTAATACGGAGGTGGTGGGCAAGGGTGGCCCTTCCCCTTTTAGGTTTGAAAACATGTGGCTCCTCCACCAAAATTTAAAAAATTTGGTGAAGTCCTGGTGGATGGAGTGACAAGTTCAATTATTGAGGCTATCTTGTGGATGGTATGTTTATGGTTGGTGATTCTCCCTGCCTTCAGGGGAATTTCCATGACAGATCTCATTACGGGATGATCAGAGTTTGCTTGCACATCTCCACAGGTCCTTTAGCCTGTGGCTCAGTGGCAACCCCCACCGGTGGGGATGGTTAAAATTAATTTTGATGGATCTTCTTTAGGAAATCTGGGGATCTCAGGCATAGGAGGGGTGTTTAGGAATCATGGCGGTCAGATTACTCATGTGTTTTCCGGCCCGGTTGGGGTAGGTGAATCTACGAGGACGAAGCTTCTGGCCCATCTCACTTGAGTTAGGGAGGTAGTTTGTATGGACTATAGTCAGGTGGTTGTTGAGGGGGACTCTGCATCTGTCATATCTTGGATGACCGGACCGGTTTTTAGCCCTTGGCGGTATCTCCACCTTGTCTGATTGGCAAGGTTTTGGGGTAACCTAGCCCAAGCATCCTTTAGGCATGTTCTGAGGTCAGGAAATGGGTTGGCTGATCGCTTAGCCAAGGATGGGGAAGGCAGAGAGGACATGTATATGAGGCTTCCGACAGTTGAGATGATTGAGGAGGGAGGATGAGGGTTGGGATTTGGGTTGTGTCCCTTGTTTGGCTTTGATCAGTTACTGGGGGCAGCTGTGTTTTCTCTTGTTTGTTATACGGGTGCCCAGCTTGTGCGCCCGATTGTATTTCCGTTGTATTTCCGTTTCTACTTGTTTTCTGCTTTCCCTTCTTATTTATAATATGTTGGTTATTCATCAAAAACAATGAGGGGGAGAGTTGGTAGGAAGGCTTTAAATTCATGAGGTTCCTAAAAGGGTTGAAGGAAAAACTAAAAGCATGGAACAAGAAAGAATTTGGGAGGATTCCAGAGAGGAAAAAAAAGGCCATGAGAGAAATTCAGATCTTGGATGTTATTGAGGAAGGAAGAATGCTCGATGGAAATGAAAGGGAAATTAGGAGAAATTGGAAGAAGGAATTAGAGGAAATTTTGAAGAAAGAAGAGGTGTGTTGGAGACAGAAGCCAAAAATACTTTGGCTCAAGAATGGAGATGGCAATACAAAGTTCTTTCATAAGATGGCCAGCTTTAGAAAGAAAAAGAACAGCATTGTGATGTTGGAAATGGAGGGACATGTTATTGAAGATCAAAAAGATATTGAAAAAAGGAGATTGTGGACTCTTTTTATAATCTTTACCATTCAGATCAGAATTACATATTTGATGTTAAAAAATTTGGAGGGTCCTAGATTGGATACTAGTTTGATAGAGGAGATGGACAATGAATTTGAAGAAGAGGAAGTGAAAAAAGCAGTTTGGGAAATGGATAAGAACAAAGCTCCTAGCCCAAATGATTTTAATATGGCTTTTTACCAGGATTGTTGGGATGTTACTAAAGAGGATCAAATGAAAGTCTTCAAGGAATTTCATTCGAGTGGAATTATCAACAAAGTTACTAATGCTACCTTCCTTGTTCTCATTCCAAAGATTAAAGGGGCATAGAAAATCAAAGACTTTAGAACTATTAGTCTGATCACTAGTTTTTATAAGATCATAACTAAAGTTCTAACTAACAGATTGAAATTGGTGATTGGACAAGTAGTTTCTAAGAATCAAAGTGCTTTTATTCAGGGAACGCAAATCATGAACAGCATACTTGTTGAAAATGAATGTATTGAGGAGAAAAACAGATTAAAGAAATCTGGGTTGGTTCTCAAGGTGGATTTGGAAAAAGCTTATGATAGGGTGGAATGGGTTTTTTTAGAATCAGTCCTCAGATGGAAAGGTTTTTCAAATAGGTGGTGTAAATGGGTTGGAGGGTGTGTGAGCAAAGTGCAATTTTCTTTTTGCATCAATGGAGGGATTTCTGGTCATGTTCCGTCATCTAGGGGTTTAAGGCAAGGAGACCCACTATCTCCATTCCTTTGTATCCTAGCCAGTGACGTTCTGAGTTGCCTCTTTTCTAAGGCTGGTGAGTTAGGAAAGATCAATGGTTTTAAGCTAGGAAGGGATAGGGTTGTAGTGTCACATTTGCAATTTGCTGATGATACAATGATATTCTTGGAGGCCTCTAAAGAAAACTTATTATGGTCTAAGTGTGTTCTCAGATGCTTTAAAATGATGTATGGCCTCAAGGTTAACTTGGAGAAGAGTAGCTTAATAGGTATTAATGTGGAGGAGAGTATTAGCCAGGAGTGTGCCAGTCAGGGTTAGTGGCCTTTGAATTATCGGGGGATATCGGTGAATGTGAATCCGAGAAGTTCTCAATTCTGGAATCCGGTGGTAGACATGATGGAAAAAACGATTGGCATCCTGGAAGAGAAAATACCTTTCCTTTGGTGGGTGTATTACCTTGATTCAGTCGTCTCTTGGAAACATTCTCACTTATTAATATGTCTCTTTTCAAGATGCCAGTCTCGGTGAGCAATAGGATTGAGAAACTTCAGAGGGATTTCCTTTGGGAAGGGGGCGCCAAGAAAAAAGAACATTTAGTAAAATGGAAGGAGGTATGCATAAGTAAGGACAAGGGAGGACTCAACCTGGGCAACATTGAAATCAGGAACTGTGCATTTATGGGAAAGTTGCTCTGGAGATTCAATGTGAAAAAAAGAGGCTTTCTGGAAGTCCATTATTGCTAGCAAGTACGATGTGCATGAGAATGGATGGGATATTAATCACAAGGCCAAAATTAAATCGGCTAGTCCATGGTGTGCTATTTCTGATTTGTACCCTATCTTCTGTAAGTATGTGAGATTTTCTGTTAGGTCTAGTAACTCTATGCATTTTTGGTCTAATTTGTGTTGGGGGTATCCACACTTGCTTCCAGGTTCCCTAGGATTTTTGTTATTTGTTCCCATAAGGATTCTTTGGCGTCTGAAACTATTAGTTGGTCTTCTTCTGGGCTTTCTTGGAATCTTCCCCTATGTGGGCTGTCCTCGATGAGCTGGCTTCTTTACTTGAGTCCTAAAAATGTTGTCATTGCTGAAAATTTTGAGGATTCTAGGGTTTGGTGCCTCGATCCTAGTGGTGTGTTTTCAGTTCGGTCGATCCGCAGAGTCCCCCTCCTGTTTCCCCCTTGTTGCTTTGGGGCGCTAGAGCCCCCCCCCCCCCTAAGGCTTTTGTCTAGACAGCACTTCTCT
>JAUPMG010000017.1:3269966-3295287 GCA_031762675.1 Pachysandra terminalis
ACTAAATGTATAAGTATGCTTTGTTTTTGCATATTTTAGGCTTGTTAGGTATATTTTAACCTCATTCCTCATTTAAATCCTTAAGAAACAAAGAAAACTAATCAAAAATCCAATTTCTCCAACCTGGCGAAATATTTCACCAAGCTGGCAAAATTTTACACCATGCCGGCAACATTTCACCGGCATGCTGCCGACATTTCGCCAAACTAGTCTGGTGAAATCAGCATTTAGAACCTTGATTAAAAGGTATAAGGCAAAGTAGATTGCTAAAGACTACACCCAGACATATTGGATCTACTATTAAGAGATGTTTGCGCTAGTTGCCAAAATATACTCTATCCGGGTTACTATTTTCACTGAAGCAAACCTTTCATGACATTCATACCATTTGGATGCTAAAAATGCCTTCCTCCATTGAGATCTACTGGAGCCATACATGAAAATTCCCCCTGGATTTCAATTCTCTAATTGTAAAGGGAAAGTCTACAAATTGAAGAAGGCATGATATGGTTTGAAGCAATTTCCAAGAGCATGGTTTGATGTATTTAACAGTGTAGCAAATAGGATTAGTTAATGTAAAGTTAGGCAGATCACACACTATTTATAGGACATACTTAGAGTGATAAAGTAGCATTCATAGAGTATTTTGATGTACCATGGTTACAGGTGATTATGCCACAGAAATCCATTGCCGTGGAGATTATCTTGGAATGGAGTTCGAAATCAAAGATCTAGGAATATTGAGATGACATTGATTAAATGATGAGGATGCTCATCCTTGATGCAAGTACATTTCAGCGTGTTATAGGTTGGTTGATCTATTTGTCCTTCATTTGTCCTAACATTGCTTATGCTGTGAGCATTATCAGTCAGTTATACACTCACCCAGGACTACAAATCTTTAAGCAACACAGAAGGGTCTTGAGGTATCTCAAGTACTCTTCTGGTAGAGGGATTTTATATTCGAAGCATGGGCATTTTGAAGACTGAGACCTATATTGATGCTGATTGGCCAGATTTAGTTACTGATTGCTGGAGACCTTGTCACTTGGAGTAAGAAACAACCAATAATTTAAGTTTACAGATAGAGTATTGAGGCAAAGTATCGATCCATGACTCATGATATGTGTGAACTACTATGGCCCAAACTTCTACTTTTGGAGTTGGGTTTTCGTACCCAAGGTCTAATGAAGTGATGGCAAAGTTGCTATAGTATTGGTCATAACTCTGTACCGCATCATAGCATAAAGCATATAGAGATGGACTATCATTTCATAAAGGAAAAGCTACTGGCGGATCAAATTTGTACTCCTTATATCATAACTGAGCTTTACTTGGCTAACATCCCTACAAAGGGAGTCTCCAAAGCTCGACTATCAGAAATCATAAACGAGCTGGGGCACAATGAACATCTCTGTTCCAATTTGAGGGAGAGTGTTGAGAGGAACATTTATGTCTTTACTGTTATTATTGGATTCCTAGTAATTGTCTATTCCTATTAAGGATAATTCTGTAAACATAAATGTAATCACATAATAGGGACTAGAGAAGAGCCAAAATCTCTCTGTTCCGTTTTTTTTCCCTTTTTTTCTTTTTCTTCTTCATCTTCTTTCTCATTTGAAACACAACCTATCTTCTCTACTATGAGGCATGGTTGTCAAATCGTGAATTGAATTGAAAATTGTTAGGAGACACTTAGAATTGAATCGTACTTTTGAATCGTAAATCGTAAGATTCATAATAGTTTTAGTAGAAGTGCGATTGAGGTTTATGTTTTGGGATTTGTTTTTTGATTGAACTCCCCCAAGGCCAAAAAGCCTTTGAGGCACTCCAACAATGGGAGGGGGTTGAGGCGAAGACCCGGACCTGTGCATTAAATAAGAAAGAGTTGCATAGGGGGGACATAATGCGCCTTACCCTAGTAGAACACGTGATGTAGAAATGCATGATGAGGATACTTTTATAGACCAAGCATTACAAAACACCTTTTCTACTAAAATAGACCCACTATCAACACCGAATATTAGGTAACCCACTGTAGTCAATACAAAGAGCAGCTTTCCTCTGTTGAGGAAGATCCTCCCTTCTATGAAAAGTGGAGTTATTACGAGTTTGGGAGGAAATATTTGCCAGAGAATCCGCACATGCATTTGCTTCTCAAAATATACGAGTAAATTGAAAGTCAATAATCTCATCAATCCAAAAGGAAATAGACCAATGACATCTAAAGTTATCATTATCCATTTCCACCACCGTCATTGAATCTAATTCAATCTCAATTTTACAAAATCCAAAATTTCTCACGTATCTGATCCCATCAACGAGCGCTCTAGCTTCAGCCACCAAAGTGTTACCAGTACCATAGAAATGGGCAAAAGCAAAAATGAAGTTACCTTTATGATCCCTGATAATGCCACCACTGCTGCAATCACCATTAAGCTTCCTAACGCCATCCGTGTTAAGCTTAACCCAATGTTGAATAGGACAGATCCATTTGACAAATAAAGGATCCTTGAATTGATGTGACATCGGGTGAATCCCAAGAATAACAAGGCTAAGAGTATCATTAAAGGAAGGGGCTTTAGTCACTCTTAAAATTCCAGCAATATCAAAGAGCCGTCCCTTAATACTAATTATAAGCTCGTCAATTTCTAAAATGATTCTCATAAAGCTTATTGTTTCATAATTTCCAAATTTCCTATAGCAAAACAGAAGGAAGAACACCACGAAGAATATTCATTTGAGATCCTTTAGAACTAAAGGCAAACCAGATTCGCAAAAACATTTTAATCCCGTCTCCAACCATGTAGTTCATGTTGAAAATAGGAGCAAAATAGCTCCAAACGGAAGTAGCCAGACAACCAGCAGCAAAAACATAATCCATGTCTTCGTCATGATTACTACCACAGCAAACACACTTAGAAACCAACTCAATACCAAGTCTCTTGATATTAGCATCAAAAGGAAGTGCATTATAGAAAATCCTCCATGTAACGCTCGAGATTTTCATGGGAACATGTTTAAACCAACACCAATCAGATCAAGCAAGAGGTACATGGGGAGATCTAACCTTGTTCCAAGCTGATTTAATTGAGAATAATCTAGAATTGGAGGGCTTCTAGATCACTTTATCGATGGAGATTGAGATCCTTATAGTAGTGTTGATAATTGACTCGGATATATCATGAAAAAGTAAATTCCGGATACCACTAGCATTCCAAAGACCATTATCATCAATCATATTAACAACCCGACTATTACGATCAATATTCACACCACTAATAGCAAAGTGATTTAACAAAGTAGGAGGAAACCAATTGTCGTACTAGAAAGAGCATTCACCCTTACCAACTTGCCACAGAGTTATCAAGCACAAACTCCTTCATAGATAGAACTAACTTCCAAACTCTCGAATCCGAAGACTTGGAGTCAGCCAAATATAAATATTTGTCATGAAGATATTTGGAAGTAAGAAGACGAGAGCAAAAGCTGTTCCCCTTCGAAATGTACCAAACAAGTTTGGCATGTAAGCTGGCCATAACATCCTTAATGGATTTAATCCCCAAACCACCTTCACCGCAAGGCTTAGTACTCTTAGAGCAACTCACCCAATGATGTTTGCTATGACCATCTTCCGAACCCCATAAGACTTTTTGGGATTTCTCTTAGGAAAAGGGCTTTTTATTGTTTAATAAGTAAACAGTACGTCTTTATGTATATATAATCATTTTAGACTATTGTATTCTATATGAACAAGGATCAAACCAGAAAAGGAAATTTTTCAGTGTAAAAAGAAGCAGACATTTTGTTTTAGTGTTGCAGAGTTGAATCGTAAGATTCAAACATAGACCGATTTTTCACTGATTTGATCTAGGGTCAAATCGAATCGTAAGATTCATACAATGAATCGTAAGATTTTAACAACAAAGCTATGAAGCAATAATCTAGAAGGTTTTTTTTTTCCTTTTTTGGGGTGTGTGTGTGTGGGGGGGGGGGGGGGGGGGGGGTAGTGGGGGGGGGTTTAAATGCTCTGAGGTCTTCAATATCCAAAGGTCACATTTGGGCATACCTTGCTTTAGCACCAGGCATGAGAAAAAGGTGTTATTTTGCTTACTTATGCTTCATTGTTGATATATCCACAAAGTAAACACCTTATACAATTCATATCATTTTTGGGCACATTAAAGGCATTTTTCCATCCCGGTCATTGAATTTGGTTTTAAGATTTTCCTAGAATACCTGGCTTAAGACATGCTTGTATAAATGTATACATTATAATTGTATAAAAAAAAATAAAAAAAAAAGAGAGAAATATTTGAAGAACTAACTCAAATAAACACAAGTTACCTCGTTACATTCTACTGCTTGATTAATTAAAATTAACAGCATTAGGGCTTTTTACTTGAGAGAAAGCAAAAGAGAGAAATATTTCAAGAACTAACTCAAATAAACACAAGTTACCTCATTACATTCTATTACTTGATTAATTAAAATTAGCAGCTTTAGGGCTTTGTACTTGAGAGATGGCACTTCACTTGAGAAAGTAGAAATGAGCAAAAAGCTAAAAAGAGCAGAAATGAGAGAAATGCTAAAGAGCAAAAAGAGTAACAGAAAGTGTAGAAGAGTGTATAAGAGCAGAGTGAGATGTGTTTGAAAATAGAGGTGCAATTATTCATAGAAGCGAAAAAAACCATAATGATCATAAAACGGCTATATAAAAATGACTAGTTTTAAGACTAATAAACTTGATGAAACTTTTATGCGGGGGAAGGGCTATAAACGAGCCGAGCCAAGCCAAACCTTTGCCTAGCGTGGCTTGAGTTCGTAAACCTCGAGAAAGGCTCAGGTTGGCTCGGACTGTCTAAAATATTTTGGGCCAATGCTCAACTTAGGCTCGCTAACTATTTTGGGCTTAGGCTCAGCTCATAACAAGCTCGGCTCACAACAGGTTCGGCTTGCAGAAAAGCTCAATGTGGTTCAATTCTTTAAATGGGTAATACTACCCAAAGCCCATGAGTCCATTATGGATCTCATATCAAGCTCATTAATTTTTTTATTTTTTGAAAGCATTCAAACAAAATCAAGATTAAGGATTCATTATTATAAATCTCTAGAAATGATGCAACAATGTTAATAGTAAAATATAAAACATCATCGTGTATATAACTATCTCACTCTAACCCCTACCAGTTTTTACACAAATTACAGTTGATTATCAATATATATCATATTCTTATAGTTGATGATAATTATTATATAAATATAGTATATTAGCGTGTATGTTTAATATTAATATATAACATATCATATAGGAATATAGATACAATAGCATATACAAACCGAGGTGAGCTTTAGCCGAGCCGACCCAAGCTCCGCTCAAGCTCGCTAAGATAATAACCTTTTTGGACTCGGGCTTGGCTTGCGAGCTTAATTATAAAGCTCAAGTTTGGCTCATGTGAGGTGAGCCTGAGTCGAGCTAGCTCAGCTCATTGGCAGCTCTACATGCGGGTGTCACTTATATAACACCCAATTCAAAATCCGCATGCACGGTCACATAATCACTTAAGCAACTGCATTTGACAACAATGGTTTCAGCCAATACTTGAAACCATGATTTGAAATGTTAATTGAAGAAATTCAGTTCGCATGTTGCCATCTACAAGGCTTTGTCAATTAATGAAAACCCATGCCATTAGGGGTCTTTATATGTAGTATAGCCACATAATTAAGAATATTGTGGTGAACTAGAACTCTTTGAATGTGTTGCACATTATAAGCAAGCCTCAATGGAGCCTTGGCAAGAGGAGGCCGAGAACAAAACTAAACTAAAGAACATTAGAGGACTTCCTTATTCTTAACTTTCTCTTTCAATGTGTTGTGCATAAGTGTGACATTGTCTTGCGAGGCTTTTCAGAGCTGTCTTGAGACAAACGAGGCTGCAGATGTGTATGCATTCTCTCTACATGTTGACAAGAAGATGATACATATCATCTCAATCTCTAAAGACCACTTGTGTTTTGAAAAGCATGCCATATGATACAAGTACATCCTTTCCTAATATTCTGTCTTTTAAGTTGTGAGGCAGTCCTATCCTGTCTTGCCATCAATAAACGAAAACAAAATACCTCTCAATAGTTCTCCCAGTGAATATGAGGGGAAAGTACTTAGCGTACTTTCCGACACCAAAGCGTTCACCTATATGCTGTATTTTCTTCGAGTCCAACAGAATCAAAGCCTTCCAAAGCTGGCAATAGTCCAATCTGAACTCCTCGTCCAGCTCTTTGTAAATCCCGTGATCCAGAAGAACTGCATAACCCATTCATGATATGTAACAAAATTTATTTTCAAAGAGAAATTTTATGTGTAAAAAAAGAGAGTTCTACAGCCTATTACGAAAGGAGCACGTTGAGTGCAAAATCTAATTATGAACAAAGCATATGTTAATCTATTATTTTTCTGTTTCATTTCCCTTAAATCAACTTACAGATGAAATCACCATGCAATGAAATACCTATAGAGAAGCCATGTTGACCTTTTGGAGATACTAATATATTACCCGGATGTGGATCACCATGCAAAAACCCATGGACGAATATCATTTCAGCAAACAATTCCACTAATGCTTTGGCAACCTACAATACAAACTATGCAAAAGATGGCTTAAGCAGGAAATAAATTGCTACGTAAACCTAAAATGAGGCCGTATAAATTCAGAATGTAATTGATAACCAGGTCCCATGCATATCTAAGTAATTATGAAACTGATATTATAAAAGAGAAGCAATAAAATAAAAAAAACAAAATGCATATAATAGATGTACATAACAGAAAGGCCGGAACAATGTTTAATAAGGGCATGAAAGATGATGCTGTAATTGTTACAAGAATTAGTGATAGTTAAATTAGTTTTCGGACAAAAAAAAATTAACATAATGCCAACACACATCAAGTAGGATTAGAAGAAACATCGACAAACAATTTTGAGAAGAAATGGATGGTTCAGTTCAAGCAGTTCCTAATAAGAAGAGGACATTTATAGGTTGGTATTTAAATGGTCATGTTGGAGAAGAGAGTAGCTGATATGATAGTGTTGTTCGTTAACAAGCAATAATCGTGAGAATAGAAAACAGAAAGATCAAAATATGCACCACATATTAGCGTGGTTCGGCATAGTGGCTATGTACACGGGGATAGAAGTTTCCACTATATCAGAATGAATTAGGGTTACAACGTATATCTCCAACCCAATATATGGAAAATCCCCAATATTCAGCCACCTTGAAGATACCATAACCCCATGCCTCCACCTTAAACCAATAAGGTTACGGATACACCTATTTTTCAGCATCAAGAGACATTGATCAAGTCCAAGCAATGCTTGAACTTGTCTATAGGAATAGGCTTTGTCAACATATCAGCTGCATTCTCTGAAGTGTGAACTTTCTCATGTATTCGTTCTTGCATGGTATACCTAGTGATTGGTCAGTAAATGCCACTCCAACTGTCATAATTCAACTGAACTCCGTCTTGTTTTATCCAAAGCTCCTTGACTAGCCACTTACCCACAATGCTTCCTTTGCGACCTCAGTCACTTCCATGTATTCTGCTTCAGTTGTAGATAATGCTATAGTAGGTTGTAGCATGGATCTCCAACATATAGGCCCACTTGCAAATGAATAAACATAACCAGTAGTAAACCTTTTGTCTTTCAAATCACCTGCATAGTCTGCATCCACATGCCCCACAATGGAAATTAAACTCTGTTGTCTTACAAACATAATACCATAATCTGTTGTACCTGAAAATCCACTTAATTGCCTTCCAGTGCTCTCTTCCTGGATTTTCCATGTACTTGCTCACCATGCTAACTGCATGTACCAGATCAGGTCTGGTACATACCATTGCATACATCAAACAATCTATAGCATTGGAATATGACACCTTGGAGATATCTTCAATTTCTACTTCTGATGCAGGACAGCAGGATGATCATTGGGTATAGGCTTGAACAATAAATAAAGAAGAAAAATAATAGAAAAAAAGGAGAATAATCTGACAGAATCTCACTATCCGATACTTGAACAAATTGGAATCTCACCAATCTGGAGCAAGGATTGGTAATGGAATCTCACCAAAACCAGAGAAATATGAAGAATCACACCTCAAAAACACATTTTGTAAAATATCATTCAATTTTCGTCACCAATAATAAACCCTTTATATAGACTTATTCCTAAACCCTAATCACATAACAAGAGTCCTAGTCTAATACATATACTTGAAGAGACCTAAAACCACCAAATTACATCCAAAATAATTTCTAAAACAAGAAATATTATCCAACTAATTTTTCACACGAATTTTCTAGATAATCTTATTCTAACTGCTTTCCTAGTCAAACTCTAACAAATTATAATAAAATCCTAACCTAAAAGGACCCAACTAATTGGGTTTACTAGAGAATCCATGGGTATGACCCAACTAACAAATATGGCCATAAACATACAACTAATTGAACTTGGCTTGTTGAACTGTTCCACATCAGCTTCTATCTTTGGGCATTGTCTAGCAGATAATTTGAAGTGGTTTGCCAATGGTGTGCTTACAGGTTTAGCATCATTCATACTAAACTTAACCAAAAACTTTTCAATATACTTTCGTTGAGACAACCATAACTTTCCAGCCTCTCTGTCTCTACGAATCTCCATGCCAAGAATCTTCTTGGCAGCCCCCAAATTTTTCATATCAAACTTCTAGTTTAACAAAGATTTCAACTTATCAATTTCATCCATACTCTTAGCAGCAATCAACACATCATCAACATGAAGCATCAAAAAAATAAGAGAACATCTTCAAGAACCCTAAAATAAACACAACAATCATACTCACAGCGGGTGTAGCCAACCTGAAACATGTATTAATCAAACTTCTTCTACCATTGTCGTGGATACTGCTTCTGCCTAAAATGTAACTTCTTCAATCTACAGACAATATCCTCCAATTCAGGTCGCTTGAACCCCTCTGGCTGCTCCATATATATATGCTCCTCCGAACATCATGAAGAAAAGTTGTCTTTACATCGAGTGCCAACATTGTCCGAATAGAAGTGTGCCTAACAACTGGGGAGAAAACTTCATTATAATCAACCCCTTTCTTTTGTGAATGCCCCTTTAGTACTAACCTGGCCTTGAACTTCTCTCCTTCCTTTTCTGATATTGCCTCCTTTTTCTTGAACACCCACTTGCACCCTATTGCCTTCTTTCCCTTGGGAAGTTCCACCAAATCCCAAGTTTTATTCTTGTGCAATGACTCAATTTCTTCCATCAAGGCCTCCATCCATCTCCTTTTCTCATTGCAGTTGATTGCATCCTAATAAGTAGAATGGTCTCCGCTACCAGTAATTTGTGCAAAAGAAACAAAGTCATCAAACCCATACTTAGTTGGTGGCTTCTTGGTGCATTGGCCATGTCTAAGGCTATGCTATGATGTTCCTAGTTACTAATGCTAGATGTTTCTTCTATCTGAACTTCATTTTCTTTATTTGAATCATCTAGCTCTGCTTCGCTCCACCCACGGGGGCCCTCAAGTCCCTCCCCCTCCCTTCCCCTTTGATCTAGAGATTAGTAAATATCAGCCACTATCGCTAGCAGATAGAGTACCCAAAGATGTGGCTTTGAATAGAGGAATGAGATAGAGAACGTGATTCTTTAGTTTTCAGTGACTTCAATCTAGCATTTGCAAGTACTTTCTTTTAAAAGAGAGTTGAATAATGTCCCTCAAGAGTGGACAAACTAGAGCCAAATTGAGCTTTTCCTTGAAATAAATGAGTTAGCAACTTACATAGATTGCAAAGTCATTCCACGAATGGTTTAATGTACCAGGATATCGGCCGGATCGGATCTGGTACAGTAATAAAAAATTAATTAAATTTTTTTTATCAGATCAAACCGCTCGCCAGACAGGTGGAACCGGTCACCGGAACGGCGGGATCGGTCAACAGACCAGCGGGATTGGTCGACGGTACCGGTCCCCAGACCGACAGCACTAGTTGTTGGGCTAACAGATCGGTCACGGGGATGCCGAATCAGTCGTCGGGCTATCGGACCGGCAGGATCTGTCATCGGATTGTAGGACCGGCTGCACCGGTCGCCGGACCTCTAGTCTAGAACCTCGCGGTAGGACCGGCTGCACCGGTCGCCGGACCTCTAGTCTAGAACCTCGCGATACAATAGTTTGTATCGCGGTTTGGGACCGAACCTAGACGGTTTTGTCCCTGAACGGACTGGCCAGTCAGGAACGGATTGGACCGATCCGCAAAACCATGATTCCAGGAGAAAGTCTAGCTGTTGATGGTGATGGATGCTTATATTAGGAGATGGAAGAGAGGGAAACATATTAAAAACGATCTAAAAGAAAATGGTGAAACCTAAAAGGTGAAAAATTAGTGATATAAAAAAATAGTTTAGTGAAAGAGGGACCATATGGTCTAGAAGCATAGCCTACACAAAGTGGGATGAAATGGCTAATCGCATTAAAGGAGTTAGGAAAGGGGTCTTAAGTGAATCTAAACGTGAAGTTCAATCCAGCAAAGAAACTTGGTGATTAAGTGATGAGGTTCAAAAGGCTATTTAAGATAAGAAGCTTTATTTCAAGAATTGACAAGAAAATAAAAGCCAAAAAAATAAAAAATACAATAGTGAAAAAAATAAAGAACAGAAAAGAAACCAAAGAGATATAGAGGCTAAGAAACAAGCATTTGTGTAGGCAGTGGGGTCAATATTTACTTCTAGACGGATGCATGGTGAGCTAACACTCCATTTTTTGTAATTTTCCCACTGCTTTTTAGACCTTTTACATCGAGATAGGCATCTATTGCCGACATTTTGTCCTAGTCACAGCGAGCGAGGGATCCTAGATCCACAGAAATTAAGGAATTAAGTGCTATGTTCATTACATTCAGAAATGTCTTCATTGATCCTTCCATTCTTAAATCCCGGTTATGGATTCCTGACCCAAAAGGGAAGCTTTCTACCAGACCCTTTTTTCATGTTCTTCGAGAGGATAGGGATCTTCCTAGCGCCTCTTTTTCAGTTTAGAAATTGTGGAACCCTCCCTCTAGAGTAAAGGCCTTTGCTTGGACTGTATTGCTCTATGGGATCAATACATGTGACATACTCCACAAGAGAATACCACAATTCGTTCTTTTGCCTCAGGTTTGTGTTTTGTGCTTTAGAGAGGGAGGGTCCATAGACCAATTCCTCTTACATTGCGAGGTGGCTAGGGATATATGGTATTTCTTCCTACGTTCAAATGGTGTGGAGAAGGTTTTCCCTCAAGGTGTATCCTCCTTGGATCAATGGAGCTTCCAGGGTTTGGGTCAGAGAGGTAAGAGGATATATGAGTCTTTTTTTACGCTATTCTATGGGCTATCTAGATGGAGAGGAATAGAAGGATTTTTGAGGGTATTAGAAGGAGGCTACTAGTCATGGGTTTACTGAGCTAGAGGTGGAGGGTGATTCTACTAAAATTATCTTCTAGGTCGGATTTCATTAGGACTGCTCCTGGGAGTTTATTCATCAAGTTCGATTGTCAGACATTTGGCAAGTGATCTGAACATCTCTTTCCACCATCCAACCCAGCCCCGCCAAGGAATTGGCCGATAGACTTGCCAAATGAGTTCATAAAGATAGATTGTTCTCAGGAGTACCTACGAAGGATATGTTGGCAGATATGGGATGAGAACAATCCTTGTGTGGTTGGTGTGTTTATTTTTTTTTTTTTTTTTTGATGAATAATGAAAGATTTTATAGAAGGAGAAGATAAAAATACAGAGGTTCCCCAAGTAGGGGAAACCAAAAAGCAGAAAAATAAAGTATACTAAAATCCCCAAACCAGTACACCACCTCGCACCCCACTATATCAAGCCAACTACATAGAAATCACTGCATCCCAACATCTCGTAATATATGTTCTTGAAGTGTCTTTGAATTCAGGTAGAATACTCACTATAGAATCAATCAAAGCCGCCAAACCGATACTCTTATCTTCAAAAATTCTTTTGTTTATGTCCCTCCAAGTTCCCCATAAAACTACAAAAAACACCAGCCTATATAGAATCTGACCCCTCTTTCCAAGGGTCAAAAAATCCCCCTGAGATAACAGCATGTATATAGAACAAGGTCTCACCCACTCAATACCAGCCAATTTGATGAAATGCTCCCATACCCATCTTGCCCACCAACATTCAATAAAAAGATGATCCAATGATTCACTAGACTTCAAGCACACGCAGCATTAATTCGATACAAAAGGGTCGTTCATGTGAAGGCTTTGACTTTAAGAGGAACCATAGCCTTCCAAAGTAGGGAAGTTGAGAAAAGGGGAGGGGAGAGAGAGACCTGATCAAATAATAAGCCTGAGCAAAAAGACTTAATGAATCAGAATTGCTACCATCAATAACCACATTTTTTAGTAGCTCAAACATAGAGGCTAATTCAACAATCTCTATCGACCTAGGATCCTGGAAAAAAGGAAGGTTCCAAGAAAGACCCGAAACTGACCAATTAAGAATATCGGATACTAGGGAATCTTTATGAATAGTTAGCCGAAAAACTCTATGAAATTTGAATGCCAAAATGGAATCCCCCTACCATGGGTCCAACCAAAAATGAACAGACGAACCCAACTAAACAGAATATCTCACACATTTATGGAAAATATGAAACAAACCAGAAATAGCCTTCCAAGGGCTAGCCAATTGAATTACAGCTAAATGATTGAAATCCAACCCGTTTTCATGAGTACCGTACTTGCTTGCAACAATAGATCTCCACAAAGCATCTCTTTCAACACTGAATGTCCAGAGCCATTTTCCAAGAGGAGCTTTATTTCTGTTTTGGATATTACCCAGAGAAAGGCCACCAAACTCCTTTGGTTTACACACATCAGACTACTTGACTAAATGATCTTTCTTCTTTCCCTCCCTCCCCACACCACCGCCATTCCAAAGAAAATCCCTTTGCATTTTTTCAATCCTATCACTCACTGCTTTGGGCATTTTAAATATGGACATAAAATAGGTTGGAAGATTCCTAAGGGAAGCCTGAATGAGGGTTATCCTCCCACCCAAAGAAAGGTAATTTCTTTTCCAAATAGTCAAATTTTTATCCATTTTTTCAATTATTGGGTTCCACATTTGTACCCCCTGATTACTTTCATTCACAGACATACCCAGATACTTCATAGGCCATTCCCCCACCCCACACCCCAACAATCGAGCACCCTTTAAATGAACCATTTCCTTCACATTAGTTCCAAACAGACTATTTTTTTCTAGATTGACTCTAAGACCTGAAGTCATTTCAAAACATCTAAGAATGCACTTTGTCCAAAAAATGGTGTCTCATGACACTTCAAGAAAGAAAATTGTGTCATCTGCATATTGTAAATGCGATAAAGACACCTTATCCCAACCAACTTCAAAGCCTTTAATATTCCCCAACTCCTCCGCTCTAGTAAGAAAACAACTCAGGATGTCACTAACATGTGTGAATAAGAATGAGAGATAGAGGATCACCCTGACGTAGGCCCCTAGACGATGGCACAAATCCTAATTCCTATGACACCCTTGTTCAGAAGGAAAGAGAAACTAACATCACTCAAACATCCTTTGATCCATCTACACCATTTATCCAGGAATCCTTTCCATCTTAAAACTGACTCAACACAATCCCATTCTACCCTGTCATAAGCTTTTTCTAAATCCACTTTAAATGCAAACCTCAGTTCTCTTTTCCTAACCTTTTCCTCAATACATTCATTTGCTATTAAGATACTGTCCGTAATTTGTCTCCCATGAATGAATACACTTTGATTCTTAGATACAACTGACCCAATAACACCTTTCATTCTATTAGCCGAAACTTTGGCTATAATCTTATACATACTCGTTACCAGGCTAATAGGTCTGAAATCCTTCACTTTTGAAGCTCCGTTAATCTTGGGAATCAACACTAAGAATGTTGCATTCATGGCTTTGTTGATTATTCCACTCTTCTGAAATTCTTTGAATACCTTCATCAGGTCCTCTTTGATGATATCCCAACAACCCTGAAAAAATGCCATTGAGAACCCGTCAAGTCCTGGAGCCTTGTTCCTATCCATCTCCCAGATTGCCTTTCTCACTTCTTCGTCAAAGTCTTTAACAATTTCCACTGCTTCTCCCTCAGTCAGTTTAGGCCCATTCATCAATGTAAGATCAAATTTACACAATTGTTCAGATTTGTACAGCTTTGAGTAATAATCAGAAAGATCCCTTTCAATTTCCTTTTGATCATCAGTCATTACCCCACTAATCTCCAAAGACACCATCTCATTCTTTTTACTCCTAAAATTTGCCATTTTATGAAAAAATTGTGTTGCCATCCCCTTCTTTCAACCATTTGACCTTGGATTTTTGTCTCCAAACAACTTCCTCTTTCTTTAACAACTCTTCCATCTCCACTTTTAAAATCCTCCTAGATTCCCTCACTTTGATCAAGGGTCCTATTTTCCTCTTCTCTGTCAATTTTCTGGATATCGTTCAAAATTTGATTCTTTCTCTCCGGGAGCCATCCAAACACTTCTCTGTTCCATTTTTTATCTTCTCCTTAACCCCTCTCAGTTGTTTCAGGAACTTGAAACCTTCCCAACCCGAAATTTCTTCCTTCTTATTCCACCACTCTCTGACCTCTTGTTTAAATTTTGGATGAAGGAGCCACATATTTTCAAATCTGAACGGTGGGGGGTCACCTCTCACTACCTGATCCGTAGAGATAAGGATAGGTGGTGAACTGAAATTGGTCTAGAGAGAACTCTTTGGGTTGACTTTGGAAATTTGTCCTCCCATTCAGAGGAGACAAGGATTCTATCTAACCGGCAACACACTCGGTTTTCCTGAAGATTGGACCAGGTAAAGCTCCCACCAAGATTAAGAAAGTCAATCAATTCACAATCGTTAATAAACTCCACAAATTCCTTCATGTTCTTCGTTACTCTCTTTGCACCTGTTTTCTCTTTTGGTAAATCTAATCACATTAAAATCCCCTATTAGACACCACGGATCACTCCATCTACCTCTAACTCTTTTAACTCTTCCCAAAAACCAGCTCTCTTTTGGCTTATTTGGATGATAAACTCCCGTTAAAACCCATTCAAAGCCATTTTCCACATTTGAAAACTTTATGGATACTGAGAATCTACCAAACCATATTTCCTTACGATTAACAACGTCTATATCCCAAACAATGCAAATCCCTTCAGATCTTCCCACCGAAGGTAGAAACTCCAACTCTTTGATTTTTGATCCCCCTATTTGATAGATTAACCTCTTGGAAATTTTTTCCTTTTTTGTCTCTTGAATCACCACTATATCTGCTTTGGTTCTTCTCCATAAATCCTTTATTGCTCTCTTTTTTCCTTATTTCCCACTCCTCTCACATTCCAGCTAACTATCTTCATGGGGTAACATCTTTCTATTACTCTTAGTTGTTTCTTTTTTCTTCTTGGATAATCAGGTTCCTTCAGTATCTTGTACATTTCTTCTCCTCTTAATAAAATTGTTCGTTAACTATCACCCAAAAAAAAAGTATATGATAACATATATAAAGCCAGATACAAAAAGGGAGAGAAATACATTTATAATCTTATAACATTTAAAGAGAAGGAAACAAGAAATCTATATCAAGTTAGATTCACTAAGAGTGAGGATTGGAGAGTCTTAGTAAAGGATGAGGAGACGAAGAAATGTAGAGATATGAATATTTCTAGAACATATTAAATTGAAAATACAGATTACTCTAAGTGAAGAAGTTAATTTTGTGAGTCAAGAGAACACTATTGAAGGGTTAGAGCAGCTAAAATGAAAGGAACTTTAGCAAAGATGAAAATACAAAAGGCCCTTGGACCAAATGATATTCCAATTGAAGTGTAGAAATACATGGGAGATATTGATGTATTAAGGTTGATCAAATTATTTGATAGAACTTTTAGGTCTAAGAAAATGCCAAATGCTTGGACGAGAATAACGGTATACCTATATATAAGAATAAAGGAGATGTCTAAAGCTGTACCAATTATCATGGAATTAAGCATATAAGCAAATTATGAAATTATAAGAGAGAATGATGAAGCAATAGTTAAGATGACAACCCCGGGTGTTAGAAAATCAGTTTGGTTTTATGCAAGGCACTTCTACTAGTAAGGCTACTTTTTAACTTCATCAATTAATGGAGAAATTTAGAAAGAGGAGAGACATTCACATAGTTTTATTTGTCTAAAGAGAGCACATATTAGAGTACCTAGAGTGTTAATCTAGTGGGGTTTGAATAAAAAGGAAGTACCCATTAGATACAATAGGCCATTGACAACATGTATAAGAAGTGCGAACCAAAATACGCGGTGGGTAGTGAAACATATGAGTTTCTAGTAATAATAGGTTTATATCAAGAGTCACCCATGAGTTCTGATCTTTTTGCTTTAATTATCAATGAATTAACAGCTCATATTCAAGCGGAGGTGCCATGGTGTATATTATTTGCGGATGATGTAGTTTCATGGATCAGATTAGAGAGGGAATAAATGCAAAACTAGAATTACAAATGAATAACTTAGAATCAAGTTGAGGTGCCATGGTATATATTATCAAAGAAAGTGAACCCCAGTGATCTAAATGTCCAGACATGTTGCTATACAGGCCCTTGGCGACACGATATATAGGGATAAGTTGACAACATACTTTTTCCCCCATGTCATTGTAATGTCGCGACATGAATGGAATATGTCAAACGTGCAGTTTGCACATGATAAAAGGGAGACATGTCCAAATCGAAGACATGTCGATCCAGATTGGGGAATATCATTCCCACCCCATTTCTTCTACTCTTTCTTGCCTAATCACTAATTTCTGTATATTTCATTCACATTCAACACAAAAATTAGCTTTGTAATATTGTGTTGAAGATTTCAAACTTTTTGAAGTCATGGTTGACGACATTTGGAGCTAAACTTGTTTTTCCATGTTTTTACATTCAAACATTAGCCAAATGCTATGAAATTAATATATGTTATACAACAACACCCGATTGATCAATGGGTGTCATCGTTTTTTGTTTTTCTCAAAAAATATTGTTTATGTAATTATTTAATTACGAAAAATAATTAAAAATATTTATAGTGACAAAAATCAGAATTATATTAACAAATAGTATTATACAATTAAATGTGATAACCAAAAATAAAAATTGGCTAAATGAGTTAGTTATTTAGTTAAGTTAATTATATTAATTATTTTTTAACTTATTAAATAAAAATTTAAATATATATTTGCAGAACAGTTAATGGCCACTTACATAAGTGACCATTAACTAATTATGAAAATAAATGTTAGTTTATTAAAGTATAAAACGTAAATAAAAATGATATTTTTATTAAAAAAATATGATAAAAATCATAAAAATGTTAAGTTTCTTTCGTTTATTTGTTTTTAACTTCTCATATATTTGTTTGCATGTTTTTCTTACTTTTTTGCAGATCTTTTCTTGTGATACCGTATGGTTGCAAAGAGACAAGAAATTGATTGGAATCATGGGGTTCCATTTGAAGGAGATAAGAACAAATCAGTTTGCAATTATTGTGGGCAAATAATTAGGAGTGGGGGTGTTTCATGTCTTAAGCACCATCTAGCAGGCGGGTATAAGAATGTGGCTGATTGCCCTAGAGTGCCTCCTAAGGTCAGGAAGAAGATGCAAGAGCATCTGGAGTCTTATGCTATTGGTAGACTTGATAAGAGGGAGAGGGAGGAGGATGTGAGGAGGCTTGCACGACCCTTAGGAGAGCAGTACCCAGTACCATCACATGATGAGGATGAGGATGTTCTTACCCTCTTGATTGTGTTAAAGAGCAACGGAGGCTACATTTAGGACAGTGTGGCTAGCTTTCGTGCAGGTAGACTGGGAGAGGAGGGGGCTAGGAGGTTGGGGTTTAGAGCTAGTGCAGGTTCTGCTGATGATGGGTCTTCTGGGGCTGGTGGTGGTAACACATTAGATATTTTTACACGATCCCAGAGTGTGAGGATGCCATCTCCATCCTTGGATGCATCCTTGTAAAAGTCCAAGGATTCGAGACAGAGGAGATTGAAGGATGCTTGTAGCAAAGGGAATGTCAGAGTCAAGATGGGAAAATTCATATCAAAGTTCTTCATCTTCAACCATATTCCAGCAAATGCAGCTCGTCTCCTCACTTTCAGAACATGATTAATGTTGTACAAGAGATCGGGCAAGGCATTCTCCCCTCTAAATCCCTTTCAGATAGTGGAAAGTATCTAGATGAAGAGAATAAGGAAGCGAGGGACTATATTGATACATGAAGGCCGTACTGGGAAGAGTACGGTGTTACTATCATGTGTGATGATTGGACAGGGCCAACCGAATTGTCTATCATCAATTTTATGATATATTGCAAGGGTCATTTAGTGTTCTTGAGATCAGTTGATGCATCAGATAAAATAAAGAATGGTGCCTACATTACTTCCCTATTGGAAGATGTTATGAAAGAGATGGGCTTGAAGAATGTGGTGCAGATTGTGACAAACAATGGGAGTGACTTTATGCAGACAGAGAAGACGTTAATGCAAAGGTACGCCATCTTTTGGACCCCGTGTGCTGCCCACCGTATAGATCTTATGTTGTTAGGTTGAGACTAGTGCTACTAAGGCAACCGGGAAGTACTGAATCTTTAGCCCTAATTACAGGGTATTTATTCATACTTTCATGGCTGCTCTTTGTAACACACTATTTTGAGCTTTGGAGAATAGTAGAACTGGGTGTGCATCCGTGGACATAAGCACTATTTGCCGAACCATGTAAATATGTCTTTTTAAGTGCTTGATTTCTTCTTCATCGTTTTATCTTTCTTTCTTAACAACTGGTATCAGAAGAGCTCTTGGTTGAGTGGGAGCAATGGCTGGAGAAGGAAATGTGAGAATCAAAGAGTTCAATGGTTCGAACTTCGGATTCTGGAAGATGCAAATTGAGGATGTTCTATATCAGAAGGATTTTTTCGTCCTCTAGGAGGACTATCAAAGAAGCCTGAGAACATGTCAATTGACGATTGGGAGATTTTGGACAGGAAAGCCCTGGGTACAATTAAATTATCCCTTTCGCCATCTGTGACTTTTAATATCTCTAAAGAGAGCAGCAGATTTAATGGCGGCTCTATCAAAGATGTATGAAAAACCATCTGCACCGAACAAGGTTTTTTTGATGAAACGATTGTTCAATATGAAGATTTCGAATCGTGGCAATGTGGCTGAGCACTTAAATCAGTTCAACATTGTCACGAGTCAGTTGGAATCGATTGGACTAATGTTTTAGGACGAAAATAGGGCTCTATTGATTTTGTCAGGATTACCAGATAGTTAGGACAGTATGGTAATGGCTGTAAGCAATTCTTCTAGTTCGGATACTTTGAAGTATGATGATGTCGTAGGTGTTCTTCTAAGTGAAGGTCACAGGAAGAATTCTGGAGTTGCTGAAACATCAGGCAGCGTTTTGAATGTAGAAGAAAGGGGCAGATCGTCAAAGAAGGGGAACAGAAATTCTGACCGCTCTAAATCAAGGAATATCAGGTTGAGAGCTCCTAAAGGAAGAGGTAACCAAGGCTATTGGAATTGCGGGAAGAAGGGGCATTTTAAGAGAGACTGCAGAGCTCCAAGGAAAGCAGAACAAAAATCAGGGAAGTAACGACTCCAAAAATCTCTCTAATGAAATAATTCAGACTCTGATGCCTTGATTCTGTCTCTTACTACACTAAATGATGTATGGATTGTAGATTCTAGTGCAACTTTCTATGCTACTCATCAAAAGGATTTTCTACAAAATTTTATGGAATGTGAATTCGGGAAAGTTTATCTTGGAGATTGAGAACCCTGCTACATCGCTGGAGAGGGTACACAAATAAATTTGCAGTATGGTACTAACCTACAATTGAAGGACGTTAGATCTGTCCCTCAATTAAAGAAGAATTTAATTTATGTAAGGCAGTTGGCTCAACTGGGGACAACCACCACCTTCTGTGGTGATTCATGGAAGATAAGCAGGGGTGCTATAGTGAGAGCACGAGGTAAGAAAGATGGCACACTGTACACTATATCTGGGACTAACGATTCAATTCCAGTTGCATCTACAGGGGTGGAAGCAAACACATGGCACCGTAGACTTGGGCATACGAGTGAAAAGGGAATGAAAGTAATGCACAAAGCAAGCAAGCTACCCGGATTGAAAGAGGTAAATGTGGAATTTTTTGAACATTGTGTCTTTGGCAAGCAGAAAAAGGTGAGTTTCTCAAAAGTCAGAAGAACTCCAAAATCCAACAAATTGGAGTTGGTGCATATTGATGTGTGAGGACCATCTCTGGTTCCTTCTTTTGGTGGTTCTCGTTATTTTATCACTTTCATTGATGACAATACTAGAGAATTATTGGTTTACTTTCTAAAACAGAAATCAGATGTTTGTTTAGAAAGTGGAACGCACTTGGTGAGAATGAAACAGGTTTGAAACTGAAAAGTCTCAAATCAGACAATGGTGAAGTACTGCAACAAATAATTTAAGGACTGGAGTGCTTTGAATGTAATCAGAAGATTGAAAACAATTCCTAGGACACCACAGCAAAATGGGTTGTTGAGCGGATGAACAGAACAATTACTAAGCATGCAGAAACATAAGAATAGATGTAGGGTTGCCTAAATTTTATTGGGATACCTAATTAACGAAGGACCTTCGGTTGCTTTGGACTTTGGACTACCAGAACAGACTTGGACTGGAAAAGAGGTAAACCTAACACACTTGAGGGTATTCGGTTGCACTTCTTATGATCATATTAATGCAGATGAAAGGAACAAACTAGATCCTCAGTCTACGAAATGTATTTTCTTGGATATGGCATTAATGACTTTGATTATCAATTTTAGGATCCATAAAATTGAAAAGTCATTAGAAGCAAGGATGTTATATTTAATGAAAATCTCATTTATAAGAAAAAGACAAAGGATGTTTCTGTAGAAAGTCCAATAGATGAGAAATATGTGGAACTTTATGAAGATACACCAAGGGGTGCATTGGAACCACTATATGATAACAGTGAAATAGAAGTTTATACCTCTCCTACTCAAGTTTCTCATAATGAGGCCTCTCCTCCTTTAAGGAGGTCATCTAGGATCACCAAAGGAAAGACTCCAGCTCGATATTTGTCTTCACTTAACTATCTATTACTAATTGAATATGGTGAACCTGAATGTTTTGAGGAAGTAATGCAAGGAATGAGTGGGAGTCTGCAATGGTGATGAGTTGGACTCCCTCTCATCAAACAAAACATGGAACTTGGTTAAGTTGTTCAAAAGAGCACCTTAGAGAACAAGTGGGTTTACAGACTTGAAGAAGAGAATGATGGGTCTAAAAGGTACAAGGCCAAATTGGTTGTGAAGGGTTCTCAACAAAAGGCAGGTATCGACTTCTCTGAAATTTTCTCTCATGTTGTGAAAATGGCTACCATCAGATCTGTTCTTAGTATTGTGGCGGCAGCGGGCTTACACCTAGAGCAACTAGATGTAAAGACAGCACTTCATCATGGCAACCTAGATGACGAAACCTACATGAAGCAACCACAAGGGTACATGGTACCGGTTAAGGAGAACATGGTATGCAAACTCAAGAAGAGTTTGTATGGGTTAAAACAGGCTCCTAGACAGTGTTACATCAGGTTTGATACTTTTATGTCTAACAATGGGTACAAAAGGTGTAATGATGATCATTGTTGTTATTTCAAAAGGTTTAATGCTTCTTACATTATTCTATTCCTGTATGTAGATAATATGCTTGTGGTAGGTTCAAGCATGGTTGAATAACAAGGCTGAAAGAACAACTCTCTAAAGAATTCTCTATGAAGGATTTGGGAGCTACAAAACGGATCCTAGGAGTGCAAATCAGCAAAGGCAATTCCAAGAGACAGTTCAAGATGTCTCAATCACAGTACATTGAGAAGGTACTGGAAAGTTTCAACACGAGTGATGCTAAGCCTGTTAGCACCTCTAGCAGGTCACTTCAAATTTTCCAAAGAACAATGTGCTTCTAAAGTTGAAGCGATGGGATACATGAAGAAGATTCCTTATGCATCTGTAGTAAGGAGTCTTATGTATTCCATGGTTTGTACGAGACCAGACATTGCACAGGCAGTTGCTATTGTAAGCCACTTCATGAGTAAACCGGGTAAGGAACATTGGGAAGCTGTCAAGTGGATAATGAGATACTTGAAAGGTATAGCTGACTCATCTCTATGCTATGGAGGTTCTGAAATTTGTCTACAAGGATATGTTGACACAAACATGGCAGGAAACTAAGAAGGCAGAAGGAGCACTACATGTTATGTGTTTACTTTGGCGAGTGCAGTAGTTAGTTGGGTTTCCAGATTGCAAAAAATTATTGCTCTCAACTACTGAAGCAGAGTATGTGGCAGCTACAGAAGCTTGCAAAGAGATCGTGTGGTTACATGTCCTATTGGGAATGGGGCCAGAGAATTGTAAACACTTTACGGATAGTCAAGGTGCGATTCATCTTGCAAAGAACTCAGCCTTTCATACAAGAACGAAGCACATTGATATCAAATATCACTTCATACGTTCACTTTTGGATGAGAAGGTGATCAGTTTGGAGAAGATTCACAGCAGTGTGAATCTTGCAAATATGTTGACCAAGGTGGTCACAATTGAGAAGCTGAGGACATGTTCAGCTTATGTTGGTCTTCTAGGTTGAATACAAGGGGATAATGCACATCGGGTTGGTACTGTTGTTCTTAAGATTGCAAATGGGATAGTAGTTCGCATTCAGTCTCCAAGTGGGAGATTGTTTTTATGTGGAGACCGATGCTATTGAGCAACCGGGAAGTACTAATGTTTAGCCCTAATTATAGGGTATTCATTCTTACTTTCGTGGCTGCTCTTTGTAACACATTATTCTGAGCTTTGGAGAATAGTAGAATCGGGTGTGCATCTGTGGACGTAGGCACTATATGCCGAACCACATACATCTATATCTTTGTGCGCTTGATTTCTTCTTCATCGTTTTATCTTTCTTTCTTAACATCTTATGCTAGAGGCCATAGCTCAAAGGCCCACATTGTTTTTTGTTTTAGAGGATGCTAGGACGTTAACAAATTTCATATATAACCATTCTTACGTCCTATCTATGATGAGGGAGATCTGTCATGGTGATATTGTCAGCACAGGTATCACGAGATTTGCCACCATTTATATAGCCCAAGAGCATTTTGAAGCATAGGGCAGGATTTAGGACATTTTCATAGGAGCGGATTGGAATGATTGTTCCCAGAACCGCACAGTCATTAAGAAGCATGTTGAGGACATTGTTCTATCCAATGCTTTCTGGGACAATGCGTGGGCCTTGTCAACATGTTAGAGCCCATTTATCGAGTGTTGAGAGCATGTGATACTGAGGATTGGCCTACCATTGGGTCTATATTTGAGTTGATGAGACTGGTAAAGGAAGAAATTAAAGTTGCATCACCCAAGTCTTATAAATCTTATAAATATGTGCATAAGATCATCGACAATTGCTAGTACAAGACACTTGAGCACCCTCTTCATAAAGCTGGTAAGTGGTCATTAATTTGATTGATTTATTTAATTTTAAGTTTTAAATTTTATGACATTGCTCTAGCATCTTCTACCTCAGCCTCATATTGTAATGTCAAAACGGCATCTAGCTCAAACGGCATCCCCCCGAGATATAATGGACAGAGGCAGCCAAGTTATTATTCTCCACATGAATCCTATCCTTCACCCATGATTTTGGAGTCTCCTAATATTGTTGTCACCAGACTCACCACCCCACTTTATCCCCAATATCCACCTATGGGAATCATGACGATCATTACTCCCGATGAGTACCAAAGACACGTGAGAAACTACATAGAATGGTACCATCATACTATAGATTGGGGCCAATATTGTCATTACATAGAGACAAGGCATTATGGCCAGTATAGTGGTGGGGGTGATGGGGATGATGACATTAAGCCAGGTCACTACTCTTTATGGATATGATGTTAGGATTAGGGGATGATGTCCGGTGTCTCATCATTTGTATTTGACTATTTGCATATTTTATGTATGTCTTATGCCATTTCAGTCTTTTATTGTGTTCCACGCACCAATTCGTCTTATTTAAGCTCCAATTGATTATATCTTTATGTTTCCCATGCCAGTAGTATACCTAAATATGACATTAATAATATACACATTTTGTGTGCCATGTTTTATGTTTTTTAAATGTATTGAAGCCTCGATTACATCCCTCTAAACTTTTGACAACCAAAAACACATTTTTTTACCCACCATTTTTTTCTTCTTTTTTCCCGCCATATCTAGCGATAGCAACATTTCGAACCTTGCTCAACCCTCATCCACGAACATCTCCTGCATAGGAATCCCCAAGAAGTCCACCCTCTGTACACCACTTCAGGTTAAGTTATCCACCAGTCCTTTTGATCGACCTCGGCACATAGGCAAACAAGATGTTCAGCCACTCAGCTATATGCAAGGTTCTAAATTTCGATTTTGCCAGAACTGTCTGGCGAAATTTCGCCAACATGCCGCTGATATTTTGCCAAGTTGGAAAAAATGGGAAAACGTATATTTTTCAAGGGAATTTTGAATCCAATATTTTTAGGGCTTAATGAGGTTAAAATACACCTAAAATATGCAAAAACACATGCATACATATACATTTACACATAGTTAGGCAGGTATGATACACTCAGTTGTGTACCTTGTAGTTGTCTTTGTAAGCGAAAAATACAGTTCACATGTAAATGGCTCATCATTTATAAACACAAAAAGAAGTCAAAATATGACCCTATTTAATCAAGTTCAAGACTTCAAGTGAAGTGAACATCATTCATCATAGAATCATAGATCGATGATCAATCGAACAACAAAGCGCTAAACAAATCATGATTGTATATATATAAAAATAATTATATTTTATAGTATGAAAATAAAAATCAAAGTAACAACACCCATTGATAGATCGGGTGTTGTTACATCTCATAAAATGATTTGAAATCATTTGATTAACTTTTTATATGTAAAACATGAAAAAAAAAATAGATTTACCTCAAGTTGGCTCAAGAACGGGCCTCTAATAAGCCACCCAAAGCTTAAATCTTGAAGAAGATTCTTCAAAAGTGTTTAAAATCATAAAAGAATGGAAGA
>JAUPMG010000017.1:3295387-3308322 GCA_031762675.1 Pachysandra terminalis
TCGCGAAATAAGATGCCTTTATTTCGTTTAATTAATTTAATCAAAAAATGTTTTCCAACGAAATTTCGCCGAAATATTCGAAATTTCGGATATTTCGGTTTCGTTTTGCTCTACGAAATCAATGAAAAAAACGAAATTTAAAACTATGATCCAGTTATAATTCTATGAACAATGTCCTCATCAATATCTTCCTCTTTATGGATAATTGATCAGAGATAACGAAATTTATTGCTATTAGAAATCTCTAGATTCTCAATTCTTAACATTGCCTCACCACTACTATTATTTGTGCAAAAGTGACGTACTATATATGTGGTCTTAATTCAACTTATTTTAAAACCTTTTGATTCCAAAGTGTCTCTTCAGAACTCCAATTTAGCATTTACTCCCTCTCTAGTTTGGTCCACCAAAAATCACATCACTTGCAAATAACATACACCAAGGCACCTCCTCTTGAATATAAGTAGTCAATTCATTCATAATTAAAGCAAAAAGATAGGGACTCATAGCTGAACCTTGACATAATTCTATTGTTACTGGGAACTCATTTTCTCGCTACCCACCACTCTCACCCTAGTTACTGCTACCTCATACATGTCTTTAATAACCTCAATATATCTAATTTATACTCTTTTTCTTCTTAAAACCACCAAATTAACTCTCTAAGGACTCTATCATATGCTTTCTTTAGATAAATAAAAATCTTCTTTCTAAACTTCATTAATTGTTTGTCTCGCTCCTCTCTAAGCTTTTCCACTACTTGTCTAAGACAAAATATCGCCTTTAGTAGACCTCCTAGCACAAAGCCAAACTGATCTTCTGAAATTTGCAATGATGCATTCAATTTATATTTATTGAAGGATAAAATCATGGTGTTGCATAGTGATAATTTGAAGATTAGGGATAATTAACATTTATTGGAAGAAGGATGAATGGAAATAGGAAAGATACGATAAGAAATGAACATATTCAAGAGTGTTTAGGAGTAGCCAAATAGGAGATAAGATAAAGAAAAGTAGGTAAAGATGATTTGGGCATTGTCAAAAGGAGATTTAGGGAGGCACATACCTATAAGGGAGATAAGAAGAACAAAAAGGACATAGATGAAGTTGGCCTGGAATGACTTAAAATACACATAACCTGACCAAAGATATGGTTATTGCCATTTATTCATAATGTTTTAGGTTATTTGGGGATAAACATGCCTAAATTCTGATCATACAAAGTTCTATTCAAATCCACCTTTTTCCGAAATGTTTCTCTCATTTCTCCAACTTTTTAAGAGATATACCTTGTGATAATGATATTTTAAAACCTTGCCTCAAAATATTCAAGACTGAACAACTATGGAATGCTTTTTTTTTTGAAATCAATGCCCAATGCAATGTTGTCACCTTTGCTTTGTCTAGGAACATATTGGCACAATTCTGTGCATTCTTGAGAATTCTAGCATTGTGTTGGTCAAACTACCCAAACAATTGCATGACATAGACATCTACAAAAATCTCCCTCTAGTAACAAAATCTTGAGCAAATCACATATGCCGAGAGGCATCACTTAGTGGAGGAGCAAATGATTTACAGGGAAATGGTTTTGGTACCATCTTTCCAGCTGTTAACATGGTGTAAAGGATTGGCCAATCCCGGTCTGGATCAGCCAGTCCAACTCAGGATCGGCCAGGGACGATCCATGATCCCTAGCCGATCCCAAAAAAACTTGAACAATGTATGACTCGGACCGAGTCCGTTACGTATCGGACGATCCAGATCAGACTCGGCGAGTCAGACCAGACGATCCCGTTCATAAGCACCACCATACATAACCAAATGGATAAAATGGTGGTTCCGGTGATGATATGAAGTCACCAAACAAGATGGATTGAGTTCTAATTGAACCCAATTGTGCTATTTAGGACTGCAATTGAACCTTAACCAATTAGGATTCTAATTGAACAATAATTGATCCAATTAGGGATGTATGAACAATTTTTAGTAGGTTAGACACCTAATTGGATCAATTAGGGGTTAAAATAATGGGGCTTTTGCAATTGATTTAGGACTAGAATTAAACCTTAATTAGACCAAATAGGATTCTAATTGAACCATAATTGATCCAATTAGGGGTGTGTGAACAATGTTTAGTAGATTAGACATCTAATTGAATCAATTAGGAATTGAAATGATGGAGACTTTGCAATTGCACTATTTAGGACTGCAATTGAACCTTAATTAGACTAATTAGGATTCTAATTGAACCATAATTGATCCAATTAGGGGGGTGTGAACAAATTTTAGTAGGTTAGACATCTAATTGTATCAATTAGGGGTTGAAATGATGTGGCTTTTGCAATTGTCGACTACAATTGAACCTTAATTAGACTAATTAGGATTCTAATTGTACAATAATTGATCCAATTAGGGATATTTTAGTAGGTTAGACATTTAATTGGATCAATTAGGGTTGAAATGATGGGGCTTTTGCAATTGTGTTATTTAGGACTGCAACTGAACCTTAATTAGACCATTTAGGGATTTAATTGATCCAATTAGGGATGTGTGAACATTGTTTAGTAGATTAGACATCTAATTGGTTCCAATTAGGGATGTGTGAACATTGTTTAGTAGATTAAACATTTTTAGACATTTATTTTAATATGTTTTAATGTAATTATATTTTTTATAATTTTTTGATTTTTTTCTAATTTTTTAACACTGTTTTTTCTTTTGGGGGGGATCGTTTTGGATCAGCCAATCCAGATTTGGATCGGCAATCCTACTCGGTATCGGATCGGGACGATCCTTGATCCAAAACCGAGTTTTAAAACTATGGGTCACCATTTCCACCTTCAAGTGGTATATGACTTACCTAATAAGGGTAATCCTATTCCTTGCAATGGGGTGGTTGATAGTCAATATTATATCTATAGATGCAGTCCAAAGGAAAAAAAAAAAGGCCACTTTGGAGGGGAATGAGGCTTTTCAAATGATGGAAGCCGGTCAAATAGTTGGGCCTACAAGGCAAATGACGAGTAAAACGATCTAACGAAGAAAAAACCTTCTCCTGATCCCAAATTTAACGTCTTTGATTGCTCCAAAGTTAAGCAAAGAACCAGACTGAAGCAAGTTGAGCATGGATGCAAAAGCATCTACTTCCCCTTCATATAGATCTCTTCTGAAAGAAAAATGATGGAAGATAGGCTTTAAGATGTAAGTCTATGAATTGTGTTTGGGAGAGTGGATAAAATAGGTAAGTTTTATTTTTATTTTTTTGATCAATAACGAATTTATTAGAAGGAGCAGAAAAGAACAGAAAAATTACAGAAATGAACAAGAAATCAAAAACAGAAAAAAGAGGAAACCAGAAAAAGAACAGAAAGATTACAGAAAAAACAGAAAAAACATAAACCCTGACTAGCTACAAAGATGCTACTGTATCCCAGCTCCTCATCATAACATTCCACGAAATATCTCTAAATTCTGGACGAATGCACACCCAGGAAGCCGACATAACCATAATGGAATCAATGATTTCCTCCATCCTCATCCTCTTTCCTTCGAAGATTCTCCTATTTCGCTCATTCCAAATCCCCCATAACACCGCATAAAAAAGAGCTCTATACATGATCTTCCCCCGAATTCCAAGAGCTTGAAACTCCAACTGGTAAAGTAAATTTCTCACTAAACAAGGGCCTACCCAAGCAACACTAATGAAGGAGACAAAAAATCTCCAAATCTGACAAGCAATAGTGCACCCCAGAACCAAATGATTCACGGATTCCCCATGGGCCATACACATAAGGCATACCTGCTGAGATAGAGCCATATAAGGCCTCCTCTTCTGAAGGTTGTCAACAATATTAATACGGTAGTGCAGGATAGTCTAGACAAATGCTTTGACCTTAGGAGGGACCTTAGCTTCCCAAAGCAAAGAGGGGGAGAAAATAGGGGGAGTCGAGAGACCAACAGACATCAACTCCTTGCAAAATTATTTAGTAGAGAAACTCCCAGTAGACTCAAGACACCAAACCCTAGAATCCTGAAAATTCTCAGAAAGGACAACAATCTTAATAAGCTCAAGCAAAGAAGTTAATTCACCAAAGGCCGGCCCAATTGGATCTCTATGAAAAAGAAGATTCCAAGAAAGACCAGAACTAGACCAACTTATGGTATCAAAAACAAGAGAGTCCTTATGAGTGCATATAGAGAAGATTATGGGGAAGCAAGAGGCTAGAGGAGCATCCCCACACCATAAATCAGTCCAAAACCAAACGGAACTCCCAGAACCAACAGAAAATCTCACATTCCTACTGAAAATATTGAACAGATCAGAAATTGCAAACCAAGGGATAGCAGAACTAATTTTAGCAACATGATTGATATCCCACCCATTATTGTGCACTCCATATTTTCTAGCAATGATGGACCTCCAGAAAGCCTCTTTTTCAACACTGAACCTCCAGAGCCACTTTTTTAGCAAAGCACAGTTTCTGATTTTAATGTTTCCCAAATTAAGGCCTCCATTTTCTCTACTCTTACACACAACCTCCCATTTAACTAGATGGTCTTTTTTCTTCTCTCCCCTTTCCCACAAGAAATCCCTTTGCACTTTTTCAATCATTTTACTAACCGAGACCGGCATCCTAAACAAGGACATATAATACGTAGGGATGTTCCCTTATGACGCCTAGAGCAATGTAATACGACCCCCCAACGACAAGTATTTGTTTTTCTAGGTGGCCAACCTCTTCTCCATCTTATCTATCACCGGGTTCCAAAACTGAACCCCCCTTATGCTTCCCATTTACAGCAAGACCTAGATATTTCATAGGCCACTCTCCCCTACTACAACCCAAAAAACTAGCTCCCTCCTGACTAAATCCTTCATCCACATTGATGCCAAATAAACCGCTCTTCTTCAAATTGACTTTAAGCCCAGACATCATCTCAAATATTCTAAGAATACACTTCGTCCAAAAAAGATTCTCTCGAAGCTTCCAAGAAGATTAGGGTATCATCGGCGAATTGCAGATTAGACACTTCGACCTTATCCAAGACCACCTTAAATCCATGAATTTTCCCAATGTCTCCAGCCTTATTAAAGAGACAACTCAACACGTCGCTCACCATAGTAAATAGGAACGGGGACAGAGGGTCACCCTGTCTAAGCCCCCTAGATGAAGGTATAAACCAGAAATCCCTCCATTGAGGCATACCGAGAACTGCACATTACTAACACAACCTCTCACCCACCGACACTACTTATCAGAAAACCCTTTCCATTTAAGCACAGACTCCAAGAACCCCCATTCCACTCAATCATAGACTTTTTCAAGTCCAATTTGAGAACCAAACCAGGTTTCTTCAGTCTATTTCATTCCTCAACACATTCATTCGCAATTAAAATATTGTCCATAATCTGTCTTCCATGAATAAAGGCACTTTGATTCTTGGACACCACTTGACCAATCACTAATTTCAGTCTATTAGGAAGAACTTTAGCTATGATCTTATAGGATGAAGAAAGATGAATGGGCATAGATGTTATGTCATTATGGGTTAGAAATTGGAACCAAAAAGATAAAAAAAATAAATAAATAAATAAAAAGAAAAGAAAAAAACAATGAAAAAAAAAAAAGAAAACAGCAAAGATTAAAGAGGTAAACCTAACAATTGGGTAAAGCAACACCAACCAGAGTCGAAGGAATCAGTAAGCAACACCAAGCAGATTTGAAGGGATCAGTACCTTCAAAGGTCCAGAATCAGCACAAGACCAACAGCTTGAAAGCCAAGGAAAACAATTGCTCAATACTTTCCTGTCTTCTTTTAAAAATAAATAAATAAAGTTGCAACTACATGGATATAAGACTTTATGATTCAAAAATACTAAGCAATAAACAACTGGAACTCAAGTAAACCTAAAGGAAACATCAACTCAAAATGATCCAGATTAAAGATACTTGATTCTTGATACCCCCCGCAACCCGAACAAAAGTAAAATACCCAAATCACTCCTACTTCCCAGAATTGAAGATTTTGAACATCTTCAAATTAGAGAAAGGTAGGATTGCAATAACCTAGTCACACCCTCTTGAATCTCTCTACTGGCCGATAACATCGGTGGGCCATTAAAATGATCAATAGGCCCCACAATAGTTTTTCTGTCTTTTTCTATCACTTGTGACTCAAGCCCTTCATACTGTAATGCTTCCATACCATTCTCTTTTACTAGGAAGGAAACTTGCCCCCGAGTTTTACTCAAATATTGTAACTTTCCACCATACTAAATGAGATACTTCGAGTACTTTTGATCTTTTTAGCTTAAACCAAATTTCGAATAACTTTTTATTCAAAAATATCTCATGACCAAACATATGCTTATAACAAATTGGATTGATTGCATTAACACTAATAAAATCATAGTGTGATAAAATTGACCAAATTATTTGATAGAAGTTTGTAGAATAGGAAAATACTAGATGCTTGGAAGAGAAGCACTATAGTTCTTTACATAAAAACCATGGATACGTCCAAAATTGTACCTGTTATCGTGGAATTAAGCATATAAGTCACATCATGAAATTATGAGAAAGGGGTAATGGAGCAAACACTAATAAAAATAATCCAACTGTCAGAAAATCAATTTGGATTTATGCCAAGGTCTACAAATTAAGGCTATCCTTTTAACTTTGATATTTAGTTGATAAGTTTAGGGAGAACAAGGAAAGATCTTCATATGGTTCTTATTCACATAGAAAAAGCATATGATGAAGTACCTAAAAATTTAATTTGGTGGGCTTTAGGTAGGAAAAGAGCATCAATAAGATACTGGTGGGCTTTATGTAAGAAAAGAGTACCGATAGGATACTTACAGTCATTATATCACCTGCATACATTGCCAAAGGATCGTTTTTCTTCTCACCTGAAAATATCATAAGAATTATTAATCTCCATAGAAGAACGGTGTACACTATATTGCACTGGTAGTGTCACTAGTATGAGCATGTACCAAAAACCAATTTAGTGAAATCATAAATATAGGATATATATATATATATATATATATAGATATATTAAGAACAGAAAAAATGCTTCATACAATGACAAGCATTATGCATATAACATCACATAGATTATCTCAACAACTGTAGATAAGAACATATAGGAGCAGATTATCTCATGTACCTACAGACACGGGCATAAACATGCTACAAATGTTATATTCTCATCCAAAAACTTTTTATAGGAAAAGTAAAAGTGACACTATTGTAAATGTTAATTAGAATCATTGAAATATAGAAAAGACCATCTAGGATTGTCACACCAGAATATGTGGTGTGTCAAAGTCCAACACAGGTACTTACACTCATTTAGAAGAGTCCATGTAACAGAGATGTACATATTGCAAAAGCATGAGATAGAAATAGCATACCTATCTTATAAGCAGCTGAAGGAGCTGCAGGAGAAATTAGAACATCATTTTTATCCAATGCTTCCTTGAAGCTCTTCTGAACCAAGGTCCTTACCTAAAACACTATTTAAATCATGAGCTTCCTTGTAAATACAAATAATAATAATAATAAAATAAAATAAATAAATATCGCACAGGTTCACGACTTCTAGAGCACTAGAATCACAATAAGAAGACAGAATAAGGGATATCTAATATAACTTTTACATGTTTTATTAGGTTCCATATTGTAAATCCCACACGATATTGGAGGTATAATTACTTTTTAAAGTACCATCTTCAGAATCCAAAGAATGGCTGATGTCATGGATCTGCAACTACATGTCGACAAAATTGAACTAAACAACAAAGAGCTGTACTTTCATACAACAGCATAATTAAACACCATTGTTCAAGGGATTCATGGTGTAGGTATCCACAAGAACACCTAAATATGATACCCGTATCCATCCTCATCAGCTTAGGACCCCGTAAATTTAAAAAAAAATGCATGATATTTTCATACCTGCTGGGCACGTTTGTAATACGCGTCATAATATCCAGCAGAAAGAGCGTACGTCCCCATTAAAATTCTCATTTTGACCTATGCAATAATGTTATGAAATGATTAAAAATAAAACTACCTTGTCCATGCCAGTCAGTTCACTATATGTATTAGCACAACAGCATATAACTCTGGACCAAATTGATACAAATTGCTACTAAAGAAGTTCTACCTCAGGACCAAATCCATTAGCTCGGGAATCTCCGTAAAGAGAACTAAGCTCATCAGCTGCAACTTGCTTTCCATACCTGGAATATAGTAAGGCAAGATATTATTTATGAAAGCCTGGAACTCACTGGCTACTAAATAACCATTACATATTGAAAAGAAGTAAAGTTAAGCAATGAGTAGAATATGCAAGCAATTACCTTACACCATCATAACGTGATAGATTAGAAGATGATTCAGATGAAGCTAGAATGTAGTAAGCTGGTAACCCAAGAGAAAATGAGGGCAATGAGATCTGCGTAGTATCAATTGGGAAAGACAAATGTGAGATGAACAAAAGGATGAGCATAAAGTTTCCTATTTCAACAGGTTCAGGTTTGGAAGCTGAAAGTAGAAAATGTAAATTAAGGGAGGAATACCTCTGTCACTGTGCATCCTAATTCCACCAGATGTGAAGCAGCAACACGAACCGAGGATATTACTCCCACATCAACACCATCACCAAGAGTTTCGTGTATAACCCCAACCCTCAATCCTTTTAAGGGTTCAGATTCCAAAAATTCTGTGGAAATGAACTGAGATGCAAAGTCTGGAACTTCCTGAAAAGTAAACTCAGGCAAACTTATTACAGAAATGATATTCAGAAAACATTGTAGATAGTCTTATAACCCAAGAATTTAGAGCCTACATTCACAATTTCAATACCAACAAGTTTTCATCAGTTGTGACTAGTATCATTGCATATTGAATGTATAACAAATTTTCATCAGTTGTGAATAGTATCATTGCATATTGAATGTATAGTCATAGTAATATATAGTTTAGTAATTATATACTACGTGCTGAATTTCAAAGTGAAGATTATAAGTGAAAAATTCATTAAAAAAAAATTCCCAACGCTAACTGTTCTGGATTTAGAGATGAAAGGAATGCACACACAAACACACACAACAGGAAGTTCATATAATTTTTTATCGACTAAAGAATGGATGAAAACCTGGAAATGCATATTTTTTAATCATGTACAAGAACTTTCTTGCTGGCACTGCTTTTAGTGAGTATTAGAATCATCACGTATGTGCTTTTTGTGTGCAAGTTTGTGGATGTTACAAACAAAAGTCCAAAAGAAAATGGATTGATCTTTCAAAAAAAAAATATCAGTATTTAATTTAGATATTGGAAACCTTACACGTTTACTACTTGTGGCATCAAGTCTATCATGACCAGAAATTGCATGAAGAAGAATTGCAGTATCAGCAACAGATGAACCAAAACAACCAATGACGTCCAATGACGATGCATATGCCATCAGCCCATATCTTGATACACGCCCATATGTTGGCTTCAATCCTACAACACCACAAAAAGATGCTGGCTGCCTAACACTTCCACCAGTATCACTTCCCAAAGATACAACACATTGCCTTGCAGAAACAGCTGCAGCTGAGCCGCCTGATGATCCTCCTGGTACTCGAGATACATCCCATGGGTTTGCAGTCACCTGAGGAACAAATGTGCTCATCACAGTAAAGTGTCTCAATTCTCAATCAGAAAAGTACAATTCAAAACTCGACTCTGATTCGATGAAGGCAAAAGTTCACGATATAACTGGAACCCAGTACAATTAGGGTTTTAAGTTTCTCCAAAATTTAGTGAAATTTCCCTCAAAATTTATCTTTTTGAAAAAGGATCAATATTTATCTTACATAAACGATTCAATATTTTTTTTCCGTATAATAATTTACAGAAAATACAGCTAAGAAGGGAAATTTCCCTCAAATTTTCCAAAATCCAAAAAGTGCAAAATTTTCCTTGAAATTGAAATTTAAAACCATGAGTGCAACGTTGAAAACAACTGAACTAAGTCTTGCTGAGAAATTGGTTCTATATGCTAAATTGGTTTTGGTTACCTATACTATATAGCTGTATTAATAAAAAGCACTAATTCAAACAGATTTTTTTATTTTTTTATTTTTATGAAAATTCAAACAGAAATCTACTTAATAAATCAAAATGAAGAGAAGCTCAAAACTCTAACCTGAAAACCAGAACCCTCAGTGGTGCTTCCCATGCCAAACTCATCCATATTCGTCTTCCCAACAATAATTGCTCCAAAATCCCGCAATTTCTTCACAGCTGTGGCATCAAAAGCTGGCTGATAGTTCTCTAGGATCCGTGAACCAGCCGTTGATGGCATGTCGACAGTACATATGTTATCCTTCACTCCTATCAACACTCCAGCCAAAGGACCTAATTCCTCATTTCTCTCGATCTTCTGATCAATTTCCTCTGCTTGTTTCATCACATTCTTCGAAACATGGAGAAAACTTTGGATCTGTGGCTCTGTCTGCCGCAACCGATTCAAGTATTCTTCAGATATCTCAACCGCTTTTCTCTGGCGAGAGAGAAGAGATTTGCGGATGGTGAGGATTTCAGAGGTGGGAGGTGTGGTCGAAGCTAAGGGTTGGGTGCCCGTGAAAATCTGCGAGGCGTGAAGAACTCCAGAGTGGTGAAAATGGCGAGATTTTGGCGGCAAATGGAGATTAAATCGACATTGTATGAAGAAAAGGCGATTGTGGTTTTGAACTACAGAAAGCATTTCGAGGCGAATGGATAGGGGTTTCTGTGTGGCAGCAAAGCAAAAAACCAAAATTGGAACTTGGAATTCTCAGCTAATGAGAATTTCAATTTCAACACTTATCACATTAAAGCTAGAAATAAAATGAACAAAAGCAAAAGAGGAAAGAAGAAGAAAGGGAAAAAAAGGACAGACGTAATAAAGCGAGGGCTGGTGGAAGTTTGAAATCCTGCAAGTCACCTCTCACTACTTCCCAACTACAAATTTAAGCACCAAAGAAGCACTCTTTATTCTATCCATTTCTGGTTACCAAAAAAAAAAAAATTCTATCCATTTCTCATACACGATTAATCTGGGGTCGCTGTTAGGGTGCAACTCGGTTCGGTTTAAACCGAAACCGAATCGATCCAAATCGACTTTGATTTGGTTTGGTTTGAAATTGCATACATATGGTTTGGTTATGGTTTAGAAAAATAATAAGATTTTGAGTTGAGCCCTCGGTTAAACCGAACCAACTTCAAACCCAAACTGAATTAAATCGAATCGAGCCGAATTTAATTTATTCTACATGCCCGGTCCCTGGACATGGGTTGCCGAGCCCGCCCCGCGCAAGGGTTACAGCGCGCACTCTGACTGTGTGTATACACTAAGAGTCCCACATCGGTTGGGGACTAAATAATCCTCCAACCGATGCACTATAAGTGAAATGCTCATTGTTGGTCATTTGGCCTAAGAAAGTAGACCAAATTTTTTGTTTGTTTAAACCTAAGAAGGTAGATCAGATTGGTTTTAGACCAAACTGGTTCTACAATTAGTTTAAAAATTATAATTTTAGTTTTATTATTTTTAAATAATAATCATACTACTTTAAAAGTTGAACCAATTTTTTTAAGTTTTGAGTTAAAACACCTTTATTACATGTTGTTTTACTATATTATCCTCTAAAACTACAATAATTTTCAAATTAAGTAGTAAGTGTTTAAGTAATAATATATATTTAATCATAGTTTTTTGGTCTTTTACTTGCATTTTTTAGTCCAAAAAAATCTTTGATTTTTTAAATATCATTTTCTTGACAAATATAATTCTTATTGTTCATATAATTTACATAACAATATAACTAAATTCTTCTTTTTAAGAAGGGTTATTTTGGGTATTAACAAAATAATGAGCCCTCGATTACTCGATTAAACCGAACCAACTTGAAACCCAAACTGAATTAAACCGAATCGAGCCGAATTTAATTTATTCTACACGCCCAGTCCCTGCACATGGGTTGCCGCGCCCACCCCGCGCATGGGTTGTAGCTCGCACCCCGACTATGTGTATACACTAAGAGTCCCACATCGATTGGGGACTAAATAATCCAACTGATGCACTATAAGTAGAAGTGCTAATTGTTGGTCTTTTGGCCTAAGAAAGTAGACCAAATTTTTTGTTTGTTTAAACCTCAAAAGGTAAATCAGATTGGTTTTAGACCAAACTGGTTCTACCATTGGTTTAATTTGTTTAAAAATTATAATTATAATTTTATTATTTTAAATAATAATTATACTACTTTTAAAAGTTGAACCAATTTTTTTAAGTTTTGAGTTAAAACACTTTTATTACACGTTGTTTTATTATATTATCCTCTAAAACTACAATAATTTTTAAATTAAATAGTAACTGTTTAAGTAATAATATGTATTTAATCATGATTTTTTATCTTTTATTTGCATGTTTTAGCCCAAAAAAATCTTTAATTTTTTAAATATTATTTTCTTGATAAATATAATCCTTCTTGTTTATATAATTTACATATCAATATAATTAAACTCTTATTTAAAAGAAAAGGTTATTTCAGGTATTAACAAAATAATATTCCACTAAATCCTGCGGTCTCCTCGCTTCCCTCCTCTTTCTTGCCGCCTCTTTTCTTTTTTCTCACAAGCTTCTCTCTCCTTTCTTTTCTCTCTGCTTTTCAATATCTCTGAAGAGATAGTAAAATGGGTGAGAAACCCTAGCAAGCTCCCTATTTATCCTTCGATCTCATCTACCTTCAAACAACCCACTCCACTTCTCTCCGATCTTCGATTTCTCTTAAGAGATAGCAAAATGAGAGAGAAACCCTAGCAAGCTCCCTAATAGAATCGATATAGGCATCTGAACGATTTCTAAGAGAAATTCATTATTTCG
>JAUPMG010000017.1:3308422-3319045 GCA_031762675.1 Pachysandra terminalis
CAGAAATGTTAGGGATAAGAATGGATACGTTGCTTTGGATATATATATATATATAGATGCATATTACACATATCATTGATCTGTGATCTCTTGGATCCGAAGGTAACCCATTATAGAGAAAATTCACTTGAAATCAAGTGATTCACCACAATTTCCTTCTGGGAATAACTTCTGCGCGTTGATCATGCGTAAACATTAGATATGCTTCCTACATGGAGATATTTCCAATCATCTCTCTGGACATGGTCTTGATTGGCACCTCTACTGATCAAGAGAGGATATTTTGGATGGTTTTCTCTATAAATAGCAGAGCATGTCCTCAAATCACAAGTTTAAGTTTGACAAGTCCAAGATTGTTCGAAAACTTATTGGATACAATCTTCTTAAATCGAGTGAGACACAAAAGTGATAACTTATTTGACTCTTTGGGAAATAAAAGAGAGACTCATATTCCTCAAATACTGAGGTTCTCTGCTCTGTAGTGTGCATTCTTATTGGCATACCTGATATCTCGAATCCCTCTCTCTTTGCTCATCTCTTTATCTTATTTACAGGTTATATTTGAGAAAATTCAACACTTTTGATAGAATGGTTGCACGACAATTTAGACTCTTGAGATAGATCCTCCATAATTTTTGTATTGGTGAACTATTCTATCAATCAAAGGCATTCGAGTTCGTTACAAATTCGGCATCATTAGTACCAATATTAACAGTTAAAATGGGGCTAGAACACCACTAATCAGGTTATGCTCTCAAGAAATACATGCTTTTGTCAACAAACATGACAAAACCGCCGAATAGAGAAGCTATATGGCAGACAAGACCCTCACCAGGGTTTTAGGTCTCGCGATCTTGGATCGGACTGGTCCCGTCTGATCTTAATCCGGATTGGCGATACAGGCAGGTATTGGTCGATCCAAATTCAATCCAAAAGTTGGATCATCCTTAAAAAAAAGGATCAGAGAAAACCCTAATTCCTCTTAACCATTTCCTCCGAAGACGACGAGCTCCAACGGCAGCGAGGATCGTTCCCCGGCCATTGTCTCCCTCCTTTAATCTGGTAATTCTCTCCCTCTCCATTCCTTTTCTCTTCCTCTTCTTCCTTCTGTTTACCTCTCGTCCATAGCTCACTCTCCATCTCCAACCCAACTCTTCTCTTCTCCCTCTCAACTCCAAACACCCACAGTCCACCGAACCAACCTTCCCTCTCAGCCACGATTCAGCAGCAACCTTCTAAGCTCATCGAACACAACTAATCACCTGTATTCTCCCATAGTTCTTCTTTTAGTTCTCTACAAGTCTACCTCACCTAAACCTTCCTACAACCTTCATTTCTCCACTCCCCCAAAACCTGCAATTCACCTTCAAACTCAACCCAAAACCAAAATCACCAATCCACCCTTGTCTCACAGCCTTTCTTTGTCACGCCCCGAATCTGAGATATATAATCTCGAGGATTTCCAAGGGAATGACCTTCGGATCCAACCCGTCGAGGTGACCAAACCAACAAACCAACTCATGGTCCAACAGAGCATAACTATAAACAATGGAAATCTCATCAAATTTAAAACTTTTCAGCTAACATTCAACAACCATAAATAGAATCCATCCCTAGTCAAAGATGACATCATTCATGCCCACTTGGAGTCAAAACAGAAACTAACAAATCCATAATTCAAACAGCAGCTAAGTAGCCCCACAGCCTTATTCACATCCTTCTAGTGTCTCCCTTCCTGGGTCCACCATCACTCTAAGAATCCACCTATTTCAACATAGGGGTGACCTTAGAGGCTCAATAGGAAAAATCCAAAGCAATTACAATAACTACCTTCATACTCATATGATAAATCATATTAATTCATGCAAGTCATACCAAACACTTACAACTTTAATCATACAGCCATCATAGTCTTTAAAACATCATGGAATTCATTCATCATCAATTTCATTACTGACATGTTATTTTCTCATTCACATACCCTTACAGTTACAAGCATAATGTTCACATGTTATAACTCACATTATTATCGTGTCATTATATTCATTCATATACTACCATAACCACAACATACACAACTTGTTCAAAACACCAATATCCTCATGAACTCTGTCATGATACACATATATACACAACTTGTCCAAATATTAATGTCCTTATGAGCTCTGTCATGATACATACACAAACACAACTTGTCCAAGTATCAATGTCCTCATGAACTCTGCCATGATACACATCATCTCATAGGGCTACAAAATCTCATGGTTCCTTTTATGTAGTAACATTCCTCCTTATCACTTACCATTCAATTCACACACAACAATCAATCAACAAACCACATATCACACCATAACCCAAGTAACAATCACACATCACGCGACAGTTCAATGCACAGTCACACATCACACCACAATCAATGCGATTCATGCAAATAAACACACCATGAGCACGCATATGATAAAATAACACTCACAATTAAGAATGCAATGTAATATGAAGTTATGATGCAAATGCTTATGATGATATGAAATGATGCAATAAATGTAGAGGGGTGTTAGGCCAAGCCTAACCATATAATCAATCATACGTCTTCTCTAGGAAACCCTTGTTCCAGGAATGTGCTCAATCAACCACACCAATCCCTCTTATCTAAAGAGTCATGAATATTTCATTGTCCATTTCTTTTCAGGGAATGCTAACCCATTGGTAGAAACCACCATCTTCTTTTTTAGAGGATACAACCCAAGGCAGGATTCCGTCATGTACATATCCACAACAGACCCTCTTATCTAAAGAGTTCTGAAAACATCACTAATCATTTATTTTCAGGGAATGCTAACCCAATGGTAGAAACCACAATCTCCATTTTCAGGGAATACAACCCAAGGCAGGATTCCACCATCTTACCATTTCTTTTAGGGGATAATACCCAAAGTAGAAGATCACCATCTTACCATTTCTTTTAGGGGATAATACCCAAGGTAAAAAAACACCATCCACACAATCAATCACATTAGACCCTCTTATATAAAGAGTTCTAAAATCTAACAATGATCGCTCTAAATTCATTCCACACATATCATACAGTGATCTCGTCTAGAGTCACTCTTTAAACATTCATTACCAGTGAATGCATCTAGCATCACTCACAAACACATCACAATTTACAGGGCTCATATAGGCCCATATACCATACACCAACAAACTCTCATGCTTTGGTTATCATTCATCCTAACACCATACCATATAACCCATCTCATGTTATCTCTCTAGAAATTCCATCATACATCATCACACACTATATATGGTCACAACACACAGCAAACTAGGATAATTAGTACCTTTTGTTGCACAAATCTCATACACACATAATTCCCACAAACCAACACCACATACAACATTCAAACACCAAAGCACAACTGCCCACAAAATACGGGAACAATAGGAGCTCGGCAGATAGCTCGGTGGGACAGAAGTTTCCCATTTCAGCTTTGACACCTGTTCGGTGTTTTGAACATAACTATTTTTATACTTATTAAATTGACCTCAAACTTGAACCATGTGTACCTAATAAACAAGCGAATCCTATACCAAATAAATTATCGAAATGTAAAGAAATATGTAACTTTTACAAGGTCATTTATGTACACTACCATAAGTCAAATTCTCTCAAATTTTCTATCACGTGCTCTCATAAGCGTTTATATAAAAAATAAAAAAAAAAGCTCTCATAAGCCTTTAGGAATATTTTCGTAATTAACTTATCAAGAAAATCCTAACGAACTTCTGAGTCTGTCAGACCCACTCGTTTTAGTTATTATAAAAATCTCTCGGCTCACGATCTTAGCTTCACTTCATTTCTTCCTTCTTGCTCTTTCCCTCTGCAATAAAACCCTAATTCTCGAATCTCTCTCAGCTTTCTCATCAATGGAGGTTCTCCTTCAACTCGCGTTTCTCACCATCTCCATTTTCATTTCATTCTGCTTCTTGACAACTAGCGTTGTCGCCATTGAAGAAGCTTTAATTCCAACTCTAGCTCCTACAATGCCTCCTTATTCATTTCCCCAATCTCCATTACAGTCTCAAGAAAACCAAGATTCGTTTTCTCCAACAACTTTGCTCGAGCCAATCTTAGCGCATCTCGGTTTCCAAGAGCTAGCCATCGTGGTTCCCTCCCTCTCTGACTCGACCTTCACAACCTGGAACGGACCGTCCACGCTCTTCGCACCGAGGGACGCTTCGATCCGAAACTGCCATTGTTCTGTTCCTCTTCTCCTTCGTGAGCATATCGTTCCAGGTATATTCTCCATCGATTATCTTCGTAAACTCGCCTTCGGAACCAAGATCGAGACCATGAGTCCCGGCCGATGCATCACAGTCACTTCCGCCGACAACAATACCAAGATCTTCATCAACGGCGTCGAGATTACTCATCTAGAGCTCTTCAACAATGGACTCATCGTCGTTCACGGCCTCGAAAGTTTGGTCTCTCCTCTCTCTCCTTTCTCTTGCAATGTCCAGAGGATGGTCTCTCTTTTCTTCCCTCCTCAGCCATCCGTCACTGTACAACGTTCCTTGCCTTATGTGATCATGCACCTGATGCTAAGGGACGCTATGCTTCGCCTGCGGAACAGTGGCTTCAGCGTTCTCTCTCTTGCGCTGAGGATGAAGTACGCCGAGCTGGTAAACCTTCAGAACATGACGGTGTTCGCTCTCGAAGACGTATCGATCTTCTCCGGCGGACATGCGTATGTTAGCAACGTGAGGTTCCACATCGTGCCGAATTGGTTCTTGATGAGCTCAGATCTGGAGAGGTTACCGATGGGGACGGCGTTGCCTTCGCTGGAGCACGGCCAGACACTGGTTGTTACAACCGCGGGAGGAGGTGCAAGACCGATAAGGATCAACTATGTACGGATCAAGGTTCCTGATGTGATGCACAACCTGAAGATCGTGGTTCACAGTGTGTTCTTGGCGTTCCCGCGGCTTCATCCGGCGTGGAACGCAGCGGGAGTGATCAGGAGTGATGAGAATTTTCAGACGAAAGAAGGGGAAGAGATTGTGTCGGCTATAGGGTCTTGTGCAGCTTCGGATGGAGAAGATGGTTGCGCGGTTGCTCGTACACCGGAGGAGGACCAGACGAGGGGGAAGATGGAAGATCATTATCACCATGGTCTGTGAAAGCTGGTGAGTAATAGCTTTTGCTCCTGCTGACTGCAATTCGGTTCTGTACTGTGGCTTCAAAATTTCAATTAAGCTTTGTGTATGTTTTGTTTTTTGTCTTAACCACGTGGTTTCTCCACACCCACCCACCTGGGTGTGTGACTAATCAACGTTCGGGGCGGGGCAATTATGGTAAACCCCTGCCACGAGTGTTTCTAGTAGGATTCGAACTCCAGACTTACCTCCGGAGACGCCCATTAGAGCCCAGCCTGCTACCAGCTGAGCCACACATCGGTGGTTTGGTTGCTTACTTTGCCACATGGTTTCAAGGATCGGTCTGGATCAGATCGGTCGGTTCAGATCGGGATCGGCCAGGACCGGTCCGATCCCAACCCACATTATAATTCTTGAGCCTTTGGATCGGTTCGGTCCAACTGATACCGATCCGAACCGGTCCAGTGACTCGATTAGCTGATCCAATCGATCTTTATTTTTTTTTTTAAATTTATAAAATAAAGGATCCAACCAGTATTAACCGGGACTGGTTTGATATCGACCGATCCTGACCGGTATCGTCGATCCGACACTACTATCATCGTTCCGGTGACCAATATCACCGATCCAAATTCAAAAAAAAAAAAAAAAAGTCAAACATCTGGATCGAACTAGGATCGACGATCCGAATCAAGATTGACCCGGACCGGTCCAATCCAGGATCCTGAGAATAAAAACCCTGCTTTGCCATTTGAATGGGGCCAATTAAAAATTTGGAATTCAAATCCTCCGTATGTAAGAACAGAGACATGAGGGATGCTAGGAGTATGTGGAGTTGGCAACGGGTAGGGTATGGTCGGGTTATTAGCAGGTTACAATTTAAACAAGTTGGGATGGGTTCAACCTGTTTACGTGCGGATTGAGAAATCATGGAACCGAATTCAACCCACCAACCCGTTTATTTTTTAATTTATTAATTAATTTAATTTTAAATTGATAACATATCAAATTAATGAAATTACCAATCATCAACATCACCAATTTAACATAATATAATTTTAATAAATATTATAACATTTTAATAATTGTTAAAAAAATATATTTTTAACTTGTTAAATATAAAAATAGTAAAATATATGTGAATAAAAAAATAGAATAATTCTAATAAATAATAGTAGTCTAGGCGATATGCGTATATACCAAATAATTATAAACCTGTGTAAAAAAAAAAAAAAACCAAGAACAATTATAAACATGTTTACAATTACAAACATGCACTTACATTACTTGTAAGCTATATAAGATCCCACTTATCTAAATTAAACAGGTCCAATTAGTTGATGGATTGGGCTCGGGCTTACCCGTTTACAAATGGGTTGAAAAAACTTAAACCCAACCTAATTAATAAACATGTCAACCCTAACCCGTTTAATCGGGTTGGGTTCGAGCTGGTTGCAGGGTTGAGTCAAAAATTGCCAGTTCTAGGAATAAACCTTTTTGTCAATTAATTAGTGTTGGTGTCTTTGTGTTTTCGTCTTTTTGTTGGATCACAAGTAGGTTGTAAGTTTGGCCCAACCTGCCTGAAGCCCGCCCGACTAGATTCAAATAACAGCTCGAACTCATGAGTTAATTTGGTTTGGGTTCGAGTTGGGCTCAACTTCTATCCCGAAGTTGAGTTCGGGCGAAAGTTAGTACAGCCCGAAAAGCCCGATTTGGACGACATATGCAATATGTATATATAGATTACTTTATAAAAGAAATAAGATTCTTCTTCTATTTTCCTTTTAAATTTTTTTAGCCTTTTCATCATGGCACAGACCAATATATATATAAAGATTATAAAAAATATATAATGTTAAATATATATTTTTTTCTTTTCTATTTATTTTTGGTTACCTTTTCATTTAATTTGGGTAGACTCTAATCCATCCCAAACTCAATAATTGAGTTCGGGTCAGGTTCAGACTCGATAGGTTTAGTTTGAGTTCGGGTTGAGTTCAATTCGAACCAACTGATTTTAATTTAGACCAAATCTGAATTGAGTAGAACCCGGCCCAGCCCACCCTATTTACAGCCATAGTCTCATATAGGGATAGCAATGGATTAGGTTAAATGGGTAACCCGCCCCGCCCCTAATAGTACTGGTCCCGTGATTCGGGTGAGGGTCTGGCTCAACCCGCCGCCCCGCCTCGAATATGCTCCGTTGCCATGTAATTATGTTTTAAATATATATTTTATGTATAAATTTATATTTTACAAATATATTTAAAATATTAAAAAATTAATTAAAAACATTTATTTTTAAAAGAACCTTGTAAGCAGGTTGAACCCGCCCTGCTATCGCCCCGACAAGGATAGGAGCGGGTTTGGTACTAGGGAGCTCTTTAGGGGCGGGTTAGGGTTTGTCAAAACCAGCCCCGTTGCATCTCATCCATAAATTTGCCTTTAAAAAATAAAAATCGCTATCATGATAATCAACACTAATACAATGAGTTTGGGTTCGGCAATCAGCATGGGCATACCTCACTCCTACACAAGTTAACCTCGCCAAAATCCTCTCTTAACCCGATCGGTCCGTGGTGGTCAGATCTGGCTTCAAGACATTACGAGTAAAATATAGTTTTTAATTAAGAATGAACGGCACCGGATGAAAGCAGGGTCTACCACGATAACTCTTATTAGTTTATTTGGATTTACAGAATAAACAAAGAAAAAGGAACGTGGGTATGCTTCCTCTACTGCTTATGGGTAAGTACTTACCCATTAGGTGATACCAAACACACTTTTAATTTTAAAAAGTGCTTTTAATACGCTATAAGATGAATAAGCACTAAGCACTTATCGCAGCCTAAATTTCCTAAAATCATATGATCTACTGAACATTCATGGATGGATGGCTAAAAACAAGAGCAAAGATCCTAAAGAAGGTCGAATAGGGGATTGTGTGGGTTAGGCGCAGTCTCAAGTTCGATTCCCCAGCTGGGCAGATTCAGATTTAAGTGGGAGGTCGTGGCGGTGGTCTGCTGCACAAGCTTCCTAGTTGGGATTAGTCAGGCCTAAGGCCCGGACACCCAAGTCTATCAAAAAAAAAAAATGGTCCTAAAGAAGGTCCATTTATTTGATGGCTCAACTTATCTAATCAAACCATTATTCTCTTGTAAAACAGGTCATATACATGTTGAATAGCACAAATTTGAATAATTATGCACAAATTGTAAAATATGAATTGCATGCTACTGTATGTTCCCTAGTAGTCCCAATTGGATTTTTGCCACCATTGCCTTGTATGCTTGAAGAAATACCTTATTTTTGTCACACCCTCTTCTAATTTTTGCCCCTTTAATTACAAACATAAAAAATGAATCTCCTAATCAAACCTCTCCTAGTAGATGGGGTCTTTCCTTCTTTACATTCTATATTTTTCTATTTTAGTTAATGAAGCACAGATAGAATACAAGTATTGGCATCCAAATATAGCTAAAAGCTAATAAATTTATTTACTTCAATTAATTCTAAAACACTAAAACATTAAGCAATAGAATTGCATTCAAAGGTGAAAAATATCCTGTTGGATCATCAAAAAATTATAGAGAATTATAACTTTCATAGTTTTACCTGAATTGGGATTTCTGAAAATGCAGAAGCATATGTACACTGTTGACATGGAACCGTGCTACGGGAATGGTTGCGTGGTATCACCATCATCCAGGAAGATCCTTAAGAAGCCTTCTTGCTTTTGTATTTTGCCGCACATAAGACATATACTAGCAGATTCAAAAGGCTGAGACCAGCTAGAAGCCAGAAAAAGTAATCAAGATGCCCCTTATTCAAGTTATCGGGTATCCATCCCGTCTTTCCGCCTCTGGTCGTTATAGAGGTTACAACGGTCAGAATCAAGGAACTCAGGTAATTCCCCAATGCAGTCGTGAGAAGTGAAAAGGCACTACATAGACTCCTCATGGCATCCGGAGATTGGTCATAGAAGAACTCGAGCTGCCCAATGAAAGTAAATATCTCCGCAGCCCCCACCAAAAAATATTGAGGTATCTGCCACAGAATGCTGATGGGAACTGCAACCTTTTGGTCTACCAAATCAAGATCTCTTGCAAGCTGCAACCGCTTGATCTCTAGCAATGCAGCAGCTGCCATTGATAGGATTGATACGAAGAGGCCAATACCCATCCTTTGTAACTCGGAGAAGCCTCTCCCCTTACCTGTGAACTTTCTTGCAATAGGAACGACGAACCGATCGTAGATTGGAACCCACAGAATAACACTAATTACATCAAAAGTTGACAGTGATGCTGGAGGAATTTTGAAGGAACCAAGGGTGGTGTCCATAACCACCCCCTGCTCCACAAACATGGTAGACATCTGCGCATAGACTGCAGAGAAGACTATGCCGGTAGCCCAGATTGGAAACATACGGACCAGTATCTTCAATTCTTCCACCTGCGTTACAGTGCAGATCCTCCATGGGTTGGAGAAGTCCCCACTCTTAATTTCAAGATCTGTCACAACAGCAGCTTTGTCAAGGCACCTGCAGCAGACATGAAACTGTTAAGGATCTTACAGAAACCAGAGCTCAAGATTTATAGAATGTTTATTATAAAAAAAAAAAAAGAGAGAAAAACACGAAGAAATACAATATGGTTGCCTAATTGCCTACAGTACAAAGTATATGAAAAAAGTGAAAAAATATATTGTTTTACACACTGAAGTACAGCTAATTAAGAGATCGAATGGAAATGTAATATTTAGAAAACTAGAAGTAGAACATATTGAGGAGGCAGAACAGGTTAGGAGAGATTTTCTTCTTCTTTTTTTTTTTTTTTTTTTTACTTTTACAAACTTTATAAATTAACGGGCCAAGGATAAGGAGTTATTGTTGTAGAAAACTATTGGTTTTCTGGTTTATCTCATCTGACAAGTTTTTCAGTTGAATTGATAGACAAGAAATGAAATTCTTCAGCTAGCATTAATAACATGTTTAACATATTTTACATTTAAAACAGAAGAAATTGCTTCCATCCTATATTTTTTAGGAAATTGTCACTTCTTGTTTAAGAAGTCATTCAAATAAGAACATATTATTAAAAAGGAAGAAAGAAATAATCACAACTTTTCCTAGAGCTATTGTAAAGGTGAACTTAAATGCTTTTTGCGACCTTCCTTGATAAAAAAACTGAAAATAGTGAAATGTGAGGAAAGATTCGCTATAAACTAATAAATAAGCTATTGAACTGACTGATGACAGGGGGAAAAAATATAAAAATAAATAAAATTAAAATTAAAAACAACCAAGAATGGAAAATAGCTGCTCAGACCATAGTTTTAAATACCGGAACCGGTCCGGCGACCGGTTCCGTCCGGTTCCGGTCCGGATCACCGGTACCGGCCGGTCCAGAGCCGGTACAGAAAACGAAAAAAAAAAAAATTTAAAAATTAAAAAATTTCAAATCATGC
>JAUPMG010000017.1:3335939-3356034 GCA_031762675.1 Pachysandra terminalis
CAGTTTGTCTGAATCAAATCGATCATTTGTAAATCAATTATCTACTGTAGCTATTCCTAACAGTGTGCAGGAAGCCTCAGATAACCCAAGATGGAAAGCTGCTATGAACAAGGAGATGAATGCCTTGCAAAAAAATGAAACTTGGGAACTCATTGATCGCACACTAGGGAAGAAGCCAGTGGGATGTTAATGGATTTACACTGTGAAGTACAAGGCAGATGGCATGGTTGAACGATTCAAAGCAAGACTTGTGGCAAAAGGGTACACCCAAACCTATGGGATCAACTACACAGAGACATTTGCACCTGTAGCTAAAATCAACATTATTCGTGTATTGTTGTGTTTAGCTGCAAGCTTGGATTGGCCATTACAACAATTTGACGTGAAGAATGCCATTCTGCATGGAGAATTATCTAAAGAAGTTTATATGGATCTCCCATCAAGTTGCATGACATCGGAAAAACATAGTTAAAAGGTGTGCAGATTGAAGAAATCATTGTACGGATTGAACCAATCCCCAAGAGCATGGTTCGAAAGGTTCACAAAGGCCGTGATAGCTTTTGACTACCATCAGGGCAATTCAGAGCACACGTTTCTGAAGAAACAACAGGGTTAGATCACTGCACTCATTATATATGTAGATGACATGGTAGTTACAGGAAATGATCCAGCATAAAGGAAGGCAGTACAAGAGTACTTGTCCAGAGAATTCGAAATGAAGGACATTGGTTCCTTGAAATATTTTCTTGGGATCGAGGTATCTAGATCCAATACAGGAATTTTTCTGTCGCAAAGAAAGTATACCTTAGACCTATTACAGGAAACTGGCATGTCAGCATGTCAACCAGCTGATACATCAGTGGAAGAAAGCTTGAAGCTACATGTTGAGCCAGACCAAGTTCCAACTAATAAAAGGAGATACCAAAGACTTGTAGGGAGACTGATGTACTTAGCACACACAAAACTGGATCTTGCTTATGCATTAAGTATTGTCAGTCAATTTATGCATGATCCAGGAGAGCAACACATGAATGAAGTCATGCGCATCTTGAGGTATTTAAAGTCTGCACCTGGAAAAGGGATTCTGTTCACTAAAAATACAGATTGTTGCAACAATTGTTGCAACATCAATGCCTATACTGATGCTGATTAGGCTAGAGCGATAGATGATAGGCGATCGACTTTTGGTTACTTTACGTTTGTAGGTGGTAACCTTGTTACATGGAGAAGCACGAAAAAAAAATGTTGTTGCTCGCTCAAGTGCAGAAGCCGAATTCAGACGCATGGCCCTTACCCTTTGTGAAGCATTGTAGCTGAAGCTTCTCTTGCAAGATTTAGGGTACCTGTCACGAACCAAACTGGAAATCCTCGTTGGAGGTTCAGAATTTGGATTCGTAACCTTCACCCCAAACAAAAGTCGAAAGTGTCAAGCGATATCAAGCCAAGTCAAGCTAAATATATAATGGATATTAATTAAGATTCAAATTATAAGATATTAAAATTCTGAATTAACATCCAATATAGTTATTTATGATACAAGCAGCGGAAATATAAACTAGTCTAGTATTTTCAAATCAATTCCTACTATTAGTATAGGTAGAAACCTAACTAAATATATTAAAGACGACTAATGCCTATAATAGATAAAATATCAGAGTAGCAAGATTATATATAGTGTAAATTTAACAAAGGAAATTTATAAGGTAGAACTTACATTTAAATCCTTACGATAACAATTGAAAGAAATAGATGTATTACAATCCATAATTAGATGAAATCTAAATACTAGTTATACAATAGAAATTTAGATTACAACCAAATACTAATTATTACATTACATCAATAAGTGAGAATCACAGTCTCGTCTTCATCCAGGACTTCATCTCGATCTTCATCTAACGTACCTGAAATGTTTTCCCTATAAAGCGTGAGCTACACTAGCTAGTAACTATGATACCTTCAAAAATATATAAGACTATCCTAGAAAACATACCATTCTCAATACTTACAGTCCATACAACAAATAACAAAATTATATGCATGAGGTCAATTTATTTATTAATGCATGTTGTGCACCTACGTTACCACTATCACCACATTTGACCTATGCAAACATTCTAATCTACATGGGTTTATATGGTTTATTAGGTAGACCGATCCACCTTTGGGCAAGCCATGACCCAAAGATCAGATCATTTCTGATTAGTAACAGTTAATGATGGTTCCAGCATATGATCTTAATCGTACTACTCAGGGAGGTATCACCAATGTGAACTTCCATCCCCCCAGTAAATGGACTGAATAGCAGATTATTCTATGTGCGCAGCATAGTTTCTATGGGTTTCGACCTAGAGGACACAAGCGCCTCACCTTATTTTCGATCATAGGGACGAATCCCAAGGTCTCACACAGAACCACCTCAGAGAACCATACACTATTGATCAATGATCACAGTTCACTCATATGTATATTGGGTCTTACCGCTATAAGGTGCCCTCACCTATCATCCTTCCTCATGTCTCTTGGTATCTATGCCTAAGATGCATCCCGCACCTTGGGAGAACACAAACATTGGTCTATTGGGATGATCAATCCCTCAGCCACCTAACCTAAGTCTTCTCACTTATTATGACTTCCAGGTCATAATACTCTCATGTAATAACTCAGGAGTCCTCAAACTGTAGACTCGGGGACAGGGTGTTACTCATAGACCAAAACCATGGTCAAGTGTTAATGTTGTGCATGTGATGAGGTGCACGCTAACTAAGCATTCAAGTAATAGTGTACAGAGTGTAATCACAATAATTTACACGAAGCATATATCACAATTCAACATAACAAAATCACAGAAAAGTGATTGCATAGAGATACTTAGACATTCTCGTGTAATGTACCAGATATGACATTTCTTACGGGTGTTGACCATCTTTGTCAAACTTGCACATTTCATCACTTCATGGATATAGTCTACGAGGAAACAATTACGGGTGTTAACTATTTCAAGTCAACCTTTCACATTCGTATATTTCACTTTACGAATCTAAATTAAAAGATAAAGCTATACTAACATCATGGCATGTGCATAGGGCATACAAACAATATTACATGCTACTTTGTGTATAGAGTGCAGTAGGATCTAGTTAAAACATGCATATTATTGTACATAGACATGGAACACACCACATTCCAACAAAGTATATTATACAACCTATAATATCATGTCACGCACAATTGCAAATACAAAATCACACAGCATTCAATAGGCATGCATGACACTCACTATTTATTCACTACACAAGGATACTACTATTATCAAATTAAATTAGTCCATTCTATAGGTTCGGCAAGGTCTTCGGCGTAGGCTTCGGCGCACTGAGATCCCTTTTGGCGACCTCCTCGGCAACCTCTTCAGTGTCCCCTTCGGCACACCGAAGTACATCTTAGCGACCTTTCGGCTGACATTCAACCTCAGCGACCTTTCGGGGCACCAAGATGTCCGCCCTCAGCCTAGAATTCATGTTCGACGACCGTTCGGCTCACCTAAGTGTTCGCCGAATATCACGAACAGACTACAATCAAGGGATTTTTCCTTCATTATCTTACACAACCATAGGGAAACTCCTAACCGACAATAATTTATCCAAAATCTACTAAAATACAACACTAGAACCTAGCATTAAACTACATCTAAGATTAAGGCAACTAACCTTATTCTCCAACTAAAAATCAACTAAGGTTAATAATCATGCATTTAATCTAGTTTAAACATGAAAATGAGTCCTAGCTTATTATCTTAGACCTTTGATTCATTCATACATATCATGAACATGAAAGTAAGGAAAAAGCATGAAATCTAAGAAATCTAACAACATTCATGAAGATATCCACTTACACTTGATTGAAGATGTAGAAATTCTCAAGCACCACAAAAAACCCTCTCTTTCCATCCTTCTTCTCCATGCTCTCCTCTAAGCTCCAAACCAAAACCCTGGCCTCAAGCTCAAAGATGAGAGAAAGAGATTTGAGGTCCTCTTTCTCTCCTTAAACCTAACCCTAACACTTGGCACTATCTAAACCCTTCATTTCTTTGTCAACTCAATCTCAACCCTTCTTTTCTCTCCTGTAATCCTAACCATCCAAGTTCAACTACTCTCATCCTAGCCATCCATTTCTAACCACCCCAACCACCAAAATCTACACCACACATCCACAACCACTCCAAATCTAACCCTACACCTCATCCCTCACTAAGGACAAAACACTTTCTAGATAGATCTAAGCCACACATTCCCATAATTAATCCTAACCATACACCTCACTAAATAACATAATTTACAGGTTTGTCATTCTCTTAACAAATGAGGGCTAGACTACTATACATTGCAGCGATACCCAAAAATCACATCAAGCTTGATTGCATGGCCGATCTAATCCGATCGGCGATCCAACTAAGACTAACATCCATCACATGATATAGAATACAAAAATGTACTAATAGTAAGATCAAAGCCTCTATAATAATTTATTCCTATTTGATCACTAATTTAAGCCATTTGATTAACACTACCCCTAAGTTTAACAGTCTAAATTAATCAGTTAATGATCTAAGGATTTCTAATGTGACTCAATGTGATTAGGAATGTTAAATGATCTAAACTAGATTTATTAAGTGAATTTAACTCATCAGTCTAAATAAATTACCATTCTACCCTAAGGTTCTCAATTATTATTTTTTACAAATTATTTAGGTTATTACAGTACCCATGTAGGCGACCAATTCAACTGTACTTTGACAATAAAGCTGCATGTGATATTGCCCACAATCCAGTAAACATGATCGTACAAAGCATGTAGGGGTGGACATATTTTTCATTAAAGAAAAGCTAGATAGGAACATATTGGAGTTACCTAAGATTCGATCAGAGAATCAGTTGGCTGACATTCTTTCCAAAGCAGTCTCAAATCGAATCTTCTCAAAAATGTTAGACAAGTTAGGCATGTGCGATATCTATGCACCAGCTTGAGGGGGAGTGTTGAAGATGTTTACAGCTTGGATTGATTTGTTTGATTTGTTTCTTTAACCAATTGTACAGCTGTAGGATTTGTTCTGGAATGTTTCCAGATTGTATATTCTCTTTCCTTATTCATAGCTAGGTTGATTCTATAAGTTGTAATGTAATGTTCTTATTCAAAGAATGAAAAAAAAAAAAAAGTACAATCGTTTCAGATCTAATAATTGTTCCAAATCTTAAGAACTATTGCCAACAACGCCACAGCTGAGGTTACAGTCGACCAGTATCACCGTTCCAAAGTATTATTGTTCTTAATTTGATTTATTACTCTCTTTTTTTTAGTATTTTTGTTATATTTATTTTATAATCCTGCTATAGTTTTCCCCCAGTTCACTCAGATCTTACTAAAATTCATCTGCAATGGTGTAAAAGTCTATAAACATATATTTTATGTGAGGAAGTTTGCAATTTCTCGAGTTCAATTCAGCAAAATCAATCCTTTTATCTTTTGTTATGGCATGGTAAATGAATACCGAGTCAACATAAATAAGGGTGTGTTATATTCTGAACCTATTAATAAAAACTTTGGTGGGTCTCTACGTCGGCTCAAGCTTTCCTAGAATCAAGATATATAACAAGGTCAAGAAAGATGTGTTTTTGATCCCCTTTTATGTGTGTGTGTTGCAGGAAGATGTGAATATCATGGCGATGTTCAACTTCGATGCATACCGGTTTTCAATCTCGTGGTCTCGGATTTTCCCAGGTAATTGAAATATGTTTTAATGAAATTGAATGGCTGGTCTCTTTTCATGTAGATGGAACTGGGAGGATCAATTGGAAGGGAGTTTCTTATTACAACAGGTTGATTGACTACTAGCTTGCAAGAGGTAGTAACCTACATTATTGAAAAAATGTTTAATATATAAGTACTTGTACTAATGTGATTCCTCTGTTGGAATTTATTATTAACATAACAAGTAAAACAATGGCCTCAATTCATTGGATTGGAGATGTCTTATCTTTTAATGTTCTTCTGTGAAACCTGTAGGCATCACTCCATACGCAAATCTGTATCACTATGATCTTCCACTGGCACTTGTATCTTGGGTTGTTGAACCGCCAAGTTGTGTGAGTGTTTTGATTGGAAATTTCCTTTCTCTTTCAAAATTTCATTCAATCTTGCTTCCACCATCTAGTCTGCAACGGAGCCCTACATTGTGGCTCATAATCTGCTTTTGGCTCATGCATCCGCCATTCAGAGATATCATGAGAAGTATCAAGTAAGAGCACTCTGCATCTTTTCATTTGTTGGTGTCACTCCCAACTTGTTAAGAACATTTTTATTGTGATTTTTACTTCCATGTGAATATGAATTTCAAGAAAAGCAAAAGGGGAGGATTGGTATTCTTTTGGACTTTGTTTGGTATGAACCTCTTACCAGAGGGAAAGCTGACAACCAAGCAGCTCAAAGAGCAAGGGACTTTCATCTAGGATGGTAATCAACTTCTTAACATCATTCATTAAATAAGTAGCGATGACTCGTAAATGGTTTAATCGTGGATTGTTTTACCGGTTTCTTCATCCCATTGTTTATGGCGAATATCCAAGAACGATGCAAAAAATTGTTGGAGAAAGGCTTCCCAAGTTCACCAAAGAAGAGGTTGAAATGGTGAAGGGTTCAATTGATTTTGTGGGTATCAACCAATATACTACCGCCTACATGTATGATCCGCATGAGCCAAAATCGAACATCACGGGCTATCAACAGGATTGGGATGTTGGATTTGCCTGTAAGATAGATACTTCTCTCTTAGCTTGTACCAATTAAACATTTTCTGTTTGGTTGGGATGTTGGATTTGCCTGTAAGATAGATACTTCTCTCTTAGCTTGTACCAATTAAGCATTTTCTGTTTGGTGTTTATTGTAACTGAACTTCCTTTTTCTTCCTTCCTATGTTCAAACGTCGCAGATGAAAAGAATGGGGTGCCAATTGGTCCAAGGATAATCACATATTATCTCATCATACTTTCTAAATTTCCATTATTTTGATATGAATCCCTGATTGATTCTAACCAAGTTGAAAATCAATATGCAGGCAAACTCTTACTGGCTCTACGATGTACCTTGGGGTATGTTCAAGGCCTTCACCTACGTCAAAGAGCGCTATGGCAACCCAACTGTGATTCTATCAGAAAAATGGTACGAGTAAATATTCTGTTCATGTATCTCATGTTCCTACTTTTTGCTCATGAACTAATTACATTCTTTACTTGATGAGCATAGGTAGGGATGACTGCTAACCTGACCCTTCCTAGGGCATTGCATGACACAGCAAGAATTAACTACTACAAGGGCTATTTGACACAAATGAAGAAGGCTATTGACGATGGAGCAAATGTAACCGGCTACTTCGCATGGTCATTAGTTGATAACTTTGAATGGTTGTCAGGATACACTTCGAGGTTTGGCATTGTCTATATTGACTACGCTAATAACCTCATGAGGTATCCGAAGATGTCTGCCAATTGGTTCAAACAACTACTGCACAGAAACCAACATTAGGTGTATAGAATTATCTCATTTTCTTCAGTATTTTTAGCAGTAATTTAGGTAGAAACTATTAATGCTTTAGGGTGGAGTTTTCTCCTATTTTGTCAAATAGTTATAGTATCAGGAGGTCTTTTCTTAGGGTATTCAATGGTTCTTCATATCTTCTTGTTACTAGTTGTTAGTGATATACATATACATCCCTAAGGGACAAATTAATTATTGATCATACATCATCTTTGTGTTGTTGTTATGCGAAGACTGATGCTACTGAAGCAACAAGGAAGTACTGATGATCTGCTAGTGTGCTTGATTTCTTCTTCATTGTTTTATCTTTCTTTCTTTCTTAACAAGGTTTCTATCTTTGCGATTTTTTTATGACTTAAAAGGAAAATATAAAACTAATGAACTGCATGTGAAATCCAAGAATAAACCCACTTCTCTACTTAGAATGTAATCTCTTGGGTTTTGTCTCTAATTCTTTGTGGTTCATATTTCACATTTACATATAACTCATAATTACAGCAACTTTTTTGCAAATTCAGAAAACACATGGGACAGTGTTCTAATATTTCATGATCTCTTAGGGGTGGGTGGGTGCAAGACCTAACATTGAGGCCTTATTAGGACTAGGGGTGGCAAGATTTGGCTCACCTGTCAATCCACCGGAACACGCCTGTTATTTGGTTGTGTTGATCGGGATCAAGCAATAGTAATAAATACAATAAAAATGAAGATCAAACAATGCACACATATATTCATGGTTCGATAAAGCATATGTCCAAGAGAGAACAGAAGTTTCCACTATATCAAAAACAAATTAGGTTACAATTTATACTCCTACCCGATATATGTAACAAATTCCCAATATACCCTTACCGTACCACAAGGGTTCTACCCCTGCACCTCCTAACCCTACTAAGAGAAACCTCTCCCATGGTGCTTCGCTCCGCCCCATGCGACCCCTCAGGTCCTCCCCTCCCCCATCTGAAACATTGATATAGAGATAGAGAGAAGAGAGAGAAAGGAATTAAATAGTGCATGATCTTTATCTGTTTAATCAACCCCTGCTGGGTGGGGTCCAGGCCCATGAGTAAGACCGAACCCCAGTTACCCCAAGCATGATATTATTGGAGTCCTCCTGCTACCAAGCGTCCGGCCATCCCCCTGACTAACTCCCTGCGCCGACATGTACAGCCAAAAAAGCCATTACTACACGACTCCTTCTTACGTATATGTCCATTTTGTATAAGAAGCAAAGATCTTCAAAACTCCTCAGGTCTCGATACCATTTTGCAAGGTTCTTTTTTTTTCTGAATTAATTTTTCAGGATTTAAAGCAGAGAAGAAGATGGGGATTTCATCAGATATGAGAGACGCATGGATAAATAAGAGGAAATCACTTTTGATTGCTTCTCCTTCTGAGGAACAGAAAATTCTCAATTCCAAACGCTGTACTCAAGGTGATTGTTCCATTAAAACTCAGCTCATATTTATATATTTTTCTCTTGATTTCTATCTATTTTATTTTGATTGCAATCCCTAATGTAAACAAATCATAGAAACCTCACTTGGGTTTTCTCTTGATTTCAACCGAAATGAAATAATCACATTTGTTATTACTCAAATTTAATTAATCCACCAATTCCCAGTTCGTTTTTTTTCTTGATTTCTTTCTGTTAGTTTTGGTAGTTTGATTAAGAATTCGTTTTCCAATTTTTTTTTTTTTCAGAATTAATTAATACATCAAACATCTATTACATGAGTTTCAATAAAGAACCCAGGCATTTCACCCTTTTTTCTTAAAAGTCTTCTGTTCTGTTTTCGTTTTCTTTCTTGATTATTCAATACAAATTGCTATTTATAAAATGCAATCTAATATTGCCTTTGCTTTTTGAATTCGCAGAAGGGGTTCGTGCGTCAAGGCAGCTTCAATTGCATGTGTTGCCAGTGCTGTGCCAACAGTATGTGATTTTGTTGGTTATATTGTTGTTCTAATTATATATTTGTGCTTGTGATTCATATTTCATGGAATTATTATGAGACTTTCCATAATTACTCATCTTCCATTTCAAATTTCTTTTTATAACCCTATAAAACTTGAGTTTTGTTATATTGAATGAAAGGATTCTCAAGTATTGAAAAATTTACTTTCATTAGGAGCATCCTCTCCGGCCTTCCCAGATATTACATGTCCATTCTCAAAATTCCAATTGGATTGAGAAGTTACAGAGAGATTTTTTTTTTATGCGGCATGGGTGAAGGTGTAAATATCGTCTAGTGAAATGGAATTCCATGTAGATATCCTATGGAATTTATGTCATATAGAAGTCTAGACGAGATATCCTATGGAATTTATGTCCACGTGTCATATGCTGATCTATCTGGAAGGAAAGAAATAATAGGGTGTTTGAAAGAAAGGACGTGTTGGGTAGGGTTCTTAAAAGTAGAACTGTGGCTCTATTGTTTCATTGGGCAAAGATTCATCCAGAATTTTTTGATGTTTGTTTTGCAGACTTTGTGATTAGGTGGGGTGAGTTATAAAATCAGTATTTAGAGAATCAGGAGGGAATGGGTGTTTTGACATCCCATTGGATGTTCATAGTTGTATATGATGTAAATGACTTGAGTTTTCTTTTCATACTAATATTTACACCACAACTTTAATTATGAAAAAAATGGAATTCCATGTATGGGCCCTTACTAGAGGGTTGTCTAGGGATGAGGAATCTAGAATCCTCCAATATTGCATTGTTAGGAAAGTGGAGTACAGAGATTTTGGGGAGGAAAGAGCTAACTTTTGTAGACAAGTGATAGCCTCCAAAAGAGGGTAGTAGTCATGGTGATTGGGATCCTAATCCTTCTAGAGGTTCATACAGGGTGGATATTTTGAAGGCTCTCTCTAGTGTTTCTAATCAGTATTGTGCAAAGTATCCATTTCGGGATAAGCCGTAGAGGCAGGATTAGATTATTATAGGACCTCTATTGTGGAGATATTCCATTTTTTCGGTGCTTTCGCAACCCATCTTCGGTAGCGGCTCGTAGAGGTGCTTATATTAGTGAGTTATACTCCAGATTGGATGGGGATTTTCTTGGAGCATTACATTGAGACCACCTTTCTTTGATATGGCGTAGATTCGATAGCTCCGGTTGTTGTCTTCTCTTTAGGAGGCGGTGGTGGGTGATGGTGTAAATAGCATAATTGGTTTTGGGAGAAGAATCGGTTATTCTCAGTTAGGTCACTCTGTTTATTCATTATCCCGATGCAAGCAAAGTACATTCTGATGGATCTGGTTGGAGAGTTCCTGGTCCTTCCAAGTGGCTTTCTTTACATGGACAGCATCGCTGGATAAAACTTTTGTGGTTGATCATTTGATTAGCAAGTAGTGGTCAATCCCTAATCTCAGTGTGTTTTATGTTGATTGAAGTTGGATTTGGTAATCTAGATTTTGGTTCACTATGAGCTGACTCATTGTGTTTGGGATCCCTTTCTTTTGAGGTTTGGTTTCTCTTGGGTGATGATTTCTGATTGAGAGGTTGTTCTTCTCAGTTGGTGGTGGAGAAAGGTAAAAGAAAGCATGCATTGCTTTGATGAAGCGGTAAAAGTGCTCTTTTTCTGTTATTTCACAGAAGTCTTTCATTCCGGATTTTAAGGATGTCTCCTATTCAGATTTGATAATGAATGAAATGTTTTGTTGTCAATGTAATTAGCTGTGGCAAGCTAGTTCTCTTAATATTCTGATTTCTCTTAGCCGGTGCATACTTTTCATGTACATAGGACTCATCCCTTCTCATTATCATTATTATTATCATATATAAAATCTCATTTACTGATTTAAAAAACAAAAAACTATATTCCCGTTTACAAGAGGTTTAGTTTGGTAGCTCCATGATCTTTATTAATCAGCTGTGTTTGAGCCTCCCTGATCCAAATAGTATTGCTTTTGGTTGCTTAAGTTAAGTTGGTTCAAGCACTTTGGATTTAGGTTACTTGGTGCTGAAATTCACCATACCACTTACAAAATTACATGGCCTGAATTCCCTCTGTTTTCTTGCTTTGTGTTGGAAATAAGTAATTGCTTATACATTCTGGCTCAATTTAGCTGTATGAATATACCATCCTCAACAAATTGTAATAACATAAGCACCAATGAATTGTTCTCTGTAATACTGTGAATAGTTAAATGTGGAAAGGCAGTCACCAAGAATGTTGTTTGTTAACAAGCAATAATCGTGAAAACAGAAAACAGAGAGCAAAATATGCACACAGATTTACGTGGTTTGGCAAAGTGCCTATGTCCATGGGAGAGAAAAAGTTTTCCACTATGTCGCAGAATGAATTAGGGTTACAACTTATACTCCTATCCAATATATATGGAAAATCCCCAATATACCCTTGGGCTTCACTCCGCCCCATGGGGTCCCTCAGGTCCCTCCCCCTTGGATCTAGAGATTAGTGAATATGAGCCACTATCTCTAACAAAGAGGTTACATATGAAACATCATAACAGCTATATTTTGGTGTGTATTACCTAAGTGAAACATGTTCTTATGAATAGTCTAATATGGTTCTCTTTTTCTCCATTTTATGTTTCCAGTTGGTAGCCGTTCGTGTGGTTCCATGGGCAAAGGCTAACCTCAATTATACTGCACAGGCACTCATCATATCCGCAGGTACTGTCAGAAACCGAACTGGGCTACATATGTTGCAGTTCTCATTTTTTTATTAATTATATTTTGCTAGTCTTGATCCCATCTTTATATCAGTTGACGACATTATGAAATATGTAAAAGGTGGAGGTTGTCCCTGTTTTAAGCTTGCTATTGGAGTTTAATTGAGAGAGAATTTCTTATACACCTGTTTGCTATTGGAGTTTAATTGAGAGAATTTCTTATATCAGTTGACGACATTTGGGTGCAGATCACTTGGTTACTCAGTTGTTATGTTTTGTTTTTTTGCTTAGTTTTTTACACCTGTTTGCTATCCTATTTTTGGATCATATATTATGACCCTATATGTATTGCTTTGCTTACTGATAATTAATGAAATGTTGGTAAATTATAAAAAAATAAAAATAAAATAAAAAAATCCTATAGTGCTAGACAGCGGATTAGGACCATTATTCTAGTATGACGTTGATCCCATTCAGATGAGAACGTTTAGTGTTAGTTGGACCTCCATCCTCTCTCCATGTATAGTGTTAGTATAATGAGGTCCACAAGCATAGTCACCACTGCATGGATGTGCTCCAATGGGGTCTTTATATTGACATCCTAATCTTGTTTTCTGATTCCTGGAGGAAGACACTTTGTTTGGGAATGGGAACACCCAAGTTGCATATTTGATTAATAATGTCAATACATTCTACACCTGTAGACTTCTGTGATCTTTAAGGGCTTTACTAGTATGTTTTATGGAGTGAAAGTGGGCAGATGGAGTTAACTCGCTAATCTTTAGCCCACTATTCGCTGTAGTGTCCTATTCACTCCACAAATTGCCTCACGCACCTGCTTACTTTGGAAAGTCATCTTTTTTGTTGAAATTTAACGGTGCATGGGCCTGCCCGTGGAAATTTGAAGAGCTTTTGATCTCTTGGGGAAGGCGAAAGACAAGATCAACTTTCGTTGTTATGAAACATTTGCCCTATCAACTACTTGCTAAACTAATTTGAAAAGAGCAGAATGCTAGGATTTATGAGAGGAAGGAAGACAAAATGGATGAGGTTTTGAAAAGATCATTATCATTAGTTTTTCATTTGGCGGGTGGTCTACCAGAATTCAGAACGTGTCTTCATCTGTTTTGGTGAATGATCGGGATCATTTGTAAAGGTGTACTTGTGAGGGATACAGATTCAGTTTGCTTTTGCTTTGTGTAATTTGCCCCTTTGTATACTATCCACGAACATACGGTTAAATTTTGTATATATTATTTTTCCTTAATACAATGTACATACATAATATTCTTACCGATTAAAAAAATGCCTTTTTCACTTTATTTTTAGTGCGATTCTCATTATAAGATTGTTTCTTGTGAATATTAAAACTATTAAAACTAAAGCATGCGATGCTCAAGAGTAGTAGTTAATGCTGTACCATGGGACTTGAATTTGTCCAAAGTGCCAACCTTAATGTACTTATTTCTGATACTTTCATGCCAGTCCTACTATTTAGTAGGACTTATATCATCTAAACAATTTACTGACATCAACTCAGGAAACATGGCTATCATTCTAATGTTCAACTTCTCTACATACTTGTATTCTCCTTTTACCAGATCTACTACTTACTAGTGTATGTAATCAATGTGAGGACTGAGGACCCAAGGAGCTGTCTAGCATTGGCAGTTCAAAATTTGATAATTTACAGCACTGACATGTCTAAACCTCTGAACTGGGACTACAATATATACAGGTCATTTGGAGAAAAATAAACCACTTACTGTACTGAATGCATCCAACTGCTATCTCAATTAAAACCCATCCCTGCTTTGTCACAACCCATTCATGATGGTTCATTGTGTTTAAGATTGTCAAATAATTCTTGTTGATTCTTGTGAAAGGATACCTTTAAGTCGCCCGACAAAACCAATTGATGAGCCTGTTATGCTTGACGCTGCTTGTGTTTGATCTTCTCAGGTCATGTAATTAGCTAGTTTTTACCGTCTTTATTTTTCAATTTGTTTGACACTGAAACCTGGGATTGCAACACGAGAACATCAACATCAACCCCAAAGTTCTTGTCACTTAAATTGACACCTCAAATTTCTTATATCCCCTTGGAAACATGATTGGTAATAAGACGAAGTACCGAATGTTCTTATTCCAGATTTTTTGTTAATCCTTCTCTGTTTTCCTTCCCCACTTTTTTGGTGGCAAAATTAAAAATTTTAATTTAGAAGATATATATTTTTTTCTTCGCAAGTATGGAAACTTAACACTACTTTGTTCACTGATTTGATTATCAGCATCCATTGCCGCATACTTCATTACTGCTGATAAAACTATTTTAGAATGCGCGAGGAGAAACAGTCGTGCAGAGTATGATAAAACTGCTTAATAGGGGTATGTACCTGCTGCAGCATCAATGTGGGCGTGATAAAATCGTTCTGGCTTATGCTCTAGTTCAGTTGCATCGCAATGCAACTCGGCTGTTTAGTTACAATTTCTTTGGCTTTCCAATTTTGTTCGTACACCCAACACCAAACGTAAACGTAAACTGATTGTAACCCTTTTATGTATTATTAAGATCTTGTTCTTTACAGGGAGGCCTTTGTTAGAATGTTACTGTAATAAAATGTATGGGATGCACTGTATCATTACCAATTTCTCTTCATAAGAGAGAGCTTTTTTTTTTGGTGATTTGTAGGACCCTTTTGGTAATTTACAGGGTCATCTTTCTGCATTTTCTTTGGCTTTCCAGTTTTCTTTGTTGCAGTCACATATAACAGCAGCACAAACGCACAAGGTAAGCATTTATGCACTTCTTAGGGTTGGATTGGTGAATTCTTGAGGATTTTGAGAGAGAGAGAGAGAGTTATTGGAAGATTATTAGTGACTTGTTTGGTTGTCTCAATTCTTTCTTCTTAAACTACTAAAATAAAACAAACCAAAATATAATTCATGAGTGAGAAGCAGAGGTCTGAATCCTTTTTTTTGCACTTATTGGGGAACAAATTCTTCTCAATCTGGTATACTGTAAAGTCCATCCCACCAGTTTGATTAGTTACATTTACTTCATGGATTGCAGACTTGCAGTTCAGGTTTCTGATCAAACTCGCACGACAATATGGAATGAAACGGAAGAAACATGATTTGACCTCAAATCGGGGTTGGGCTAAATGACATAAAATCGCGTCAAAATGATCTGTTTACAAAGTAAAAATACATCAGCAGCACAAAGCACTCGCGTGCGTTCTCCATGGAAATGCCGCTCCAAGCTCGACATAATGCAGACGTTTACATTATCGCATCACAACCCAACCAAATATTTCATAATAAGCATCGTTCATGAAAACTATCACTAAAAAGAAGAAACGGTTAAAAGAATAATCACATCATATACAACAAGATTAAGATTCCCTTCCGACTTTACAGCACGTTGGATACAATATGGTGACGAGGAAAGCAAGATCATCCACAAAACTAAGCACGCCTTGCCATGCATCACAGACGTGTGAAACGAAAGAACCTGCACAGACAGCTGTCACATGCACATTTGAGATCTCTTCCACCAGACTACCAATTGCTGTCTTGGAGTTGCTGCATTTCTTCCATTATATATACCATCTCTTCCATTAAGAATTAATTCAGATGGTTCAAGATGAGATTGGCTCGTAGGGAAAGGAAAGCCACTGGTGCTTCAAAGCTTCTGATGCAGTCGGACGCTTCTTTGGGTTTATTTCAAGGAGATGGGAAACAAAGTCAACGAAACCTTGGTCCCCCATTGGCAATCGGTGCCGCAAGGATGTCTTTTTGGAGATCAGGTATTCCAACCTGTTGGTGTCCTGAAATGGCAAACTTGAGATGATGAGAAAATGCCAATTCCAATTTGCAATAGTTTATTTGTCATTTGAGTAAGATCTATGAACAATATAAAACAGTTGTACTATCGAAAAGGAGGCAGGACAAGAAACAGCTATTCTCCTTTTTCCCTGCTATTTCCATTTCTAACAGTATGTTAGAAAACCGAGGAATGCACTACAACCCCTAAAAGAGATTCAACCATTTTCTCTTTACAACACCGTTTGAGGATAGATTTATCAATCATACAATATTGACTTTTCAGAGGGCCAAGGAACGTAATATATTATTATTACAAAAACACGAGGCTTTGTTCATCCAATCAGTTCAACATTTTGACATGGAAGAAACTCTTTAGACAAGCCCATCAGCCTATAATGTGTTTGACATGCTTGGCAGTAAGTCAAGGCAGGAAACATGGTTCTTTCTTCTTCCGGTTCTTACTTGAGCATTCCTCTTTTGATTTACTGTACAATTAATTAGCAATACAAAGCAGGAAAGTTAAAAAGGTGGGGGAAAGTCTCAGGACACCATTTCTCTGACCTCTTCAAGGAAAAGCAGTTTATATATTTCACATACTGGGTGTGGATTCCATGTTTCCACACCCAGTTTATATAACATCATAGGAGACTATCAGATAAGATACAGATTCCAGGATTTCAAAGGAACCTCCTTTTCAAAATTTAGAAGACAGATGCTGGAAAAGTCAAATTTTAGTATTTTAAGCCATTCAATGGACTACAACTTTTAAACATCAACTGAGTAGACAAGAAAATATCCTGAATTACTTTATGAGACAACATATAATAAGAGATCATAACTGGAAACATTTCAAGAAAATTGCACTGGCCAATGCCTACAATGCTCGGTTCGTAATTAGTTTTGAAAGAGCTATACAGAATGGCAATGAGCAATCAACATCCTATTAATTAAACAATGCTAAGTAAACCAAGTAGAATAGAAAAGAACAAGGATGACAAAGAGAAATGTGATACCTGATTACGCTCATAAAGCATATGATTTTTAGTATAATATTTGTATGTATCATGTCCTTTGGCAAGCATATCTTGGTCAATGTGACCAATGATCCCAATCACTCGAGCCAGTAAAGTTGCAGGTGAATCATTTTGGAAGAGAACCTGCATCATGGCGAACTTTCAGCCGTTTTGGAACAAGGACCACAGATGGTTATCATAAACAGTCTCAACATAAATAAATAAATATAAACAAATACCAATCCGGACTCAATTAAAGTAGTACTTCATATCAAGGGATGTGATCGTATCTACAGTGAAGGAAAAAAAAATATATACGTACATAGATACATGTATATCAATTCTGTCTACAAATCAGCCTTCTGAAATAAGTCATGAACAAAAATATAGTTTAGAAGCTTTAATTCCACTTGCAACTGAATTTTCTTATGCTTGGCCCACTTATATCAATTTGATTTTAGATACATAGTCGGCTCATTTACTTTACCATCACACAGGCAAATATTTCCTTTGTAATAGGAGTAATGAGATAGTTCATGCATTCTCTAAGAATTAATCAACTCAAAGCAGTCATCATTATGTCTCCATATCTCAACTAACGGGCACGTGAATCTAAGGAATCCAATGCTGATTGAGTAGCTTTCATGATTTTTAGTATCATCCGATACCAGTATGTACTTGTACCGAAGATCTTTCAAGTTATTGTATCAACTCAGTAAAAAAAGATTGAAAAACCATTTACGATCAAATCGATATGATTGCTACGCAATGGTCAATGCCAAAAGAGATTATTGATACCCTCTCCCAAAAAATAAATAAATAAATAAAAAATAATATTGAAAACAAATCAATCTTCCAAGTTTTCTTTAGTTCAAAACATAAATCTACATCAAACTAGTTAGATCCAAATAAATCCAACAAGTTTAGGTTGGTTTAAGCCAAAAACATAAAAATAAAAAATAAAAAATTAGGCATTTTATGCATTTGGGCATCTTTTTGTTCCTTTCTAAGAAAATATAGAAAAATACAACTTATCTTCTTCATTTAAAGCATGCTCCAACTAGTTTAGGTTGGTTTGGTCATTTTTCCTTCTTTCCTTTTCTTGGTGCTTTTGATGCATTAATTTTTGATTGATGTTTAAATATCTAAAAATAGAAAAATGTCTTATTCCATTTCCAACTACTTTGATTCACCAAGCTCTCAAAAACCACATCTTTGGTCATATTATCTGTATTAAATTATTTCTGACTGATTCCATCTAGGTCCTTTTTGGTTTTCCCCTTCTCCCTTTTAAACCTTCAATATGCAACCCCTCACTCCTTCTCCCAAGATCCTTAAAGATCTTTACTTTACATGTCCAGACCATCGTAACCTGCTTTCCCCCATCTTATCTCCTATTTGAGCTACTCTTGAACACGGTAGGATATGTTCATTCTCAGCTTATTTTTCCTAGTCTACCTGCACCATCTCGGTAACACTCATCCTAGGAATGTGTTTCCTCCGGTACTGATTGATCTCCCTCTAGTGCTGCTCCTGGACTTCCTTACCAAAGCTCTGGTGGACTATCCTCGTCCCATCCAATGCACTATTGCCTTCTCTCATCGGCCTATTCAAGCAATTATGAACCCAGAACGAATACCCCATCTTCCACTTCAAGTCCTGTTTCAAAGCCCAAGTCTTTAAGTCGGGTATCTCCTCATGTCCCGTACCCCTGCCCCCCACCACCACCACCAATGTCTTCTCCTCCTGCCCCGGAAGCCTTCTTGGGATGAATAACCCAGTGATAACCTGGGCTTCTCTTCTAAGCCCATAGATTGAATAACCTGCCAAATCAACCGGTTCATCGTGCAAGCGCGACCTACAAATGTGTTTCCTCTTAGTTTTCCATATTCTTAATTTAATATTTTAAAAATTAAATTTTAGATTAATAACACTTTAATGGTTCTATAGTGCATCAAATTGGTCCTAAATTTGTACTATATGCATAGATTTGGACCAAATCTATGAGTAATATCTTTTAATTATTTTGATATTTTAAAAGTTCATTATTTTTAGATTACTTGCTAGCCTTATTAGTGATCACAATGCAGCGCCTATACATCCAATGTAGGCAAACCACAATCTTCCATTTTATTTTATTTTTTTAATTTTGACAATTTAATATTTTACAATGTTTTAGAAATTATTTCACAATTTTTTGTGCCCCCACTATATGGATCATACAAGACCGGTTTCGGACTGGCTGGTATTTACCAAAAAGGGTCCAATACCAGTAAGAAGATTTTAAATCATGGGACTTGAAACTTATCATGTATAAAGTTAGACATCATATGGGCATCACTTAGGTATTATCATATTCTATTAGGCAATTGCCCATGTTAAACTAAGACAAAATAAGGATGAGAAGTTTTGAAAATTAATCTGGAGTTAATTCGTTATGTTCCTCTCTTCATTTCTCGCTTATTCTCTTTTCCATTTTCAATGCTACCTTAAAGAACCGTCATCGGTCCACCGAGCTCTCGTCAGCGAGAAGTCAAGAAACTAAAGGCATCATCCAGAAATAGCACAGATAGCCAATCTCTTTAATGATGTCTTAAAGAAAAAGGTGTCATTCAGAAATAAAAAGATTGCCCATCTCTTCTAATTGTAAAAAAGTCCAATAGCTTTACCTCCTTGAACAATTATCACCTATGCTATAAAAAAAAAGAATTACGACAATGATGATAATGATGATAAAAATTATTGAATGATGATGATGATAACAAAGATAATGATAGTGATGGTAACAACAGAAGCATTAACAACAATAACAAGTATAGATCCAACTTACATTTCCAGTACAAAGTTCGGCCAAGATGCAGCCAAGTGACCACATGTCGATCTTTTTATCATAAGGAAGTCCCAAAATAACCTCTGGTGCACGGTAGGATCTAGATTGAACGTACGAGCAAAGATGATCTGTTTCGAAGCAACTACTTCCAAGATCAATGACCTTCACCTCACACCTACTGTAGCTCTTCAC